>JACGDI010005232.1:34394-51130 GCA_014898725.1 Jacaranda copaia | reverse complement strand
ACTGAAATCAGCCTCAAATCATGTTAACAGCCTCAAATCATGCTAACTGAAATCCGCCTCAAATCATGCAGCCTCAAATCATGCTAACAGCTTCTAAAATGTACTGTAGTTACACAGATCATATGCTACACTTTTGCCTAATATGTACTGCAAGTTTGAATGTTTTGTTTTACAGATAATACGCTACCACTTTTAATTAGTTTTACTGTATAATTTCATTATATAATTTAGGTAAAAAGAAATATAAACCCCAAAAAAATGAAGTTCAATTTTCATACTCTTCAAGTACAAATCAAAAACTTTTCATTTTAGAACAAAAATCATATGTATATTAAATGGGTTTTTTTTTTTTTAAAATGCAATCAATAACCAAGATTTATAAAGGAACCAAATCAATTGATAACAAGTGATCAGTGTGGAAGAAACAGAAGCAAATTTCCCAACAGCATTGGTCGCAGATTGGTGATCATTTTCGATTGGTTTTATACAAATAGCATGTTCAACATAACTGTGCCCTTTTTAAGTGATTTCCCAAGTATCAATCACATGCTGGCTAAATGATGCATTATAAACGACAAAGCAAGGTAAAGGAGAAACTCTGCTGCACAAACACAATGATGAAGTGGGACATCAAAGTTGCAGCATATATGAAACTAGAAAACCTCAACTAAACATTTAGCAGCCATCCAACAAACAGAAAACCTCAGCCAAGCTTAGACTGCTTAGATTACTGTTAACACAAACACTTCCTTTGCAACACATCCTCTTCTACTTGGTTGTAGGTGCTGAATCTTGCTTCTTTTGATCATTCTTGCGTAGCCAACCGTTTTCAATGAAGAGGAGGTCCACATCGACGACGACGACAGTCTCGACTATTCCGGCCAAAATGGTACCTTGGCCGGTGAGCGGACTCCATTTTTTTTATATCATTTTTCTTCCAATTTATTTTCTCTTGCTTTTTCCTATGTATATTAAATGGATTTAAGTGTTTAACGATTAAAAAATAAATAAAAATTCTAAATACTGAAAAATTACTGACATTTAAGACTGTAAATTCAGAAAACATACTTTTGCTTCTTTTGCTCACTTTGTTTTATACTCGATTTCTTTTTGCGGATGTTTTTTTTTTCCATTGTTGCAGAAAAATAGCAGAAATTATGGTGTTTTTCTTTTTTTCTTTTCACTTTTTCTTTTCTCATTCTCACGTCAACGGTGGAGGAATAATGGTTTTGTACCCTTTTCTTTTGGTGCATTCAGAAGTTGATTTCAGGCAGGGAAAAAAGAAGAAGAAGAAGAAAGCATTCTTCTTGAAAAAAAAAATGCATTTCTCATGTATTTTTATTATTTTTTCTAAATATAAGAGTATGTGTGTTTTTTTAAGAAATATGGGGACTGATTCCTAAATTTTGTTAAAAAATAAAGAGTTTAATGAATAAAAATTTAAATAAAAATTGAACAGTAGAGTTTGAATTTTTTTTCTAATTAAACTTATATATTATATATAACGGTTTTCTTTTTTATATTTTTGAGGCGCTCATTTCTCCGTTCATCGCTCGCTCTCTGACTCTGTTCCGTTGGTTCTCTACATTCTGATTCTTGTTTGTACTCTCTCTCAAGGAAGTGAACAACCCTTCAAACTTTTTGTCGGTATTCAACGTCCGGAGATGACAAGTATTCTTGCTAGCCACCTTCCGACTCGGTTGCCCTCTGTTGGAGAGAGTTTTAATCTTCTTCACAAGGGAACTGACTGCAGAATTCTATGTTTTGGATACTCAAATTCGGATCCTCAAATTCGGACTCGTGTGAGTGATGGTACTAGACGGCGGCGCATTAAGGCTTCCTGGTCCATTTTCTCTGGTAAATTGGAGGATGGTGCTGAAGGAGATGATGACTCTGAGGACGATGTCAATCGCAAAGGTCCTCAAGAAAGCGGAATTAGCCCTGTGAGTTGAGTTACCCCGCGCTCTCTTTTTCTGCTTCCATTTCTTTTCCTTAAAGAAATTGGTTTGTTTAAATAAGTTTAACTTCTGGGAAGTTGTATTTGGCGGCAGTATAGTTGAGTGAGAAAACTTCCAGTGAAATTCTGGTTGTCTTTTAACCAATTCTACACTGCCAAATGCGGCCTTAAAAGCGCACAATTGAACGACTAATTGATTACTGACAGGTATAGGCCTCAAATGGCTGTTTTCCTTTCTTTTGAAGTCTGATATCTCATTGACTGGTTGTTTGGTTGGTTTTGCTAAAATAGCTCCAGTGGCCTGCAGCTATCTGCTACGTATTTCTGAAGCTTGTTGTGCATATGTAAAATACTTAAGACTGGATAATCATAGCTATTCTTTTCTATCTTTCTCAATGAATTTAAATTTAGCTATTTTGCTTGGGCTTTGATCGTCTGTTACTAAATGTAGCTCTTTGCCATGATAAGGACTGGAAAATATGTGCATATTGAACCTTCATTTTGGCTTGCACTTCAGAAACCTGGGAGAAAGCATCCTAATTTCTGGTTTTTCAGGTTAACAGCGACATACTTAGGGAAAAGCTTGAAAAAATTGTTGGCATGGATGACTCCAGTTTCAGTGGGACAGATCTTGCAACTCTTATAAGGAATAAATATGGGAGGTCATATGATGTTCAATTAATCAAGAAGGTGCTTAGTTTCTCTTTCCTCTTTCAATGTGATAAGAAACACGACTAGTAATGATGATCTGAAGACTGATAGCCCAACAAGAATGTTGAGATGATTTTATAACCTAATAATGTTTGAAACCTGATTTCAGCTTTAACAATATACTTAAAAGAATCTATTATGTCAACTAAATGATTAGTGATTTTCATACCTTCTTTAACCTTAAACCATTAGGTGTTTCATTCATTTTCCCGTGTGTGACAAAGGTTGCATGAAGGTGGATCTAGGACTAGGAGCTTGCCCCACATTGAAAAATTACCACCAGGAAAATTGGTATATGACACTAGGTGAAACCACTAGTTATAGCCAATTAGTTCAAGACTGATGGTTCAATGCTATAGCTTTACCATTGGTGGTTGCCTTCACTTTTTCATT
This sequence comes from Jacaranda copaia, assembly GCA_014898725.1. Taxonomy (NCBI): domain Eukaryota; kingdom Viridiplantae; phylum Streptophyta; class Magnoliopsida; order Lamiales; family Bignoniaceae; genus Jacaranda; species Jacaranda copaia. Next base: position 48,069 of record JACGDI010005232.1, on the reverse strand, counting down.
ATGCCCATACTGGTTATATGAGCTCCATTTAACATTTTAACACATTTTTGTGCAGCACATAATCAGATAAGGAATGTGCTATGGTTCATGCATTTAGACAAAAAGCCATGCCTAATAATTATTGTTGGAATATGGACCTCAACTAAGGTTAATTCCTCTAGCACATGTATAATTGTGCCGCTGCGGAGGATTTGAAATAAATCAACTTTAGGACAAAGTTTTGGAATTTTAGAGTGGTCAAATATACAACCCAGCTTGGAAACAGATTATTCAGTCTTTTTAGTTCTAAGCCTTTAGAATTGTGAACTGTTGCAAACCTAAAAAATTAAGTGAAAGTTGAAATTTTACTACCCTGGTTCGAGATGTGAACACTTCATGCTTCATATAAATGAGAAGCTGCAGCACTACAAGTTATCTTAGCTTTTGTTTTTACATTTTTTATGTATGTTTTTGTATTAGAATTGTGAGTTTAAACTGTATCTTAAGCTTCCACTGAATCCTTGAAAGTTAGTTTCTGTTTGGTTATGCAGGAGTTCATGGGTAGAAATCTCCTTGCTTTAAATGTCATGTGGAAGTACATGGAGCAGGTGATCTATGTTCTCAATTTGTCTGTATAAGATTAGGTTATTATTGCCTATGCTGCAGCTAATATGAGTACTTGGAGCCTGCTGAAACTGGCCTATAATATTTGAAACGACGAAATATGGAATTGGCCTATAATATTTGAAACAATGAAATATGCAATCATAATCAAGATAATCATTTCCTAGTGACATCTTATGATAGAAAATTAGGTAGAAGTCAGACACTGTAGTTTTCAGTGACATTTATGCTGTGCAAGCTTGCTGTTATTTGACTTCCACCTGCATTGCATTTATACTATTTTTGTTGAGATCTTAGCCAATCGATCTTTCCATGTTCTGTTGTCTTTCTGGCTGGAATTGGTATCCCCAGGACAAGCAGATTTTCTTATCACCTCTCCACTTGATTTTTCTTTAACACCTTTTGTTTCATGCAAGAGGTAAATCATCTTTGTACCCTCCAAATTATTCTATGCTCCTGGAGTTCCTGTTCCCCACTATTGAGCTTCCATTATATTGACCCATGGAGTATGAATATTGGAAGTAATCCTTCCATGGTCGAGTACCACAAAGTCACTTGAGTATATCCAAGTATGAACATTTGGACAATTCCTGAGTGTTTGAAAATGAACAGAAAAAGGCAGTTGCTGTAATCTTTTTAACCTGCTCGTCGATTCTGAGTGTGAACATCATATTGTAATGGTATGTGTCCCAGCTATGTGTTTAGCAGTGCCTATATATATGACTTTCTGGTTTCTATTAAAATAGGACAACTGGGGACTGACTGTAACTAGAATATACTTTGCTGACAACTGAGAACAGATGAAGCTGCTAGCGATCTAAACAACTTTATTCCCCATATTTTCTAATTTATGTTTTAGTTTTACTAATACTTAAATTATTAATGCAAATAAGCTTTCCTGTACTCGGGTCATTTGTACACAAGTTCACATTCTGGAGTCTGAGGCACTATTGGGAAAATGTGATTCATCAACTTTTTATTGTTACTTCATAATTCACCTAGTTGCTCACATAATCCATAAGTTCCATCTGACAACCTACTCTATGGGCTGTGACTGGGTGAGTTAAATAGAATTTAGTTTGCTTTATTTGTCATCTCAATCTCTGCCATGCTTTTATTGTCTCTGCCATGCTTTTATTGTCTCAGCCATGCTCTTGTTGTGTTGTCTTAGAGATCCTTTCCTCTGACTGAAGAAGAGTACATTTTGCGGCTTGATGATGTGGCAAATACTTTAAAATGTTGGGGAGCTGTCTCACATGTCCGAAACAGTCTTGAGAAATCAAAAGAACGGCCTCGGATAGGAAAGGTAAACCCTTGGTTCTTGATTTTTTTCTTCAGTCTGATATCGTAAGTTGGCTCACAAACACCTTGCACACTTATCTTTTTGAAGTAATAATTTCTGATTTTGACAAAAATAACTCAATATATTTTCATCTGGCTTTTCTCTGTAAAAGTTGCCCTTTTTGTTCAATAAGCATTGAAGTTCATTCTATCTCTCTTTATTGGTCCCCGCTCTTGTAAACGATGTGTTTTACAATCTCAATGAGGTTGTAAACCCTGTGTTAAAGAGAGTACTGACACAAGGCGTCAGGTTTTGATTTTTATCTCCTCAAAAAAAGGAGAACTGGATCATGCCAAAATCTGAAAATTGGAGAAATGATACCAAATGGTCCTGAAAATAACACTCAGGTGTATTTGATCAATAATTATGCATGGACTGAACACACACACACACACACACACACATATATATATATATATATATTTATGGCCAGTACACTTACTGGCCCAACTGTGGAATGGATGCATAAGTAATCTGCAGAAAACACACTCTAAAATGTCTGAAGATGATTAGGCTTCAACTGCACCCTAATTACTGGGATCATTCTAGGCTGTAGATTGTGTGTTTGCAGGGAAGGGTTCTGGTTCTTAGTCAGTAATCAATCGAAACACCATTAGAATATGAAAGAATAGCAGTAATTATGTAATGGATTTTTCTGTTGTGACAATGACTTCTCATGGATATTATTTTAGTCTAAGTGGGTGAAGTCCTAATGGTGTTAAGAGGACAATTTGCTCTAGGGGTTAATATTTAGGATATTTCATTATTCTGCGTGTGAGAATGTTGTGTTGGTTTGTCTGACGAGTTTGAAGAAAAGAAGTTATTCCATGTGATTCAGACTGACATTTTCAGAATATAATGCAATTGCTTAGTTCATCATTAGCATTAACATGTTTTGTCAGACGGCCGCAATCTAGCCAATGCTGAGAACTAAATATTTGCATGTTTGGTGCAGGCAGTAAGCATATTTATAGATATGGATGAGAGTGGGGGCCGTGCAAACGAGTGGATATACAAGTAGGCCCTTCCAGAAAAAGCCACGCATCAACATGCTTTGGTATTCATGTCCATGATATCTTCTTAACAGTTTCTTTTTCCATAGTGATGATTGTGCATTTCATATTCAAGTCGTTCGTTTGTATGACTTGCAGGGCGTGATGGGATGCCACCTTATCTATACTAGCAAAGATGGGAGAACTGGCGATGCCTACTGCATTGGTGCGTTAGCGGAAAGAGAAATATTGAAGATCACCTGCTGCTTTGTATTTTTCAGTTGCTATATTGGAGCGGCATAGCAGGTGAGCCGATCCACCTGAAAAAATTGGACGAAAAACTACTCCTGTAAAGTTTGAATTGAATAATATGTGATTTTTCCCAGTTTTCTTTGTAGATCTGCAAGAACAAATAATGTTGGTTATTGAATAATAATTGAAACAATTTAGTGCTGGTGTGTTGATTTCTAAGGCTTTGTTTCCTTTATTCGGTGGATGAGAAATGATTAATGAAAAAGTTATGTTTCATTTACTTTATTTGATGGGATCAGAAATGATTGATAAATAATAGAATGAAATGAATAATGTCATGTTGTGAAAAATTCTTGAATAGCAGACGAGCCAAAAGGGGTCGGCACTAATGAACAAGCTCAGGCCTATGTAAATGCAATGCTCGCATATAATTTAAAGTAAATGTTATTTGTCAAAAAAAAAAATATTATAATCCTATAATCTGCCATTTAATTCAAATAATCTCAAACCAAAAATTTCTCATAAAAAAATAAATAGATGCATGAGTCGTATCTTGTCCAGTATTCTTTTAAAAATATAATACTTTGAGAAATTTATAATTTTGTGTAAAGAAAGAATTCAGCAATAATATCAAATAGAAAAACATTTATTAACAATTTATTAAGAAACATACAAGAAATTGAAAATAAAAGGATCCAACAATACAAACGTCTAGGAAAGAACCCATGATGATACACTCTATCTAATGCGGTCAACTTATAGATCTTACTAGACTCTATTTTAAAATACACAAATAATAAATCTTATATTTTACCTAACATCGTCTCAACAAAATTGAAAATTTTAAGTGAAACATAAAAATGAAGCCTTTAACATATTAAATAAAAAATTAAATTTCTAATACACACTTTTTTAGCAAGCATTCTGTACTCTATATAAAAAAATTGACCACGTAAAATGTTAATATCTAAATTTGAGACGTAAAATTAGTAACAATATTTCTATAATTAATTTTTTCTAACATTTCCTTTTCAATTGAATTCATAGCCAACCTATTCATTTTTAAAAAAAAATAAAAATTGACCTTAGCTAAGATTTTAATAGTCTCAGTTTTGAAAACATTGTTTTGGGCAAATAAATTAAAAAAAGAAATAATCATTGATTTATAGTGAAAAAGAATTGAAGTTAACCATATATAGTGGTTGATTAGAACGTTATTTAGTGACTAACATTAAAAAAGATGAATGTTATTCCGTACTTAGTATTGAAAAGATTGATTAAAAAGAATACGGATCTAAAAAAGATTGAGGAGAATCAAGAGTAATAAAATTTAAATTTATATTTTTGATTAATCAAAATCAATCAATTAATTAGTATAACTCTAATAATAAGGCCTCAAAATAAAAGACATAATACTTTTTCTTAGGCCTAAAATATACAAGGCTTCTAAACTAAAATATTTATATTTTTTAGGCTAGATGAAAGAAATATCTTTTTTTTTCCAAGACATAAAATGTAAAGAAGTACATATATCTATGTAAGGCTGTAAATGGATATTTAAAAATTCATTTACCATTCGCATTCGAATCTGTTTATAGAGTTATTATTTGTATCTGTTTAAAGTAGATATTATTCGTATTTGATTAGTAGACATCCAACTATAAATGGATACGAATATAGTAAATGCCTATTTGATCTGTTTAATATCCACTCTAAATGCATATTTGTTGGATATATCCATTTATATATTCGATTATCCGTAATTTAAGTAAATCTGTTATCCGTGTCTGATAAATAATTTTTAAAAAATTATTATATATAATATATTCTATTTTTATGTATTTTAATATATAAATAATATTTAAAAAATATTATAAATAATATATTCTATTTTTATGTATTTTAATATATAAATAATATTTTAAAAAATATCATATTAAATATATTATTATACATAATAAATTATTTTATTTTTTCAATATTGTTATTATTATAGAACATTTCATTGGTAGATGGACTAATAACTTTGAACATATTAAAACTTTACTTAATGGTTTAAAATGTTATAGTCTCACCTCATTTAGGTGGTATAAACAATATTAAATCAAAAAATTGAAAAATTAATATATAAATGATAAAATTAATCAATCTAAAATAGTTGTCGCTTTACTTTATAATTGATTTATATTAGTATCATTTTATTGATATTAATTAATCATAAAGTGAATCAATAATTAGAAAAAAATTAACTAAATCAAGAATAACTAACTTTTTAATTCTAAAATGAAATAGTGAAATACTAAAATTATTAAATGGCTAAGCGGACAATAAGATTTAAGAGTATTTGGGGCTTATAAGCTTCTTAAAACATCTTATAAGATATTTGAAAGTTTATAAGATATCAAAAGTGTTTGGTAAATTTTTTTAAAAAATAGCTTAAAATAAGATGTTAAGAGCTTATAAGCCATTTTTATAAAAGTTATGAATTCCTAACTTATTTTGTAGGATATTAACAAACTCCTTTAATTTTAAGTATATTAATTATAAAATTGTCATTACAACACCTTATAAGTTCTAAAATTTTATTTTATTTAAACACTTTAAGAACTTATTTTTTTTTTAAAAAAAAGATCTAGCAACTTATAAGTTCCAAAAATATCTTAGAAGATGTAGAAACTTATAAATATTTTTAAATAAGTTTAGCCAAACACCCTCTACAAAGGTGTGTGGCTAAACTTATTTAAAACATTTTGTAAGCTCCTACATGTTATAAGATATTTTTAAAGCTCTTACATCTTATAAGATATTTTTCAAATTTATAAGATATTAGATTTTTTTTAAGCAAATTCTCCGAGTGTTTGGATAATAGGATCTTGAAGTTTATAAGGTATTAGTAATAATAACTTTATAATTAATATGATTAAAATTAAGAAAACTTGTTAAGATTATAAAAATAAGTTAAGAACTCTATACTTTCTTAAAAAATGCTTATAAGTTTTTAACATCTTATTTTAACAATTTTATAAGTTATTTTCTTAAACAAAATTACGAAACATTGACATCTTATAAAATATTTTGAGAAGTTTATAAACTCACTCAAATAACTTTTAAATATTTTACAATATCTAATTATATACATATAATATAAGATGAATACATTATTTCATTATTTTATTTTGTAGATTTGTACTATTATTAATTTATAAAACTAATAAAATTTATCTCAATATAAAACGTAAACTCTAAATCCTAAAATCTCACAACTTTATAAATTTCAAACCCCAAAATATTAATAATAGAGAATATTTTTATTGATTAACATTGCTATATCTATATATCTAAAACTAAATGTCAATATTCAATAGACAATAGCCATCGTAAAAACTAATTTTTTTAAAATTATATTAAAATATAATATACAAAAATATTAAGTATTAAGATATGAATCAAAGTCATATATAACAAATTAATAAATAATTAAATTTTAAATTTTAAAATTTTAAAATTAATTCCTATAATTAAATAAAAATTATCAAAATAAAATATAAAAAATAAAAAATGTGGCCAAATCACCTCCCATTTTACATTTCAATTTCACTTCCCTCTTTTACCACAATAGCTGCCAGGTACTCTCTTCTTCCTTTCTTAATTTTTTTTATTTTCATCTACTGTACCGTTCTCGCCAGCGAAAGCACCAGTGAAATGCTCATCATGGAGGCCTGTTGGCCTCGCGGGCCTCTACGATGCCAAAGCTAGGAGCTAGCAGATTTGCTGCCCTTGCCACGAGGCAATGGGGCTAGCCTCCCCATCACATCTGCTAGCTCGCCGTGAGGTTACGAGAGCCAACAAATTTGCTGGCTCTCACCTTGGCGACCAGCTGTGGCTAGCAACGACTGGTTTCGCCATAAGCTAGCTTCTCCATCACCGGTGAGAGAGGCCATCGGCCTAGTTTATTTCTTTGATTTCTAGACAAATATATCATATATCTAGCGATAGATACTATATCCATATATATTAGTAATATATATAAGAGCCTATGTGTTTTGCTACAGTACCAGGTTTTGAACTAGCAAACCTCATACCCCATTTTTGGATTTTGGTTGCTTGTTGATTTCTATTGTCCAAGTGTTTGCTGCTGTTGTTGCTGCAAAAGAGTCTTCTACAAGGTATGCAAGTTTCTACTTCAATCAATTGCAGTTTTTTTGTTTTGCAAATATTGATTTATTAGATAGTAAAAGTGATTTCTTGCACCAATCTATGTCTAAGGCCGATTATATGTAAAATATTTGTGAATGTAAAAGTGGTTTAGCCTCTGTGTGGCCTCTGAGTAAAGGAATGAGCAAACTTGTATGCAATTAAGGTTGTGTAATGACTATATAACTATCTCAAAATAATTATTTGGTGCTCAAATCTGAAAGGTGATGTACAAGTGTATTTTCTATATCTATTTGAATTAGCATAGGACCTATTTCTATAAGTAAGCAGCATATATCATGATTTAGAAGTTATATTTTATTTTCTTATCCTTTTTGAAATCACAAATACATGCAATAATTGTGGTTAGAAATTTTCCTTATGAACTGCATATAACTTGAAGAATATCATTGTTTGCAACATGGGACTAAGATCTTTAATATGGAGAAGATAGAGGAGGAGGCATGCAAGAACTATAGTAATTCTAAATATATATATATTCTTGGGAACTGGGATTGTATTTCTCTTATATCAGGAAAAAATGGAGAAAAGGGCTCTCATTTTTGCACTTAATATGCTCACATTTCTCTAGCTTCTATTATTTCCAATTTCTAATGCTCAAACAAAGGGAAGAATGATGACAGTGTTGAGTATTGATGGAGGTGGTATAGGAGGCATCATTCTAGGCACAATTCTAGGCTACTTGGAATCCAAACTCTGGGCAATATTTAATAAGCCTTTAACGTGTTCTTAATTTGGCCTTTCGATCAATGTTAATATACGATGTCCTGATTCTGGTAATTCATATTAATATAAATATTTTTTAGGAATTTGATGGTCCAGATGCAATAGTTGCAGATTATTTTGATGTAATTGGGGGAATAAGCATCTTATTACCACTAGCTCACTGCTCCTAGTCTAGATAATCGCCCTATGTATGCTGCAAAGGATCTTACCAGCTTCTACTTGGAGCATAGCCCCAAAATCTTCCCGAAGAGTAGATTATTTGATATTATATATAGGAAATCACTTTCCTTTGTATGTTTATTTGATATTTGGAGTATGCTAATTTTATTGTTTGTTTGTTTTTTTTCTAGATTTTGTTATGCTATTTATTTGATTATTTTTTTAATAAAATTTTTTAGAAAAAAATTGTATTTTATTACAAGTTAACGGATTCGAATATGTGTAAATAGATATTCAGATATTTATAAATGGATAAACAGCTATTTAAATATTCATAAATGGATAATTCTAATAATTATAATTAGATACGAATATATCCAAATTCGAATAATATTTGGCAGATATGAATTCAAATGTTATTAAAAAATATCTGTCGGATACAAATATTATAAAATTTAAATAGATACGGATACGGATATAGTGTATCCATACCATTTAATATCCATTTGCAGTTCTATACCTAAGTGATATGCAGAGAGATGGAGAGTCAGGTACTTCGGTTGATTCAAATGTTTTGGGCTTGAGATCTGCAACCATGAACACATGTCATCTAGCCGAGAGGCCCTAAGCTATGGCACTCCGACACTCAAGTTAGTTTTCGGTAGATCGGAGAATATAGAGAGAATATGTAGTGAACAGTGTAAATGGCATTACCTTGAGCATGGTGGTACTTGTAGTATTTATAGCCTACTGTGGGCGTGATTTTACCCAAGTACCCTTACCAGGTGTACTTGGCTTTTTCCATGATAGGGGGTTGGGAGTCATTTTTTGCTCAGATCCCGGTACTGTGCCAGGTGGCGCAATCTCCTATTTTCCTGGATAACCATGCCAGTAGGAGCACGTCCCTGCCAAAGTTGTTAGTGGGGTTGTTGGAGTTGTTGGCAGCGGTTACATCCATTGGCAGCAGTCACATCAGCTGCCAATGCCGAGGGGTTTGACCTGTCCAACTGCATCCAGAGGTCGATTCATGTCGACCGAACTTGGATGCTAAAACTTTTGAAGTGGCCCTCAGGTCAATACGGGTCAACCGCGAGACTTACCAAATGGGGTCGATACAAGTCGACCAGACAGATGTGCCTTTGGGCTTCATAGGCTGTCTCTTCTGAATTTGGATCTGTTGGGCCTACTGGATTATACCGTATCCTGTTGGGCCTCATAGGCTGTCTCATTTGAAGTTAGGCCTGTTGGGCCTACTGGATTATCCCATATCACTAAGAGCCTTTTATTTTGGTTAAAGATGGAGGCACCATTTTATTTATTTTTATCTTATTAAACTCAAGACCAGTTGAATTTATGGGGTGATTATAGTGTATTGGACCCAATTTTTGTGGTTGGGTTCTAGAGTGGTTACAACTTATTGATTTTGATCCAATCTTTATGGCTGACTACACCCCTCATTTCTCCGTTGAGAACCACTCTTCATGCTAGATATCTTATTTTTAGTTCCCAAAATTCTTGTTAGTCTAGGTGCTAAAATTATTTGGTATGAGAATGTTAAGAGTAACTATTTACTATGTTTTTAAATTTCTTGACTAAATCTTTTTTAAGATATTAAATATTTTGATTCAATTTTTTTGTATACTAAAAAACCTCAAATTTATTTTAATTGTACATTTAATTTAATTGTTTAAGGGCATCTTATTAAAAAGTACTAAATCCCATTTTCACTTTAGGATTTAGTCTCCACCCATTACTTTCTTAGTTTGAACTTTGTATCTCATGTTTTATTTTTTAGTTTACTCTCCAGCTACTTCACTCCTATCGAAATGCAGTCCCTTCCTTTCTATTTCACTCTCATCGAAGCACAATCCTTTTTTCCCCCTACAACTGACAATATCTTAGCTAGAAAAAATCCTATTCCATTGTCACATGGTAAAACATTTTACTTTTCCACGAGCAGCAATACTTTTATATTTTTTTAAGCTCGAAAATGTCGAGTAGTTGGAAAAAAGCTCAAATTCAACTGTTAGAGAGTTATATGTATAATAAGGAACTCTTTATTATGGCTATTTTTGAATGCATGACTCTAATAAAACTGTATTTCCAACTTGAAAAAAAATGATATAAAATTTGCACTCAATTCCACACAGTCTAATTCCTTGCTCCCCATCAAAAAATTTATTTGACTTTGAATGACGACGAGGATGTTTCCTACATAATTTGTGTGCATTTGTGTTCTAAGAATAAAGATGACCCTAATTGATATGATGGCTGTGCGAAAAAGTGAACCTAGTGAATGAGAAAGGCAAAGCAGCTATCATAGTAGGTAAATACTTTATATCATCAATTGTGTATTGCATTTATTGTTTAGCATATTTCCAACGTCACAAAGTTGTATCTCTATGCATTTTTAGTTGTATGCAGTTTGCTTTACAAAATATTTTATTTATGTATTTTAGTACTTAGCTCTTTGATGTTAAATACTAGATTTGTTTATTTCAGTACTTGACTCCTTTATGTTGAATATTGAATTTTTTTATTTTTTAATACTTAGCTCTTTTATGTTAAATGCTAAATTTGTCCATTTCAATGCTTAGCTCTTCTATACTGAACACCGAATTTCTGTTTTCCATTACTTACTCTTTTATGTAAAATACTAGATTTGTTCATTTGAATACTTAGCTCTACTATGTTAAATACTAAATTTGTTGGTTTTTCACTACTTAACTCTTCTATGTTAAACATTGAATTTGGTTATTTCAATACTTAGCTCTTCTATGTTAAATACTAGGATTGTCATTTTAATACTTATCTCTTCTATGTTAAATATTGAATTTATTCATTTCAGTACTTACACACTAATACTGTAGCATTTTATTCTCAATTATTATATATTTGGCTATATTATTTCTTTACAATAAACACCTATTTTAGGAATGAAATTGAGGAAGACATTATGTTCATAAGTAAGTCACGGCATGATTTAGCATTATAAAGGAATTCAATTGATACTTGGAGTCATGGCATCCAAGGACAAGGCCAAACATTCTAGGATGATGAGAGTTTTAGAATTGAGCTTAAAAACTATATTATTGCTACTATAAGGTCTTTCATGTATAAGAACAAGTATAAAGGATGCTTAATTAATGTTGTCATTAAGGATCTCAATGATGATCTATTCACATTAACATGTACAGTTGTTAATGCTAAAAATGATACTAACTGGGAGTGATTATGCTTAAAGTTGAGGAGCATTTTCAATTCTCACCATGGCATAAGGTTTAGGTTCGAAAGGTTCACTTTTTTCTCTGACCAACATCTTGGGCTTATTAAGGCCATTCTGATGGTGTTTCTGACTAGTCATCATGCATACTATTTGAAATATTTGGCAAACAACTTCAAAAAGCAAGTAATATTTTTTTATATTTTGTTCAAAACTATGATCTAATCTAATTCAATGTTCAAGTAATATTTCAAAAAATCTACTAATCATATAATTTCAATTTCAAGTAATAAGAAAGTACCCCCCTCCACAAAAAGAAACATTGGGCATCGATTTTTATGAAAACTACATATGCTCCAATAAGGCATGAATGTACTCGACATATAAATAGGATAGTAGAGTCCATGCTCTTGCTAGAGATGCCACTATGTAACCAGTCCCCTAATGTTGGGCAAATTATTAATTTGCTGGGGATAGATAGGGCGTAATAAACAATAATTAGGTAGAATGTTGGAATAATTGGATGAAAAATCAACATGATTTATACCCATTGCAACTGTGGTTGATCATACACGCAAACAAATCTGGCTATGATGCATGATTGATGAGAAGAATCTAATAAACTCATTGACTATTATGTCCAAAGCAGGATAGAAAGATAGTAATAAATTATATGGCCTCTCATACACTAAAAGAGGAGAAATCTAGTGCTTGAAACTTTGAGGTCATTGATCATGACAATTCTTATGCTATGGATTTGCATACTTGGAGTTGTTCTTGTCAAACATGGCAAATTGATAGAATGCCATGCAAGCATGTGTGCGCTTGTATTGAGTCTAAGTCACTTTTCGGTGTATGACTTTACAGAATAATACTACTCAGTTGAGATATATCAACGAGCATACAAACTTGTACTTAGCCAAATTCCTACTTTTGACATTACCACATTCCAAGTAGAGAAAGAATTAAATATTAATGCACCTAATGTGAAACCTCAGCCATGTCGTACAAGGACACGGAGAATTTCATCTCAAATTAATATTTGGGGTATTAAGTGTGAATGGTGTGGTTGATCTGGGCATAATCATTGTATATGCAAATGTTAAGTTGTATTTTTGTTATTTAATTCGTATAATTTCCTCCTATGATTAATAGTAAAATGCTTAATTATTGGATTTTAATTTTAATTTTATATTTTGTGAAACAAATTGAAGGTTTGAGCTAAATGAATTTAAAAATTGAGTATTTTACATGTTTGGAGCAAAAAACCGCATTCCTAAGGAGACGAGAAATGGAAGAAGGAAATAATTCAAGTGCAGACTTGTCTTGCTTCCCAAGACTTTATGCAACTTGAATTAGGAAGCATTCAACTTCTTTTGGTAGTTGTATATTTTTGGGATGTTTCAATTTATATTTCTTTAATTAGGAGAATTTAAGTTTTCCTATCCTGATAGGACTCTTATTAGTTTCCTAATTACATTAGGAGTAATAAGCTATTTATATGGAACTAAGAATTTTTCATAGGAAGCTTTTTGATATCTTTTCATTCAGTTTATTTTATTTTCCTGCATTTTTCTCTCAAACATGAGTTGCTAAACTCTTGTTCTACCTTAAGGCATTATTGAAGTTTTGGCTCTTCAATATTTGTGAGATCTAAATAATTTTATTCGTATTTCTTATTTCTTGAGTATTTATTTATCTTCTGTTTTCATTACAAATATTCAAGTATTGAATTTAGGGCCCAAATTTGAAAGCTTAGAATGTTTGTTCTATCTATTAGAACATTAAATCCGTAAATGTTTAATTGTTCTAATCCTTGTGGCAAATAACATAGTTATGTGTGGGGATATGCACGATTTATGTTATGTGGATAAATAATCTAGCCTAAATGAACCCCGCTTGTGTATGTTTGTTGGCTAGAGCTGGGTCTCTCTAGTTTTTAATGTTCTTGTTAAATTAAATCATATGAGCATTTCTTTAGGGTTGTTTATTGGTAAGAAAAATAACTAACTAGATTCTCTTAGTTTTCGAGATAGTAAGAAAAGATTGGTTATTAGAACGTTCGAGTAACTATAACCAATCTATTTAAGAAAAGAGAACTTTATCTTCACATCAATGATCAAATTTGTGAACCAAACTAAAATTTTACCTTAGGCTAGATTT
>JACGDI010005232.1:0-31794 GCA_014898725.1 Jacaranda copaia | reverse complement strand
CTACATACCCACTCTTAATAGACATATACCAATTCCATATCCAAAAAATGCCTTAAAAGAATTGTTGCAAAATATCATCAAATAACAATCAATCATATCACATCTTAGCTTCTCCCCAAGTAACAGATCACACAAAACATCTCCTTTGATGAACTGTCCTGATCCATCCCAAATAACGATTCTACAAAATAATTCAAGATTATCAGTTAATAGATCATTAAAATTTAATTAAAAAGGAAAATAAGTAGTAAATTATTATTACTCCAAATTATCTTGAGATAAAAATAAATCAACAATGTTTGTTGTTTGTTAGGTATGGCATTGCACCCTCTATTATCTTTTCTCCCTCAGAATTCATTAAGGTGCATTCCACTACCTTCAACACCCATATCTCCATAGACAATAATAGCACCTACGAGATATATATAATTTGCATTAAAAATAATAACATGCAATATCCTTTCTTAATAAATTCAGTATTCAAAAAATCTCATACAGTATTACTTGTATATAACTTCAGTATTTATACAAAGAGATAAAGTACTAAATATTAGACCCTAAAGTATTTATACTCACTTTTTATAGTATCAAGCATTTTCTTTCTAGTATGTTAAGCCTCTTCTTTAGTATTATCACTCAACTTAGCAGTACTTTGGTTCACCTCTGCAACATTTTCTTTGAGGTCATTTTACCTCTACCACAACTTCTATGAGTGCAAACATTCATTGTCTTTGATGGTATGGAGGGGATGGTGTAATAAAGTCTTTGTGTTTTTTCTTTTTTCCTCCTATTATCTCTTGTTCTCACACATCTACAATAGAAATAGGTGGCATCATGCTTCATTTTGCTTCTTTCTTCATGTGATTGTTGTCTTCCTCCCATCACCATCATGACCATCATCACCGCTACATAGAGTCTCAAACTCATAAACAACACCCTCAACTGTGGTTTCACATAACCGTCTCTAGCACAATCATCATCATTATCATCTATGTCCTTATTAGATTTTTTCATTTTTTTCCTTGTCCTCTTCATTTTCCTTTTTTTTTTCACCAGTTTGCTTTGCTTTTGCTCTCCATCATTACAATCCTTTGTTTCAATGAGTCCAATTCTTCAATTTTCTCTTTTAATTGAGCATCAAGTCATATGAAATCATCGATGTTGAAGGAACTTGTAGTAGAGCACACAAGTATTAGTACAACAAAAATGTAAACTTCAATTAGTAATCATGTACACTTAAGTAATTACTTGAGTTGAAATGACAAGTTTGTCCTCCTTGAGAAATGGATAAATAGGCACTACTTGTTACAAAAAAAATTTATGCATTTCTTTCAGACATCAAGCTTATAGTGAAGCATTGTAAATATAAACATTAAAATTTTATCTTATCTCTTTTAATTAGCTTAAGTATTTCCTCTACTTCAGCTAGATTCTTAGGGATCTTACTGTTAACTCACAAAAAGAATTGTGGCCATGCACATAAAGCTTTGATTTTCCTCAATAAAGGAATTGGATCATATACCCATGCCTGTCGTTTAGAAAGGTAATCATATAGTTATTTAATGCAAATGAAAACAATATTGTAATTTACAAATTCAAATTTACTCACCATCAGGCCAACCATACACCATCAAAATACTTCTTCCTATGCATTTCACCTATTCTACCTTCTAAATGATTCATCACTTCTTCAATTATAAAGTTGTATGCATTCTCTCCTTATGCATACAATCTAATAAAAGATAGATCACCGATGTAAGGAATAACAAACCAAGGTGTGCAGTACTTGCTCATCAAAAAGCAAATACATTTAAAGACAAAAAGTATATACAACCTAGCAAAATCATCTATATCTTGATCTATCTATCCACCAATCTTTTAACTCTTTAAATATTTCTACACAGTTAACATTCATAAATTTTTTTTGAAAACAAACAGTCGACTGTATCTGACCTTATCTTTAGCCTACATCCGTATGTTTCCCCATATCAGACAACTCAACATGAAAAAGAACTCTAACCCTTTAAATGGAACTGTAGTGTCTTTATCAAAGATAAATGAAGTAGTTCTTACTTTGAAGCACCGTAAGATTGCTTCAAGTCAATTTAAACTACAATTTAGCTGTGGCATATCATAATAGCCATGGAATGGGATTCTGTTTATCGCTCATAGGAGTCAAAATCCAAGTTTTGATTTTAACTTTTTTGTTGTCATATAGAAGTATTGCGGGGAGCAATGAGAATACAACTTCAATTTATTTCTTGACATTTTTGCAAATAGAGAAAAAATAAGGGTAAGTACTAGAAACATTTCCATATATACTTATAGGTTTTGATACTACAAACATCAATATAAATACCAAACTAGAGTCTTTTGTACCAAATATACTTGCATATAATAATAAAATAAATTAATGGTATGTTTTTTTTTTAATGAACAATAGCAAAGGACTAAACATGTTTTACATCTTTCAAACAGACCATATTTTGAATAGAATCCCTAAAAATTGAGTTGACAATATACCCCACATTAATCATATTGTAAACCAATTTAACTGAAAAAGTTTAACAAGTATTAAAATGGAAAAGTAGAATATATATTACCTTCAATCAGGTATGGACAAAATTAAATTAGGGTTTCTCAATATCATTCAATTTAGTATACAATAATTAACTTTACGTACATAAAACGTGAAATCAAGTATGTATTCATTTGTAACATTCTCTCTCGAAAAACAAAGTATGTTATGGGCTCTTTATTTGCCCCTTATGTGTATTTGATTATGTACTTTGTACTTAAATTTACTTGATTTTATTTCAATAGTAGGATAATATTAATTTGTTGAAATGATAAATTCCTCATTTGTAACGTTCTCTTAAAAAATGTACGTATTCATTTAAAAAAGAGTATACACAAAAATTTCAAGTATATTTCAGAATTATTTTAGGAAAAATTTCAAAAAGAAAATTACAAAACCTAGCAGTTCACGAGAAAATACCTTTTCAATTGTGATGGATGTGAGCAAGATGACAACTAGCCATTGGCAGACAAGAAAAAAAAGAGAATGCAGCTATCAAACCTCCAACACAAGACTAGAATGTTCGAAATGGAAGTTGACAGTGAACAATTATACAAAGAAGAAAATGAAGGGAAATGTGGAGAGTGAGAGAGATTGGTGCTAAAATATATATAGAAAAAGAAAAAGAAAAGAAAGAAAAGAGGGAGAAATCGTATGTGTAATTAGACTTGACAAATGGGTACTAGTGGATAATCCAAGAGTGGGCAATAATGAGTTGGGTAAATTTACTCATAGGTAAAATTACTCATTTTTTATTGAGTACGAGAAATGGACCCATTACCTATGACTATGGGTAATAGGTAACCCATAGGTACCCATAAAATTTTTTTATTTTTTTTATATTCAAAGTAAATTAATATGTATTTTTCAATTCACATAATATTATTCAAATATTAACTAATAAAACTGATAAAAAAAGGCTACAAATTTCAAATATTATATTAAACAACTATTTAAAGTATATTAAGTGTTTTAGTTTCAAAACTACAACTTAAATGTTTAAACATTAATTGAATTTAAGTTATATTATATTTTGAATTTCAAATTTAAATCCCATTACATATTCAAAGTTTTTTGAATTAAAAGTTTAAACATCATTTAAGCATTGTTATCATAGAAAATGTGTTATACCCTCCAAAATATTTGTGAGAATTAGAAAAAAATTAAAATAAAAAAATATGGTTATTAATAGGTTACCCATGGGTACTTGTAGGTTGGGTAAAAAAGTGGTGGAAAATCAGGTGGTAGGTAAAATTACCTGCATTTTATTGGGTAGAGAAAATAAGATTCATTACCTACATTTTTTTGGATACTCATGAGTACTTGTGGTTATAGGTCACTTTTTGCCAAGGCTACGTGCAATTTTATCTAATTTTAACAATGTGAGGAACATCAGGTTACTGTTGCAATTTATTTATGAAGTGGAGGATACTTTTACACTTAAGACTGCATTTGGTTGCAATGATGGGGTTAAGTGTGATAGGATTGAGAAAGAAATGTAAGCCATATAACATGCGGATACCATTAATATTTTATTTGGTTGCTAGGTTTGAAAGTATGGATATCCCAAACAAAATACACTTTTGTTGTTTGGTTGGTAAGTATTGATAATGTAGGATATACTCAAATTTACTAAACTAACTTTATGCTCTATTGTGATGAATAAATACCCATCTATAACTTTAAACAATATGAGATGCATTTTGGGAAATGATGTGTTTCATGCACGAAATTTTCTACGCAATTGATATGTTTCATGCAACTACGAACACAACCAAACTTGAAAGGATTTTTTTTACTGGCATATGCTAAAATTTTATAGTAAAAGATATATAAAATATTCATTTATTTATTTTATATATTTTATAATTTTAATATTTTCAACATATTTATTTAAATTTTTAAATGAGAAAAAGAAAAAAATAAAGATAGAAGGATAAGGTAAAATAGGAAATATTTGAAGACAAAGAAAAAAAAACTACTTGGTAGTTATGAAGTTTAAAATTAATAATGAGTAAAATACAATAAAAAACATACCAAAATAGTTTCATCATTTGGTGCTTGACCACTTCATTATACCAAACTCATATTAATAACACTTTTTTAAACTAAATATTTTAAAATTTCAAATATACCAACATATGAAATATATGACATACATTTATTAAGTAATTTTATATTTTTTCAATAATTAACTGAAATTATTTGAAAATTATATACCACAAGCAAAAATCAACGAAAACTATATAATTAATAACTAAGTAACAAAATGAAACTTGTGCACTAATTAATACAATTTATAATTGAGGGACAAATATGCCTTTTTATATTTTTTGTGGTTGAAAATATTGGCATTGATACCACATCTCACCTCCTAGGTGGGATCAACGATCCCTCACTTTGTTCAATTGGTAACTAGGCGACAAAATTATAAAGGGCCCAATATTTTTGAACCAAACAAAAAATTGGGTTGGATAAACATTATATCCAACCCAATCATAGCAACCAAACAGAGCCATAGTGGAGAGTGATTCAAATAAAAATAAATAAATAAAATAAAATAAAATAAAAAAGAAGAAAATACTTGGGAGTACAGGTTAAAAAATTTCAAAATTCCTTTTCTCTAAGGGCCACTTATTATAAAGTATCAAAAGCACTTTCAAAGTTTGTGGTCAGTCCCCGCTTGATTTTTTTATAGAATAAGCTCCCTACTTTTGTTAAAACTTTAGAGATACTCCTTACCCACTTGATTTGGCAAAAATACCCTAAAGTATAATTTTTTCACTCATTTTTTTTTTCACTTCTTCACTATCCACACAACCAAACACCAAACCCTTGCATATTTACTTTCATTGCCAAAAATAGAAAGAAAAATCACATAAGGAAACCAAGCTCGTTGGAGGGAGTGAGAACATCGACGGAGCTAACGACCACCAACACAACCATCGCATTTTCTTTTTCTCTCTTAATTTTCATCATTTTTAGGCTAATCTTCTCAATTTCTTCTCAATTTATTTTCATCTCAACTTGACCACCTCATTTTCTTCTTCTCTCCATCTTGTAGTTTTTCAAAAATGTCAACCAATAGTGAAGGTGGAGTGTTCCGTCAAGTTTTGAAAAGTTGCCGCTACATAGATCAACTTTCATTAAGGATAGTATGACTTTGATGCACATGTACCTTAATCTCACAAGAAAGTTGAGTGCAATCAACCCTAAGCTTTTCACTTTGTAATACATAGCTCCACACCAAAGATTGTACGTGACTTTGATTGATTACAACAATGTCATGAATATGGTCTTACTACATTTGACATTGAAGATAAACATTATTGACATTCTAATAGACTGAAAGGATGAATCAAGTAGCAATGGGAAGAAGAATTATGATGTTTTAAGGTAATACTTCTATAGTAGCTGAACTAGATTGCATTTTGTAATGTTCTGTACTTGAAGTATTCTACAATTGTATTTCGTTTATTTAAAACTCTTTCTATACTTGGAGTGTTCTACATTATACTTCATTGCAATTAAAATTATACTATATTGCTAGTATTTTATACTTTAAGTGTTCTGTAAATGTACTTCATTTATCTAAAATTGTACTATGATGCTGAATTAATATTTTTCAACTATTCGACATTTATACTTTATTTTATCTAAAACTGTACTGCATTATTGAAGTTTTATACTTCAAGTTTCTACTATTTGATTATCCAAAATTATACTACAGTTGTTAGTATTTTATAATTGAAGTATTCTGTAATTATACTTTATTTATCTGAAATTGTACTACGACGCTGAATTATTTTTCTTTGACTATTCTACATTTATACTTCATTTTACCTAAAATTGTACTACATTATTGAAGTTTTGTACTTCAAGTATTCTACTAATTAATTATCTAAAATTATACTGTAATTGTTAGTGTTTTATACTTGAAGTGTTCAGTAATTGTACTTCATTTACTTGAATTGTATTTTGTTTATTTGAAATTATACTATGATGCTGAATTATTTATTCTACATTTATACTTCATTTTACCTAAAATTGTACTCTATTGTTGAAATTTTATACTTCAACTATTCTACTAATTGATCATCGTACTATAATTACTACTATTTTATACTCGAATTGTTCTGCAATTGTACCTAGTTAATATGAAATTGTACTACTATGCTGAATTATTTTTCTTTGATTATTTTATATTTATATTTTATTTTACCTAAAATTTTACTCTATTATTAAAGTTTTATACTTCAACTGTTATACTAATTGAATATCCAACATTGTACTGCATTGCTAGTGTTTTATACTTGAAATGTTTTTAGATTGTACTTTGTTTATTTGAATATGTACTACAATGCTGAATTATTGATCTTCAATATTCCACATTTATACTTCATTTTACCTAAAGTTGTACTGTATTATTGAAGTTCTCTACTTCAAGTTTTCTACTTATTAATTATCCAAAATTGTACTGTAATTGCTAGCGTTTTATACTTAAAGTGTTCTAGAATTTTGTTTCTTTTTATCTAAAATTGTACTTTATTTTACCTAAAAGTTTACTCTATTATTGAAGTTTTATACTTCAACTATCTTACTAATTGAATATTCAACATTGTATTACATTGATAGTGTTTTATACTTGAAATTATTTGTAATTGTACTCCGTTTATTTGAATATGTACTATGATGCTGAATTAATGATCTTTAGTATTCCACATCTACACTGCATTTTACTAAAATTGTGATGTATTATTTGAAATTTTATACTTCAAGTGCTCTACTAAGCTAATTGATTATCTAAAATTGCATTGCATTGCTAATATTTTATACTTGAAGTGTTCTGGAATTGTATTTCATTTATTTAAAATTTTACTTCATTTATCTGAAATAGTAATACATTTTATGCCTCATTTTACCTAAAATTTTATTCTATTATTGAAGTTTTATACTTCAACTCTTCTACTAATTGATTATCTAAAATTGTACTGCAATTGCTACTGTTTTATACTTGAATTTTTCTGCAATTGTACTTTATTTATGCTAAATTGTGCTACCATGCCGAATTATTTTTTTCTAACTATTCTACATTTATTCTTCATTTTACATAAAATTGTACTTCCTTTGTCAACTCCAAGGGATGCATTAGAAAAAGAAATTAGTTCAACCAATGCATCACACATTGAATCGGCTTTGGTTAGCAACTCAATTGATTTGTAGAGGCATTACATATATGGAAAAGGTCAAACATTCAAGGATGCTGAGGATTTCAAAATTATGCTTAAGAATTATACGATGGCTACTGTGTAGTCATTTGAATACAATACAAATGACAACAACAAAAAATCATAGCCGTTTATAGCGATGAAAATGGCAAATAAAGAATTTATGCATCAAGACATGAGGTTGATAAATTATTTGGCATTCAAAATGCAATCTAGAGCACACATACGGTGAGGCTAATCTTCGGATAAAGTCAATTTTGATTGGGTTGCTAACATAGTGAAGGATAAATTGAGATCACAGCCATGTTATTGGCCCTTTACTATATTGAAAGATATCCATAGAGAATATGGTGTGGAACTTGGATACCATAAAGCATGGATGGATAAGGAATTAGCTACACATGACATCCATGGAGCTGAGAAAGGATCTTATGATTATAGGTGGTACTGTGATATTGTGAAGAGGATAGACCTTGGAAGTATTGCAAACTGTGAGATTGATCAATTAGTCAAAGATTTTGTCGGTTATTTATATGTTTTAGTGCCTACCTTATTAGTTTTCTTAAGGGATGTAGGTCGTTGATATTCTTAGATAGCATCTATATTAAAAAATAAATATAAAGGAAGCTTACTCAATGCTATCAGTAAATATACTAATAATGACTTATTCATGCTAGCATATGTAATTGTTGAATCTGAAAATAATATTAATTAGGAGTGGTTCTGCTTTAAGCTAAGAAGTGTCTTAGTTTTCAATATTTGCTTGGATTATCAAGGTTTACGTTTTTCTCTGATTGACATCTAGGTTTTCTTAAGGCCATCCCCATAATATTTCCCGGTAGCCACCATGCATATTGTTTGAGATACTTAGTGGATAACTTCAAGAAATAAGTAAGAACATTATCTTTACTTGTGAAACAATTAAGGAATTAAGGAAGTACCCTAC
This sequence comes from Jacaranda copaia, assembly GCA_014898725.1. Taxonomy (NCBI): domain Eukaryota; kingdom Viridiplantae; phylum Streptophyta; class Magnoliopsida; order Lamiales; family Bignoniaceae; genus Jacaranda; species Jacaranda copaia. The sequence continues at coordinate 23,042 of JACGDI010005232.1, read as the reverse complement.
ATAACAAGAAACATTAGGTTTTTGTTTTTATGAAAACTGCATATGTGCCTACAAGGCAAGATTATACACAACATACACACAGCATCTTATAGTCAATGTCGCTTGCCAAAGACTTTATTATGTAGTCTGACCCATAATGTTTTGGCAAATTCCTTATTTAATAGAGATCAATGGGGGTAATAAACAATAATCAAGCATAATGTTGGAATAGTTGGGTGAAACCAGCCCAATTTATGCCAGTTACAGCCATGGTTGATCACATGCGCATGCAAATAATGGTTATGATACATGATCGATGAAACGAATCTCACAAGATGGTTGGTCAATTATGTCCCAAGTAAGAGAAAAAGTTATTAATTAATTATATGTGTTTTCGTACCTTAAAAGTTATCGTGTCTAGCAATTAGAGCTTCAAGGTAATTGAGCATGACAAATCATATATTGTAGATTTGTAGAGTAAGGGTTATTTGTGCAGAGCATGGCAAATTGATAAATACCATGCATGAATGCTTGTGCTTGTATCAAGTCAAAATCACTTTCGCTATATGACTTTACCAATCAATACTATCGAGTTGAGATATATCAACAAGCATACCAATAAGTGATAAACCCTATTCCTACTTATGATATGCATATGTTCCTTTTAGATAATGATGGTGTCATTAATGCACTTGATTGCCAATGTCAACCTGGCTGTAGAAGGACACAGAGGGTTTAATCACAAATTGAGAAATGTGTTATTAAGTGTACACAGTATGGTAGGGCAGGGCAAGGCATAATTGTCGAACATGCAAAGAATCAGTAAACTAGCTAAATTTGCTAAACTGTGTGGTTGGAGAAGAATTTTGAAGGACTTTCGATTGTTAATTTTACTAAAATTTTATTATATTTGTGAACTTTGTATTAGTGCTTTTATATTTCAATAAAGAAGATTTATACTTGATTTTGGGATATATGTACTTCATTGTAGTAATTATGTTATTGATTTTGAGTGAAAATGTAGCAAGTACATGTTGTTCAAGATATCAGTGTTTTTGTACTTCAATAAGGGAGATTTATACTTGATTTTGAAATATATGTACTTTGTTATGGCAATTATGTATTTGATTTCAAGTGAAAATGTAGCATATACATGCGCTTGATTTATCAATGCCTTTGTACTTCAATAAGGGAGATTTATACTTGATCTATCAGTGCTTTTATACTTCAATAAAGGAGATTTATACTTGATTTCAGGACATATGTACTTCATTGTGGCAATTGTGTACTTGATTTCTTGATGTTTGTACTAATAGTGATGAACTTGAGTTTTGTTCCATGTTTTGCCTCTTATTTCTTGGTAATTAACAACCAAAACCTAAAAAATGTTTGTAATATTTAGTATGGTATGAACACAATAATATTAAAGTATTAAAGTGATAACGACTAGTGTTCAACGGATTCAAGTTATCATTTGCGGTAGTGTAAAGTATACTTATACATTCAAAGTTGTAAACACACGAGCATTTTATGATCATATCCATCCTATCATCCATATAAATATGTACTTTACTTGGTTCAATGGTCACAAAATATTATACTTAAGCCTCACTACGATTATTAAAGACTAATTATTTAATTGCACAAAATGTACTTCAACAAAACACCATATATACTTTATTTGTTCTGTGTTTGTACTTGATTTCCCGTAAATTGTACTAAACCCCACTACAAAGTTTCACTTTATTCAATCATCCACACGAAATTTACTTCAACATAACATCACATATACTTTATTTGTTCTATATTTGTACTTGATTTCCCGCATATTATACTGAACCTCACACAATATTTCACTTTAATACTCTAACATAAAACCATATATACTTCATTTGTTTTATGTTTGTACTTAATTTCCCATGTATTGTACTGAACCTTACCTTAAAGTTTCACTTTAATTGATCATTTGTATGAAGTGTACTTCAATATAACATCATATATACTTCATTTGTTTTGTGTTTATACTTGATTTCCCGCATATTGTGCTGAAACCTCATATAATGTTTTACTTCAGTACTTCAACATAAAACCATATATACTCTATTTGTTATATGTTTGTACTTGATTTTCCACATATAGTACTAAACCTTACTACAAAGTTTCACTTTAATCGATCATTCACTCGAAGTGTACTTCACCATAACACCATATATACATCATTTGTGTAATGTTTGTACTTGATTTCCCGCATATTGTAATGAACCTCACACAATGTTTCACTTTAACACTTCAACATAAAACAATATATACTTCGTTTGTTTTATGTTTGCACTTGATTTGTCGCATATAGTACTGAACCCACCATAAAGTTTCACTTTAATCGATCATGTGCACGAAGTGTACTTCACCATAACACCATATATACTTCATTTGTTTGATGTTTGTACTTGATTTCCCGCAACATAAAATCATATATACTTTGTTTGTTCTATATTTGTACTTGATGTGCCGCATATAGTACTAAACCTCATCACAAAGTTTTACTTTAACCAACTATTCACACGAAGTGTACTTCACCATAACACCATATATACTTCATTTGTTTAATTTTTGTATTTGATTTCCCACATATTGTACTAAACCTCATATAGTGTTTCACTTTAATACTTCAACATAAAATCATATATACTTTGTTTGTTCTATGTTTGTACTTGATTTCCCGTATATTATACTAAACCTCACCATAAAGTTTCATTTTAATAAATTATTTGCATGAAGTATATTTCAACATAGCACTGTATATACTTCATTTGTTCTATGTTTGAACTTAATTTTTCGCATATTGCACCTAACCTCATACAATGTTTCACTTTAATACTTCAACATAAAACCATATATACTTCATTTATTCCATGTTGGTACTTGATTTTCCATATATTATACTGAACTTCACTACAATATTTTACTTTAATTGATCATTTGAACAAAGCGTATTTCAACATAACACCATATATACTTTATTTGTTCAATATTTGTACTTAATTTCCCGTATATTATATTGAACCTCATACAATGTTTCACAGTAATACTTCAACATAAAACCATATATACTTCATTTGTTTTATGTTTGTACTTGATTTCCTATATATTGTGTTGAACCTCAGTACAATGTTTCACTTTAATCGATCATTCGCATAAAGTTACTTCAACATAACACCATATATACTTTGTTTGTTCTATGTTTGTACTTGATTTTCCGTATATTGTACTGAATCTCATACAATGTTTCGCTTTAATACTTCAACATAAAACCATATATACTTCATTTGTTCTATGTTTGTACTCGATTTCCCTTATATAGTGCTAAATCTCACTAAAATGTTCACTTTAATCGATCATTCGTACAAAGTGTACTTTAGCATAACACCATATGTACTTCATTTATTCTATGTTTGTACTTCAACATAATCTTATATATATTTCGATGAAAATTTATACTTACATACAAAATAACATAAATAAATTATTGAAAATGTTAATAAAATTTAAATTAACTTCTAATGTCACTAAAATTCCAACCCTCACATTTTCATGACTTAAAAAGGTGTATGCCATATTTGCACAAACAGTATCCATGGAGCATTTTCCAACATACCTCCAAAAATTGTTGGTGTCTTTAGCAAATATTCTGCCCAAAGGCACATAAAGACACCATAATCCAACGACCTCCATTGCTTTTTCTATTTTCATACTATTATGCTTTCATTCACACGACACCCTAATGAAAGATTTAGGTACCGAGAATAGAATGTAGCCTATAAAAATGTTGATCAGTTGTTGACTTCCTACTTTATGAAGAAAGTTTTAGGAAATGAAGCAAACTTACAATGGTAATAGCTGTTGGCTTGTATTGGAGGGCCATTATTGAATTCATGTACATGAAAGCATAAGTTGAAGTGTCGAGGACAACCAAGAACCAATGATGTTCCTGATTAATCGATAGCATTATGTAACGACACCTGGTTACAACATCCAAGGGATCTCTTCCAAATTTTTACAGGTGAAAGAGTCGAGTCCAGGTATGAACTCAAAAAATTCTTCATCTTTTATATCTTGAATGTTGCGTCCCTCAAGTCGGGATAATATACTAGCCTATAAAGTATAAAACAAATTAATAGTCTTGCTTATAACATGAACTAAATGAATTAGGAAACTGCCACATACTTGCACTATCGTGGACATAAACCACATAGTATGGAGACACTCTTTCTTAAAAGATGGGTTACATAATATCGACATGTAGAATTCCAATAAGTTACCACAAAGGCACCCCCTAAATAACACCTTGCAAAGGTGTCTTTCCTCTAGAATGCATTTTCCTCATTCATAGAGAGTTACCCTACAAAAGTATAGGTCTTAATTATTAGTTTAGACAATAATTTATTAAAAAGAAAAATCATAAGCAAATTTTCTTACCTTAAATTATCTCTTCATATAAAGTTGTCGATAATTGTCAATAACTTCTTGCTCTTTTTCTGGAATACAAGGATGACCTTTATTATCAATAATTCTTTTATAATGATCTAGTGTTTCCCTCTTTAGGGTTCTTGATTCAACTCCTATTTAGATTAGGTTGATGTCTTTTTTATCTTGGAGTATAAAACATCAGCATATTAAGTACAAAGTATCAATCGCTGAAGTATAAGACATAAGCATATTTAAGTACAAATACCAACAAATAAAGTATAAAACATATGCACATTTAAGAACAAATATCAACCAATGAAGTATAAGACATTAGCATATTTAAGTACAAATACGAACTAATGAAATATAAGATATCAACATATTTAAGTACAAATATTAACCAATGAAGTATAAAACATCAGCACATTTAAGCACAAATATCAACTATCAAAGTATAAAAGATCAGTATATTAAGTACAAATGCCAACCAATAAAGTATAAAGTATTAGCACTTTTAAATACAAATATCAATTACTGAAGTACAAAAGATTAGCACATTAACTACAAATATCAATCAATGAAATATAAAACATTAGCACATTTAAGTACAAATATCAACAAATGAAATATAAGACATCAGCACTAATGTGGGATAGCATAGCAAGCCCAACCTAATAACACTCGATCAGGCAAGAATATGACATGGGAAAATCCAATTGACTGTCAAGCCCAGCCCATTAGTGATCAACCAGGTCCAACCTCATTAGGCCATTCTGTTAGTGCAAGTATCAATGCCTTGCCTGATTGACCAGAGTATGGTCGATCAACTTGAGAATGATTATTCAGCCCTTAAATAGAAAGATATTTGAATCCAACAGAGTTCAAGTGCCACAACTAGAGTGTGTGTAGATGGCTTGCAGATGAGGATACATTTTGACCCTAAGAAATCGATAGGAGCAACTTTGCACTACTAGACTTATTCATAAAGGAGGCATTGCGACCACCTCTCTACCATATTAAATGCTCTAACAGGTGGTGTATCTTTGCATTAATGATGCATGCCTCCTCTAGTACTACCTTTTTGCAGCACCAGGGTAGTGTGCGTTCCCTACATATGGCCATGTCTTATATGGTTGAAGGAAGCACCACCTAAATTAGTATACAAAAGGGAAAAGACCTAAGGGTCCACAGGTGAAGACAAAGGCCCTCCCTAAATATGCAAGGGCATTATTGACATATCAACCTCTTTAGCAAGGTTATAAATACCTCATTGCCACTCTTCAGTAAGGGATACTCATTATCACTTAAAGCCCTCACTCTGTTGTTCAATTATCTGCTTAATTAAGTACTGACTTGAGTATATGTGTGCCATAGCCAAGAGCACCTCTACTAGCTTCACGTGTGCTATTGGTTTTAGGACTTGATCAAACTATATCGTCTCATCTCTTTTTCAACCTCCCTTCTAGTCAATTGAATTGGATCAAAGCCTAGAGTATCACTAAACTATTCAACCATCATCAAGTACATTTAAGTACAAATACCAACCAATGAAATATAAAACATATGCATATGTACATTTAGGTATAAATATCAACCATTGAATTACAAAAGGTCAGCACATTTAAGTATAAATATCAACCAATGAAGTATAAAAGATTAGGACATTAAGTAAAAATTATCAACCAATACAAATAAAGTACAAACAAATCAAGTACAAATACTAGCAAACTAAGTACAAATATCCTCAAATGAAATGTGAATAAATTTAGCTCAAGTAGTAGTATAAATATCAACATATTAGACACAATAATCAATAGTAAAAAAAAAATACATTAAGTAGTTTTTAATACCTTCTTCTATTCTTATTCTTTGTCATTTTTTCCACAAGGATGATAGATTTTTGTCACTTATCTTTTGCATTTGGCTGGGTGGTGCTCAAGGAGGGGTGACAAAATTTGTTGCTTTTCTTTTTGGCTTCCTGTCATCTCAATTACACACATTTTAACAATCGATGACGTAACATTTGCCATTTCTATTTTAGATTCTTTGAACTCTACTTCATGAATTGGTGCATGAAGTTTTATGGTCAAAGGAATTGTGGGAGATACAGGATCATGATGGTGTTTTGTTTAACTTTCTTCATCCAAACTATCTTCACCTTCATCACTAATACCATCATCAATCCCTAACTTAGCTTCTTTTGCATTTTTCTTCTTTAAATCATCCCTTTCTTTCTTTGCATCATCCACCAAATCATGCTCCCCCCTATATAGATACTCACTTGCTTCATTATTATGCTCCCCTTCATCAATCTTATCCTTAGAAATAGTCATCTCCCGAGCTTATTCTTTGATTGCCATCACCCTTAATTTTGTAATTTTTTTCTTTCAATGATTTAATTTCTTCATCTTTCACTGCAATAATTTCTTCAAATATTGTATGATCACAAATTTGTACTTAAGTGACAACAGTAGAGGCACCTTCTAATTTCTTAATCAAAACTACCAAGTCTAACTCCTCTGGAATAGGGTTAAGGGCTACAACATACTGCAATGAAAATAGTTATCAAATTAAAATTATTATCCAAGAAAATAATAATGAATTATTATTGTATCCCTTGTAATTTTTTTCAATTTATTCTTGGCCTTATTCGCATTATTTGGGAGTTTGCTATTCTTCCACCAGTAAAAGTATGGAAAATCAAACAAACTTTTTGGTGAACTCGATGATGAGATGTGTTCGTAAACCCATGCTTTTCATTCATAAATAAAAAAATTATACTCACTTAAACATAAATATAATCAATGTTGTTAGTAAAATGAAAATCACTTATCATCAAACTGATTGTGCACTCATCAAGGTACTTCTTTTTGCTACTTTCTTGACCTATTCCTCCTATATGATTCTTCATATTTTCGACAAGAAAGTTGTATGTAGCTATGCCCCATGTATAGAAACCGACTCTTGACAAATCATCGAAGGATGGTAGGAGAAATCAAGGAGTCCAATAATTAGAAGTTGAAAATAGAAAATAATTAAAAACAAAAAGTACATACAACCTACAAAAATCATTTAAGCCCTCTTCACTATCCTTATACACATACTCTTCAAACATTTTCACTATTTCAATTTTTGTTATGTTCTTCAACTTTTTGGGAAAAAAGGTGGTTCACAATTAAAAACTTCATTTTCAAACTTATATCAATTGATTGCCCCACATGTGGCAATCCCAAAACCAAAGAAAATTCGGTTGCAAAAAATGAAACTTCAACCCCCTCCGCAAAAATAAATGATAGATTTTTTGCATCAATTCTTTTAAATATAACTTCAAACCGAATGAAGCTAGAATTTGACTTAGGCATGTCTATATATATATAAAAAGAAGCCTTTTTTGATGCATCAAAATATTTTGACCCCATCTTGGATTTTACACACTCCACTTTAGTTTGAAAATATTGGGGGAGGAACGAGATCAAACCTCATTATGTCTTGCCTTTGTTACATACCAATATAGAAAAATTAATATATATATAAATAGATTATATACTACTACTTTCAGATAATATGTATTAAAAGGTTAAATATTTTGTACTATAATTATTTGTAAAATGTACTTTAGATACATAGATTATGTACTTCCTCTTTTAGATAATTTCAACGTATAAGGTAAGAAGTATAAACCCCACGAAAGTGAAGTATAATTTTCATGCATTTCAAGTACATTAGAGATTTTTAAATATTAGAACAAAAATCATATATATATATATATATATAACATAAATGAGTTTAACTTTTTAACAACTAAAATAGAGTTCAAACAAAGAAATATGAGAAAATATACCTACATTACGTGTAAAACTGAAAAATACAGATCTTTGCAAGAAAGCAAAATCCATGAAATTAGAAGTAGAAACACACCTTTCTATCTTTTGTTCCCTTCCTTCTGTTTTTTGCTCCCTGTTACTCTTGGTTGTTCTATTTTCGTAGAGTTGTAGAGAAGTATTTTTTGCCCCTTGTTGTGCTTATTTTCTTTTGCCCTTTTCGTTTCTTGTCTCTTCGTGCCTTTGGCAGAGGAGAGGCAATTTTTCGTGCCTTTTGTTTGGTAGAGGAAAAAATGATTTCTATAAAAGAGAAAAGCTTGCTTTTGAAGAAAAAGTTATCATTTGTTTGAGTGGGGGGAATAAAATCATCTATTTGTTGGTTTTTTTGTCATTTTGGTAAGGTACAAGGGTATTTAAGTTTTTTTCAAAAATTTGGGGGAGTAATTATTAAAATTTTGAAAAATAATAGAGAGTTTAATTTAAAAAAAATTAAATAAAGAATAAAATGTAAAATGAAAATAGCTAGAGGAATATTACCGTTTCTCTATTCATTTAATTTAATTTAGTTATGTATGTAATTTATTTAGGTCGGGCAAAAAGCGCCCAAAATTTCGCAGGTATGGGCACTTCTGCTGCTTTACAATTTTCCCACCGCTGGTGCCTACAATTAGGGTTGAACTTTCCCTCCGAAAAATTCGTCACGTTTCTGTCGTCACAGTATGGAGAAGATTCCGGCGGCTTGCGCCATGGACTGGAGCATTGAGCTTGAGAAAGGCCTCCGTTCCCGAAAACCAGGTGACTGTACACAAATGACACTTTTCTATGTATTTCGTTTTCCTATTTGTATTTGAAATATTGATTACTATGATTATTGTTTAGGTAAATCTATTGAAGCCCTGGAAGAAATCAGCGGGCGGCTAGAGTGGTGGGACAGAGAGTCGGAGCTAACATTTGCAGAGTACAGAATGTTCGGCTTAATCCCTGGCGAGGATAAGCTGTTCCTTAATGCTATTTTCCTGCATTTGGCGGACACATTTAGGTCTGGGAACAAACATATTAAAAACAGGGTTGTTAAGCTCTTCTTAAGAATCAAAAGGAGGAAGAAAGGAGATGGGGAAGGTATTTTGAACAAGGGTAAATTGGAGAATTACCTGGAATTGTTGCGCACAGGAAAGGAAGTGTTTGATAAAGGGGATGTTGAAGAAAGAGCGTTGGCTTTAGTTCTGTTTGGTTGCTGGGCTTATTTCGCGAAAGATTGTTTGGATATTCGGTATATTGTGCTGTCAAGTTTGGTGTCTGATGATGTTCTTGAGGTATGATTATGAAACACCACATATCTACTTCAGTGCTTTGAATTTTTAATCAATATACTCAAAATGCAGCCTACAGTACCACTTTTGTTCAGCTAATGCACTAAAGGAGAGAGAGAGTGATTTCTTTGCAGTTTCAACATTTAATATTTTTTGATGATATAATAAATGTAGTTAAAAGAGGAAAATGGATTGCAGCGACAGAAAAACTGATTTTTCTCATGCGTGATAGCCTATATTTCAAGTGTGTATATAAATATATGGAGAAAGTATTTGAGCTATAGTTATTAGATACAGGATAAAATAATTCACAAATCAGATGATGCAAATTTATGATAGGTAGTGTTTGGTCAAGTTTTAATAGCCAAAAAACCCAATTAGGAGGATTTTGGTATGAGAATGATAGATATTAGATACAATGGTGACGTTGGTGTACTCTGCAGGGTGGGGGCAATGTTTGGTGTCGCCTCTTAAAATTTGTCAATTTTGATGGTTTAGTTCACAAACAAGGATGACATTGGGAATATTTAACTCTTAAGAGTCATGACTGCTGATGGAAATGCTTAGGATCATTGAGACCATAATGCTTGGCTTGTGGATGAGGGACGGCAGATGGATGCATGGTGTTAGGCTTGGGGTTTACCTCATTCTGAGGTTATGCTTATGTCCTGAAGTGGCTGTGCATATCTGTTGCTTTAATTGTGTGTGTGGGGCTGATGGGTGTGCTTCCATATGTGAAGGATGTACAGTCGCGTAATTGCATGTGTATTATCCGGATATTTGGTGTTTTCTTTCTGAGTATGTTACCATATGAAAATGTGTCTAGACAGAAGTGCTTGTGCTTTTCATGTGATCTGATAAACAAAACGAAGATAGCCCAAGAAAGGAACGGGAAAGAGGGAAAAAAGAAGAAGAGAAAGAGAAGAAACAGGAAAAGAAAAAGCAAAGAAATAAAATGAACATAAAATGAGAAAAAAGAACTGTTGAAAATGAATCAACATCTGAAATTACTTTAATACTTTCAGAATTAATCTCCTTCTATTGAATTCATTTCCTGAACAAATTTTCCTTTCCGTCTTTGGCTTGGAAAACCAGTAAAAAACAGATGGAATATGTGGTAATTGAGATTAGAATACATTTGTTATTGAAAAATCACCTGTTTTTACTTTTCATGTTTCTTTCTATTTGATTGGTTTCTAATATCCTACATATTTCAGATCAATCGTCTTGTATGAGCTAGAAAGAACCAGTCAACTTTATACACTCAAGATCCTATCTGCATTAAATCTGTTGAATTTAATTAGAGTGTCAATGTTTCTTTCTGAAAAGAGTAGCTTGTTTTCAACTGAGGAACTTGTGAAGAGCCACCATTGCGTTCCTTTGCAATCATTTAGAGCCTCGAAATGGTTTTTATCTCTTATTTAAATTTATGGATGTATTTGGCAGTTAGAGATTTGCATTTATAAATAAGAAACTGACAGAACCCTATCCATGTGTGAAAGGTTTTAGGTATATATGACTAGAACTATTGCATGTATATATTCATTAAATCTTGCAGATTCAATTTCTTACTTTAGGAGCACATATTAAGGAGCATTGAAATCTCTATAACAATAAGTGCAAATTTGGGATTTAGTTGTATTTTGTGGTTTAAATTTGGATAATGTGCCTTTGAGTCTCACATGTATATTTAATGCTTGATTATTGGATTGGAGTAATATTGCGCTTCAATCTTTTGGTATGAGAACTTCCCCTCTATTTTTTTTATTCATGTAATGTTTTACTGTTTGTGCTCTGTGCACATACTGGCTAACAGTGTCACCAAATCTTGATCTGGTTTAGCTCCAACTTTGTTTTGATATAATAAACTAAAACTTTTGCTACTATCTACAGGTGAGGGCTGCCTTATTTGCTGCAGGATGCATGTCTGAATTGTTGGCTGACTTTGCTAATGTTTTCTTGGAGATACTTACTACGGTGATTCTATCATGTGAGATGTCAAGGGGCATAAAGTTAGCTGGAGGGCGAGCATTTGCCAAAATGTGGTGCACATTTTCACTTGCAGATAAGGCATATAAGGTTCAGCTTCTTTCCACCTCTCTATAAACAAATAGATTGTGAGGCATTAATTGTGCTGTTCTATGTCATGGTGTGGGTCTCTCTTGCAAGGAATTGCAGCATATTCAGGCTAATAAGCTAGTTTTGAAAAGATTATTATTATTATTATTATTTTTAATCAGTATACAAATGATGAATTTAGTCTGGAGTAATCATGTTTCAAGTTTCATGATCAGCATTGATGGAAATAAGATGCCTCATGCTAGGTGCAACATGTTTGTGTTATATGCATGTTCTTCAGATATGCTTTCTGTGGATTTAAGGAGACAAGGTTATGTTGCAACTCTTAAAGATACCTCTTATAGACAGGTTTAAAGCTTCTGATGGATTCCTCTGAAGATGACTTCTCAGCTGTGATGCTAATTTCACTTTCCACAATTGCTTCTAGGTGGATGCTTCTACTTCCAACGCAGGTGCCTATTCAGCTTATTAATTTTACTGATTCAATTCCATTGCTTGGTCATAGGACTTTTAAAACCTAGACAACAAGATTAGGCAAGTTTTTAGCTCTTCCATACCTGAGAAATGGAACCTAAGAATTAGTTGTGGACAGAAGAGGAAAGGGAAGCACAACATGAGAAACCCCAAAACAAAGAAAAGAAAAGAAGTAGAATTGTGTATTGGTATTTTATGTATGTATGTATATGTTATATAATATATAATATATATAGGAGTAATAGGTTTTTTCTGGAACACTGCAAATAGTGGAACTAAATAATTAGACAATATTTACTGAAAAATTAGTCAGGATTTGATAACTTGATCATACAATTTAGCTTTCCATGAATTTAAAAATATTGTTTAACAAGCTGATAGATCTTTTCTCAATTTTGAGTTGATGGTTCTGAACCATTTAATCTGTTGGTGAAGTTTGCCACAGACTCCAGTAATGTACATTACAAATGGAACTTGTTTACTTCTATTTAGCTTGTTTTCTTCAATATATTTTGCTTGACATAGCATCTACTTCTTACTTTTGGGTGTAGCTAGAATTGCTTTCATTGTTTCTAAGTGAAGAGAAATCTTTGCACATGCAAGCTACATCAATACGATGCCTCCGATTTGTCTTAGCGAGAGGGGTTTGTAATTATCCCTCAACTACGGAGGTAATCCGTAAGTTATTTGGCATACTAGACAGATCTGAACTTCAACCGATATTGCAGACTGAAGCTTTAAGAGTATTGCATAAGGTGTGTCTGTGCTTGCATTAATGAATTATGGAGTCACTGTTTTCATAAAGTGTCTAAACTATAGCATTTTGCAGATCCTTCTGTTTAATGTATCCATCGTTCCTTGCCTGGAGGTTTCGGAACATTTTCACAACCTGTTGGGAGTTGTTAAAAATATGCTACAGTCATCCATTGTGTCAACCAGAGTATTAGCTATTAGTGTTCTAGCGGATCTTTCTGTAAAGGTTTTGGGAAGAGTAGATATGGTATCAGGTGAAACTGGTCCCACCCTGGCATTTGAGGTGATCTCTTTTGTTTTAAATCAGATCCTTTTGCTGGTGACACCAAAAGTGAATATTCATCATTCTGACTTTGTTGCGGAGCTTGAGGTTAAAAGCTTGCTCCGCACTTTGTTTAACTTGGTTGTGAAGCATTCGTACCTTCACTATCTAGTGCTCAACAACATATGTTTATTTATAGATAAATTGATGAAGATGCTCAACAAACTTACGGGCAGAGAGAAGACTGGCTTGTCAAATCATGAGATGACAGAGTTTGATAGCCATGGTAAAAGACTGGTTGAATCAAATCTCATGCTCTATGTGTCAAAAATTGTGGTTGCTTGCTTGCAAAACCTTGAAGAAACCGATGCTGCAACCAGCCAAGTCTTGGATGCTGTGAAACTTCAAGCAGAAAATATATGCCAATGCAGCTATTTTGGCAGCTATACCAGCATGACCTACTTTCTTTTATTGCACTTACATTCAACCTTTATGTGCATGCGGCGTATGGTGGAGGAATTGATGTCTCCTAGTAGAAACTTGAGTCTGTCTTGCATGAATTCCATCCTTCTGCTTGATAAATTTACTTTGGATTGTGCAAAGAAGATGCTAGAAATAAACAATTACTGGTGTTTTTATCAGGCTGGAAAAACTGCTGCCTGTCAAGGGGCATGGTTTACTGCCACTTTCATATTTGAACAACTTATGACGGTAGTTCAATCTGCTTCTTTTTCCTGCTGGATAAAATCTTTGGCCCAGTTCTCAACCTCAGAAAAGCAGATTCAGTTGTTTCTTTTACCTGAACAAGGCACTTTTACTGTCCCTTCTGAAAGTAATGTTGGTGGAAGGGGACACATTGTCCTGAGGACCAACTATTCCAGCCACATGGAAAATTTTCTCAGAGCATGCAATACACTTCACTCTGCAGAGGAGATTCTTGCAGCCTCTGATACTGGTTGTATTTTTAGTTTCCAAAGATGGTTTTTGATGCTCAGAGCTAAGGCACTGAAAACTGTTATTGATATGCTGAAGCTACTGGATACAATTTCATTTATTCGAGATGGCACTGGGCCTGGGGGACAACTAGAGATAGGTACTCTGCTTCCGTGCACAACAACTCAGACACTTGGTACCTTAATTTACTCTTCTATGGAGTTCTCTTGCCGGATGAAGAAATTAGCTCAAGAACTGGATCTACTCTTGACATCTTTCATGGGTATGGACAGACAAAGCGTGATGAGCATTTCAGCCGTTGCACTGAGTTGCTCACTTATGGCGTTTACTTGTGGTTTTGCCTTTCTAGTTCCAAAATTGCATTCTTCAGAAAATTATAGAATTTCTAAATCTGAAAGCAAAGAGGAGCCTTTCCATGCCTTGCTTATAGAAGATTTAGTTGGAAGATTGGGGCATACAGACAGAAATACTAGGAAAAATCTCCTCTGTCTTCTGAAGTCCTTCAGCAACTACAGGAGCTGTCTTTTGCCAAGGGCCCCAAATTCCTATAATTCATATGAGGCAATAGTCTTGTGTAAACTTTGTGAGTATTCTGTTGGGGAGATTTTTAGCTTGCAAAATGAGGCAGCCAGGGTGCAACGAGATGGCGATGCAATTCCTCAGTTTCTTAATAATGGTTCGGAACTGCTGTCAAACATTATCTCAAAATTGATGTCAATTCCTTTCAGGACTCCCCATCGCTTCTTCCGAGTAAGGTAATGTACTTCTGTGTGAAGTTTTTAGTTCTTTTAACATGTTTCACACGATAAAATCATGAATTAGTAAAATTCTTATGTGGAACTATTATCTTTCATCTTATTTACTGCCAGATATACCAACCTCTAGAATGCTAAGTTTGTCATGTAATTTAAAGATGTTGGTATGCTGTGAAGTAAACAATATGGAACAGTAAAAGATTGAAGAGCAACATATATAGATGAATTGTAGTGCAGGAATATGAGTTCTAATGATGATAGCGCAGCTGGATTTATCTTATAGCATTTAAATTATGTCTTTTTATTATGGGTGGCAAATAGTTGGGTTGGGTTGGGTTGGGTTGGATTTGTTTTGGGCTTATGGGTTGGGTTCTATATGGATTGACTTAGGTGGGTTGAAAGTGGGTTGGGTTCAAAATGGATTGAATTGTGAGTTGGGTTGGGTTTGAAATGCTTCTAATAGAAAATAAAAAAAGTGATTTAATTTATTTATTTCGAAAAATTAATTCAAAAGACCATAATAATATTAATATGCCTTCTACACTCTATTTAATATACAATTTTGCTGATTTATTAAATTATATACTTATTTTATTAATTCATATTATAATATTTAATTGCATTAAAAATTAATTATGAGTAGTATTTCTTTCATGACAAAATTAATTATGAATTATTCATATGTGGGTGGATACAATTTTCAGTTGTTATATGTTGTGTACTATGCATAGTATCAATTTTTGGAGCTATTTTATGCTTCAAAATCAGAAATATAGGCTAGTTGACAAGAAGATATGACATTCAGAGGAATAATACTTTAGGTAAATTTTGATGAATGTTGCACACACGAGTTTAGCATTAGATGCTTAATTTCATTTCAAGATATTCAATCCGAATTAAGACTTCAAATTATATGCACTTAATTTTAGATAATTAATTTATTAATATTGTACAAAGGCCAAGATGTATATTTTAATTATGATATTACTAATAATAAAAAATATGAGACTTTTATAAAATTAAAAAATTAAAAATAATATGATTTTTTTATTATTAATTCAAAATTAATTTTATTGAATTTATTAAATTTTACTTAAATTTTTTGAGTGGACTCATTTTGAATCCACTTAAAGCCCATTTTGAATCCAAAATTTGATATAATCCATCTAAAGCACAACTCACTCAAATGCACAGGTTCTAGCCTAAATTGACACCCATACTTTTTATTAATTTCAATCTAGGGTTATTTTTGGAATTTCAGGAATTGCAAATTTTCTGTAATTTGTAATTAGGCGCTTTTGTTTGAGGGCTTTTATGCTTGGAATAGGGATTATTTATCTTTGCGGTCAAAGTCTAATCTTTGATTGGCAATGCTTGGAGCCTCTATATGGAGATGCAATCGTCAATATTCCTAGGAATTTGAAACTGTTTATTGTGTTCTTAAAGAGCTTTCTTAACTTTCTCTTAGATTCTGTAATGCGATTCTCAATCCTTGGTCTGATGCCTTGAAATTAGGTGCATAAGTGCATTGCCTAGGTTTCTTTTCTATCACAAATTCTACTTTCTACTGCAATTTTCTGGACTTGAAATCCTTTCATTCTACTGTAATAATCATCATAAACTACAAAGACTATGCCTTTCATCATTCCAGAAACAACTAAAATTGTCTTCCAACCCTACTTTTCTTGGGTATTGCACAGCCTTTGAGTGGCATCTAAATGTTGAGCTTGTCCTACATAGTAAATTCTCACTTATGTGGCTTCTGTCTGCATGTTTGGATTTTAGGCTTTTATACTTTTGGTGTATTTCCTAAACTCTTCATTCTTTCAACTGTCAATGGCAGTTTCCTTTCTCTACTTATACTATGACTATATTTAGAGCTGATGATACACTTTCAGGCCTTCTGTTTCTTCTGAGCTCTATGCAGTAAAGGAAGATGATCAAATTGTAGATGGATTATCCATTTTGTCAGGGTTCCCTCTCTCTCTGAGTTTGTGCCTTCAATTGAAAAACATACCAACTGGCCTGTCAGGTCTAGTTAAGAAAGTATACTGTATTCTTAATTGTAAAGCACAGTCTCAGATAACAACTGAAATTGGCATGTGCAAAGGCCAAGTCCAATTGAGTAAGCAGGATCAGGAAATTGATGATCTAATGGACTTGAATGAAAAGCTATTGAGATATGTCATTGACTCTGTGGAGATCCATGGACTGCATTGCAGAGGCCAAGGCAATGACTGTTTGATTGTAAATGAATATGTATGTTTTGAACTTAACGAACGAGGTCAAGGGTTCTCTACTTGCTTGCTCGACGTTTCTTCTTTCCCGGTGGGCTCTTACAGAATCAAATGGCTCTGTGGTTGTATGGATAGTAGAGGTTCTTACTGGAGCCTGCTTCCAGTGAATGCTGGCCTACTGTTCACCATTCATGATGCGATGAATGTGCAATGATTTGCTGAAGGATGAACAGCTGGTAAACTTTTCCAAGTGATATAGAAGGCACTATTGACATTATAAATTTGTGGTATGTACTTCAGAGAAAGAAATGAATACTTCTCGTTGTCTTGTGCTTATGTTCTCTTAAATTTCCTGAATTCAAACAATTTTAGTATTGTCATTTCTTCTGCCAAATTCTGCTCTTCGATTTTTCTTTTTGAATTGATCATCACTTATTTGCTGAATTTGATGATGTTGAAAATGATAGCTTGAAAATGCCGAATATATTGTCATTTGCTGTAATCATAAATTGTGGCTTTCATCTGATCTTTAGCATGCTAGCTTAGGAGGCTGACATTATCCACTGTGATTTATGCCCAAAAACTTTACTTTTACCACAAACTTTACTTTTACTAATAACCCTGATGTTTTTTAGTTGAAGTTTACTTTCCGCAACTTTTACATGAGCTTTCTGATTCAACATTTGCATCTTATTGCTTGAGAATGAACTGGCACATGAAACCATCAGAAGATATTGTGTCTCAACTCTGAACACCGTTCAACTACATGATTGTTAAATTTAATTGCATTTCATTGTTTGATTATAATCTGAAGTTGATGATATTGGGGGAATAAATCCCTTCAAGGAAAAGTATCCCCAATTTGTCCTTTTCTTATTTTGGGGATGGAAATTAGTGTTAGTGTTAGGATGCTGCAGTTAAAACTTATTGTCCTTTTCTATACAACGTAATCTATATATATTACTGTGAGGATTTAGTGTTTGCATGCTGCAGTTAATTATTGGACAAGGATTTTGCTACATCTTGCTAAGGATGCTTCTCATTTAAGTCTAACCGATGGTGGATAACCACGTTTTTTTCTTCTGATGTCGACTACTCAAATTTAAGTTTCAGACCAAGTTCAGTTCCTAATTGTCAATGCTTTTCTTAGTGCTTATGCAACTTCAATATTGAAATTTCCTTTTTATAGCTAAATCAGTTTCCTAGTTAATTGTTTATGTCTTGCTCAACTTAAGTTTCTCATGTGTGGGCTGATATTGGGGTTTCAACTGCTCTATGGTTTGTCCATCTCAAATATTGAAGTGGACTAGAAATTCTGATGTAGCATGGAAAGGTTGGTGACATTATTTTAAGGATCTGGTTTGTGATGCTGTGGTGGTTTTCCTTTTCTGTAATTTTTGACAATTGTTTTCCAGTTAAATGCTCTTGTGGCAGATGCATTTTTGAACCTGAGATCTTGTGATTCTTTTTGTGTGCATAACTGTTTAGAGAACTGTGCAGAAAATAAGCCAGTATAATACCAAGATCCATCATAATATGTTTCTACATTCCAATTGTATTTTATCTTTATTTTCGCGTCTTCTTTTTGTGCCCTTTCTTATTTGGCTGTTGTCTTGTAGAATATGGATGATTACCATTAACTTAAATGCTTTCTCCTTTTTATATTTGTGAACTGTGGCTAAAATGAGCTGAGAGAAAGTGTTCAAACTACGGACTTATTGTGCCAAATTTCATTCCAACTAATTGCTGAGGTGTTGTTGGTTATATGCCTAGTGAAGAGAATTTCTTATATGCTTCACCATTACTATTATGAATAGGACACAGTAAGTGACTTGATTTAAGTTTGATGCCATTTTCTGGCTCTCTAAACATTTATTTCATACTTCTGGTGATTCAGATATTACAAAAAATCTTCCTCTTGTTAAGCTCCATTTTTTATACTCTTTTAGTTTTCTTTTTGGATTATATCTGTTCTATATCTTTGGGCAAAAATAAAAAGATGTACCAGTTGATTTCAGGTCAGGCGTGGTCCTGCTCTTTGTATCTTAAAATTGCCATGCACTAATCTTTTTGTTCACTTTTCATATTGTACTTGGGCCCATTTTGATATGTCTTGTTAAATGCTGCTTATAAGCCGTGTGTCTACAGGCATTTTTGAAAAAGTATGTTGAATGAAAACTGATGTATCATCCAAGATGGGGGCATTAACAAAGTGAAGATATCTTTGTCCTCTTTTAGCTTATTTGAAATTTTTTGAATTCATTTGATTCTTTTACCCTGTTTGGTATTCAAGGTGGGTTGGTATAGCTAAGTTTCTGTTGTCTATTTAATGAAGTTCATTGTGGTGCTATGTTAAGGCAACTTAAAGATAAATGAGATGCTTATTAGGTGCTTAATTTTTTCATATGTGCCCAAATGTAAGTTTGAATAGATGGCTATAACCATAAGGTCCTTAGGAGCAAAATTCCTTGTCCATTAAGTTCCAACTACATGAAAGGCATAATTAGGTGGCACTGCGTCAAAGAGAGGGTTGGTGAAATAGGTATGTTGTGTTCATATCGAGGATTGGATTGGCAAGGAAAATGTGCTGAGGATAGCATGTTAGATGAGCAAAGGATATAAATAGATGCTCATATCAAGTAGAAATTGAGAATATGTGGGTAAAGCTCGCAAATCATACAGATAGCTCCATGTGATACTTCATATGTATTATCAATCTATTTTCTCTTCAGAAAAGTTCCAAAATAAGACTTCATTTTGTAATATGAAAAATTTGTTTCCCGAAGTACACTTATTTAAACTAATAATATGATACTTCCAATTATCACTCACTAGTTTTAAAGACAATAAGATCAAGTACACAAAACTTTCAATTTTTGAACTCTCCTTAAAACTGTCTAGTTAAATGAGAGCTCTAATTTTGGGATGTAGGGAGTAGAAGGTATAATATATTGTCAAGAAAAAGAATGAAGTAATTAGGTTTGTGCTTGTCTTGTGTGAAAGACAATGCATTATTTGTTTAGGTTAAGTTCAAGTAGGGATTGAATGAAAAATCTGATTTTAAGATGGTTTTTAGGATTGCTATTTGAAGTTAAATGTTTTGACTGTGAATCTGATAACCAAGGGGCGAAGTAGCAAATGTAACATGGAAAGATAGAGATAATACTTTAATATGTTAAATCTAGGGTGTTGAAATCTGTGAATTTGTTTGCGTCTATTGCTTTATTGATTGATTTGATAGCAAATTTATGCTGCTGCTAGCAATAATACTACATTCGACTTTCTGGCAATTTACATGTTATAGTGGCACATCTGGGATCTATTCCAGTTCTTGAGAAAGACCCTGTGCATTTTGGATATCTGGGGCTCTGTGCTCTACTATTCACACTCATTTATGTTACATACTCCATGATTGGTGACAGATAGAAAGAGACCTGAAATAAATTCATTTGACTAATTTGGAAGGGGATGAACAGATCCATGATTAAATTAGTGCAAGAAAGACTTTATAGCTTTTTAACTACATTGATCTGTCGTGAAAAGTAGCTTTTGATGAGACTGATTAGCCTTTATTACTGGTCCTATTGAGCATGTATATCGGCTTAATATATTATTCACTTTGAAAAGAGTGTAATTTGGAAGCCCCATGCCATCTGTGAAGGAATTAGGTACATGTGGATATAGATACTGCCTGTGCGGCTGTTAAAACATTGTGCAGTCCTCTGCTGAAAAGGCAAGCTTATGGCTATTAATAGCATGCATACGATCCCAATCCCTGGCAGCTGATTATGGGGTGAATTTAAGGGTTTATTCTAAATTCTTCCCTTGGAGCTTATGGTGCTGTTTCTAATTATACGAGTACACTTTTGATGCACCACCACAATCCTATTTAATGCTTTGCCTTTTGATGATGCATGAGTATTCTTTACAGGTGTGGAAATATGAAGTTGGAGCTGGAATGCCTGGAAGTAAAGCACTCAGATTATGTCCTGAACTGATTTCTCTCCAATGGATGAAAAGAATTCAGTCGTTATAGTTAAGGTTAGCTGGTATGCTTCTTTCAAGGTTTTATTGGTATACACTGCCATTCTTCGCATTTATTTTTAAGTAAATATGATCCCAACTTCTTGGCCCAAAATTTATATTTACAATGAATAGGGCATGAATGGTGAAATAGGTTAGAAAATGAATTCATCTGATCACTAGCTGTCATTGATTTCATTTTTATTTTATACAACATTATTTTCCCTTTTTCCTAGTCTTATTCAGACACTGATTTCATGATTTCTTGTGACTATACTTCATTAAAAGTTGCTGAAGAGCTTAGAGAAGGTGCTGACTCTGGACTTGCATGAAGAAAGTGCTAAGACAATCAATCCAATTGGATCGCATATGATGCTGGACATTTAGGAGTAAAGTATTATTTTAGTGCATGCTGCGAGTGCAGGTACCAAATTGAGGCAAATATTAAATACTAGATATGCCCTCAAAATTGTGAAGGTTAGGATTGCCCGATAAGGTAATAAGATTCAAAGTCTACAAGGAAACATTCCAGATATATAAGGTGAAGGGAGACAATTCGGAACTTTGCTGGTCACCTTTGAGAGGGTACGGAATAGTTCACTGGAAATTTAGAAAAAGCTTTGCTTGCTTGTGGCCTTGTACTGAAGAAATCCTCTCCCTCTCCCTCAGTTTAGACCGCATATGTGAATATCGGTATTGTGATGCCCTTCTAATTATAAATCAGACTACGAGAGCTTCTTGAACTAATGGAGAATTCCTTTTCTATTATGTATTTCCATCTCCGGGATGGTCAATCTTGAAACTGCTATGCATCAACTTTCAATTAAGTGAAATGATAGAAATTTATTTTATTGGTTAATTAAACTTACCTCACTTTTGAAATGGTTAAACTATTAATTCTTTTATTTCTCTTTAAAATTATAAAATTCTACCATTAAAGTTTGCTATGTTTACCGTTTCTTTGCCGCCATGGTTTGAAGTGGAAATAATAAGCTAATAAAAAGAAATCATCGACTTTTTATTTTATCTTTGTCGAAATGGTGGTCAGATTTTCTTGATAAAAATGCTTTAGTAAGATCTGAGATTTTGCGGGTGCAAATGTAATGCTTAGATACAATGAAGGGAGTAAAATATAATATGCTAGCGTTCTGAAAATCTAGCCATTATGTGGAAAGTGGAAACATTTAGCTAGTCCAAAAGTTAGCATGATATCCGTTATTCAGCGATTTAGGATTGAAATATGAAATAGAGAAGTGTCTTTGATAAACAATAAGATTTAGTCATAATAAATAGGGTTAATTACCTTGACCCCCATATAATTACAATAAGGTTTATAGGTTTCATGAAATTATAAATGTCTAAGGCTGTAAATGGATATTAAATGGATCGAATAGGCTGTATCTATATTTGTATTCGTGTAAGTTTTATAAAATCCGTATCCATATTCGTATCTAACAGATATTTTTTAATAACATTTAAATTTGTATCCGCCGGATATTATCCGAATTCGGATATATCCGTATTCGATTATAATTATTCTGAATATTCATTTATAAATATCTGAATATTTGTTTATGAACATCTGAATCCGTTAACTTATAACAAAATGTATATTTTTTCTAATAAATTTCATTTAAAAAAATAATCAAATAAACAATATAATAAAATCTAGAAAAAATAACAAACAAACAATAAAATTAGCATACTTAAAGCATCAAAGATAAATTTTATTTTATTGTAGTAATTGATTTTTTTAATTTTAAAATTTAATTATCCATTAGTTTGTTATATATGACTCTGATTCATATTTTGATACTTAATATTTTTGTACATTATATTTTAATATAATTTTAAAAAGTTAGTTTTTAGGTTGACTATTGAATATTGACATTTAGTTTTAGAAGATATGTAGATATAACAACGTTAAT
>JACGDI010005231.1:648837-706530 GCA_014898725.1 Jacaranda copaia | reverse complement strand
ATAATGAAGTATAAAATTTATTTCTTTGAAGTTCACTTCGATTCAATTGAATCGGTATAGAAAATTTGAGTTTCATTCGAAGAAAAAGAAGTACAAATCCCAAAATAACGAAGTATAAATTTTATTTCTTTGAATTTCACTTCAATTTAAATAAATTGAGGCAAGAAATTTGAGATCCCTTCGAAGGAAATGAAGTACAAACCCTTAAATAACGATGTATAAAATTTGTTTCTTTGAAGTTCGCTTCAATTCAATTGAATCAAGGCAGGAAAGTTGAGTTTCAATCAAAGGAAATGAAGTACAAACCATGAAATAATAAAGTATAAATTTGTTTCTTTGAATTTCAGTTCGACTCAATTGAAATGAGGCAGAAAATTTGAGTTTCATTTCAAGAAAATAAAGTGTAAACCCCGAAAAAACAAAGTATAGAATTTGTTTCTTTGAATTTCACTTCGATTCAATTGAATCGAGGAAAGAAATTTGAGTTCCATTCGAAAGAAATGAAGTACAAACCTGGAAATAACGAAGTGTAAAATTTATTTTTTTGAAGTTTACTTCGATTTAATTGAATCGAGGCAAAAAAATTTAGTTCTATTTGAATGAAATGAAGTACAAACCTGAAAATAACGAAGTATAAAATTTATTTCTTTAAAGTTCACTTCGATTCAATTGAATCGAGGCAGAAAATTTGAGTTTCATTTGAATGTAATGAAGTACAAATCCCGAAGTAACGACGTATAAAAAAAATTTCTTTGAAGTTCACTTCAATTCAATTGAGTCGAGCTAGAAAATTTGAGTTTTATTTGAGGGAAATGAAGTACAAATCCCAAAATAACGATGTATAAAATTTTTTTTTTTTAAGTTCACTTCAATTCAATTGAATCGAGGTAGGAAATTTATGTTCTATTCGAAGGAAATGAAATACAAATCCTGTAATAACGAAGTGTAAAATTTATTTCTTTGAAGTTTACTTCGATTCAATTTAATCGAAGCAAGAAATTTGCATACCATTCATTGGAAATGAAGTACAAACCAGAAAAAAGAAGTACAAAATGTGTTTTTTTGAAGTTCACTTTGATTCAATTGAAACGAGGTAGGGAATTTGTGTATAATTCGAAGGAAATGAAGTTTAAATCCTAAAATAACAAAGTATAAAATGTGTTTCACTGAAGTATAATTCAGTTCGATTGAAATTACCTAATGCGTTTGAGTACAATTCCAAGAAAATGAAGTATAAATTCGAAACTAAGGATATATAAAATGAAATTCGTTAAAGTACAAAATTTAACTAATTTATTAATTCTTTGCATGTTTGACGATTATGACCTGTTCTACCACACCTTTTACACTTAATTACACGTTTCTCAATTTGTGATGGAATTCTCTGTGTCCTTCTACGCCCAAGCTAAGATAGGCAATCAAGTGCATTAATGAGACCATCATCATCTAGCTAGAATAGATTCATATCAAATGTAGGAATAGGGTTTATCACTGTTTGGTATGCTTTTTGATACATCTTAACTTAGTAGTATTGATCGGTGAAGTCATACGGTAAAAGTGACCTTGACTCGATACAAGCACAAGTATGTTTACATGGTATTTTATCAATCTACCATGCTCTGCACGAACAAACCCTACCATGTAAATCTATAGCATACGATCCATCTTGCTCAATCACCTCAAAGCTCCAACCGCTAGATATGACAACTTTTGAGTTACAAGAACGCATATGATTGATTGCCAACTTCTTCTCTTACTTGGGACATATTTGATCAACCATCTTATAAGATTTTTCTCATCGATCATGCATCATAATCATTATTTGCGTGCGTATGTGATCAACCATGGCTACAACTGGCATAAATTGGGCTGGTTTAACCCAATTATTCCAACATTCTGCTTGATTATTGTTTATTACCCCTCATCAATCACCATTGAATAAGGAATTTGCCCAACATCGTGGGTCAAACTACATAATAAAGTCTCTAGCAAGCGGCAATGACTCCAAGATGCTATCTATATGTCGTATATACTTTTACCTTGTATGTGTATATGTGGCTTTCATAAAAACAAAGCAACAATGTTTCTTGTTGTAGAGGGTACTTTCTTAATACCTGAATTTAAAATAATAGAATAGTAATGTGCTAAATGTTACGAATTAGAGTTTATTTCACATAATTATTTCACAAACAAAGATAAAGGACATTTACTTATTTTTTAAAGTTATCCACTAAGTGTCTCAAGCAATATGCATGGTGGCTACTAGGAAATATCATGGGGATGGCCTTAAGAAGACCTAGATGTTGATTAGAGAAGAAAGTGAACCTTGATAAGCCAAGCAGATATTGAGAATCTAAGACACTTCTTAGCTTGAAGCAGAACCACTCCTAATTAATATCATTTTCAGAGTCAACAACTGTATACGCTAGCGTGAATAAGCCATCATTAGCATCCTTACTAACAACACTGAGTAAGCATCCTTTGTATTTATTTTTAATATGGGTGCCGTCTAAAAATATCAACGGCCTGCATCTCCTTAGAAAACCAATAAGGCAAGCACTGAAACATATAAATAGCCGATGAAATTTTTGACTAATTGGATCAATCTCACCGTCTACAATACTTTCAGGGTTTGTCCTCTTCACAGCATCACAGTAACACCTCAACTTATCATAAGATCCCTTCTCAGCACCATGAATGTCTTGCATAGTTAATTCCTTAACTATCCATGCTTTATGGTACCTAAGTTCCACACCGTATTCTATATGGACATCTTTTAATATAGTGGAGGGCCGATAACATGGCTCTGATCTCAATTTATCATTTACAATGTTAGCAACCCAAGAAGAATTGATTTTGGGATGTCTCCTTGTTCGAAGATTAGCCTCACCACATGTGTGCTTTAGATTGCATTTTTGAATGCGAAATAATTTATCAGCCTCATGCCTTGATGCGAAGATTCTCTATTTGCAATTTTTATCACTGCAAACGGCTATGTTTTTTTTGCTGTCATTTTTCTTGTATTTAAATGACTGCAAAGTAGACACCGCATAATTCTTAAGCATAATTCTAAACTCTTGAACATCCTTGAATGTCTGACCCTCCTCATATATGTAATTCCTCCATGCATCAA
Organism: Jacaranda copaia; assembly: GCA_014898725.1. Lineage (NCBI taxonomy): Eukaryota > Viridiplantae > Streptophyta > Magnoliopsida > Lamiales > Bignoniaceae > Jacaranda > Jacaranda copaia. The sequence continues at coordinate 703,397 of JACGDI010005231.1, read as the reverse complement.
TTGAGTTGTTAGTTAAAGCTAATTCATTATGCGATGTATTGGTCGAACCAATTTCCTCCTCGACTGTATCCCTTGAGGTTGACAAATGAAGTATAATTTCATAAAAAATAAGTACAATTTTAATAAATGGAAGTATAAAATCCTAGCAATTGCAGTACAATTTTTGATAATCCATTAGTAGAACACTTGAAGTATAAAACTTAAATAATATAGTTCAATTTTATGTGAAATGAAGTACAATTTTAGATAATTGGAGTATAAGTTTGTATAAGATGAAGTACAATTTTGAATAGTTTAAAAATATAAAACCCTGGCAACTGCATTACAATTTTGGATAATCAATAAATAAAACATATGAAGTATAGAACTTTAATGAATAGAGTACAGTTTTAGGTAAAATAAAGTATAAAATGAAATATAATTTCAGAAAAAATTAAAATTTTAAATAAAGTTTGGATAATCAATAAATAGAACACTTGAAGTATAGAACTTCAATGAATAAAGTACAAGTTTAGGTAAAATAAAATATAATTTCAGAAGAAAAAAAATACAATTTTAGATAAAGTAAAATATTATAATAAATTCAGATAATTGAATTACATGTTTAGATATAATGAAGTACAATTTCGGAACACTTAAAGCATAGCACTTTAATGAACATATTACACGCTTTCTAAAATGAAGCAAGTATAATTTCATAAATGAAAGTACAATTTTATATATAAGAAAGTACAATTTCAGAACCCACGAAGTATAAAATCCCCACAAAAGAAGTATAATTTTTGATAATCAATAAATAGAACACTTAAAGTGTAGAAAATCAATTAATAGAGTACAGATGTAGGTAAAATGAAGTATAATTTCAACAAAAAAAAAGTACAATTTTAGTAATGTGAAGTATAATTTTTGAATATTTGAAGTACAAAACCCTGGCAACTGCAATACAATTTTTAATAATCCATTAGTAGAACACTTCAAGTATAAAACTTAAATTACAGAGTACAATTTTATGTGAAATGAAGTATAATTTTAGATAACTAGACTACAAATTTGTATAAAGTGGAGTAGTTTAAGTATAAAACCCTAGCAACTACAGTACAGTTTGGGATAATCATCAAATAGAATATTTGAAATATAGAAAATCAATGAATAGAGTACAGGTTTAGGTAAAATGAAGTATAAAATGAAGAAGTATAATTTCAGAAGAAAACGAAGTACAATTTTAACAAAGCGAAATATAATTTCTAAATTTCTGAAGTATAAAACCTCAAAAACGGCGGTACAATTTTTTATAATAGTTTAATTGAATACTTGAAGTATAAAACTTAAATGGTGTACAATTTTTGTCAAATGAAGTATAATTTTATTTGCAATAAAGTATAATATAGAACTCTCTAAGGTAGAGAAAAATTTTCAAATAAACGATGTACAATTTCAGAACTGTTGATGTACAAAACTTTACAAACTACAGTACAATTTAGATTCTATGGAAGTATTACCTTAAAACATCCCAGCTTTTCTTGGCATTGCTGCTTGATTCATCCTTTCAATTTACCAGGATATCAACAATATTCATCTTTAATGTCAATGCAGTAAGACCATATTTAGAACATCTTTGTCATCTGTCAATATCACATACAATGTTTGATGTGGAGTTACGTATCATAAATTGAAGAGCTCGGCGTTGATTTCACTCCATTTTCTTGCGAGATTAATGTACATGTCCATTAAAGTCGTCATATCCTTAATGGACATTATATGGAGCTAATCTTTGTAGCGGCAACTCCCGAATAATTGATTGAACACTCCAGTTTCACTACTGGTTGACATTGTCGGAAAAATACAAGAAACTCAGAAGCAACCAAAAAGAAAAAGAAACCCAAAAATAAAAATCAAACCAGAAAATGATGAAAATGAAAAAAGAAGAAGACAATACAGATACCGGGTTGATGGTTGTTTCTCATTTTCACCATGGAGCTGCTTGCATTTTTTTTTTCTTTCTATTTCTGGAAATGATACTGATATTGGTAGGGTTTACTATTACCCTTTGTTTATGATAATAAATGAGTGGGAAAAAAAATGAGTGAAAATATTACACTTAATGGCATTTTTGTCAAATCAGGTAGGAAATAAACTCTAAAATTCTTACAAAATTATGTAGTTTAGTCTAACAAGAAATCAAATGGGGACTGACCCAAAAACAGGAAAGTAATTTTGGTTCTTTTAAATAAATCTTCCTTTGATTATCTATTAGGAAATTCATATTTTTAGGTAGGACTTTCGTGAATATTGAATACTCATACATCTATTAAGACAATTTAATACTCACACCTAATACTTATTTAGGGGACAGTTTTTCTCGCATTAAGTTGCGAAGAAAATTATTTTGTGACTATAATCTAAACATTAAATTATAATTTCTGCCGAAACATCTTCATATGGCTATGAATACTGAATGATTTATTTATTTCTTAACAAAAAGATCCAACACTTTATAATCCATATATTTATAAGATTACTTTGAGCTCGAATTAGTAGGTGTCGACTAAATTACCTAAATCAAGTCAAAAAACCTGACGGACCAATCACCTGACCTTGAATTAGTTAGTGTCAACTCCTAACTAAACTACATTAACCCTATCCGTTTCATCAAATCGACCCTCAACTATAGACAAACGCCTCCAAACTAGACAAACAAAATGGACATCGGATCATATATGCCTGCTTAATCATATGATGAACTCCGTACATTTTTAAAGAAAAGCAAATAGGAAAAGAAGTTTTCCTCATTGCTATATAGCTGAAAATGTAATGAAACAGAAACTACAGCTTAATTCAATCCCCAGAATTGAGTTCATCTAATGTCAAAGTATACATGATCATAACGCAACAAAAAGTAGCAGGACGTAAAGGAAGTCACAAAGAGAAAAGGTTACTCATATCTCCCTTCGCCCAGCGGATAAGTGTGGAAAGTATCTTCATATTTGCCGCTCTTTACATTTGCTTTAAACTCATTGCAGTTTGCAGCCTACCATTATCTCCCAAAGAATGAAACTTCAACCTTCCCTTTACCATTTCTCTTTTCACCTAAACTGCTTCAGCTGATTCAACCAAATCATGATTCTCATGTTCTTCTTCCTTCGTTCCATTTGTGCTCCCGTTGCACTCTGGCTGAGGCTGTGGCACTGGAACTTGGTCATCATCTTTTGGCGAGGTGGGAATACCATTTGATTTCCCCACACCAGAGTCCTCTGGTCCAGCTGATGTCTCTATGGTAACGTTTTCAGTTACCACAGTTGATGCAGGCTGATTTGATGAATTGCCAGAACTCTGTGAGGGAAGGAAAACTCCTGTCCCGGGGAGTGGCAAGCGAGGGGGGGGATGCCTTGGTGGGGCTGAAGGCCATCCAGCTGAAGCAGGTGGAAGAGCAACTGGCGCAGTAAATGCAATACCTGGTGTTACAGCCGTGGGAACATATATTGGTTGCATACCATTTGATGGAGGAAGCTGTTGGCGAGCAGGAGTGGGCAATACACCAGTAGGTGGAACAGGGCTGAAGTGTTTTGCAGCCACGGGACGAATATGATTTGGTGACCTGCTGGGAGATGGGACCCAATTGGAAGAAGGTGCTGCTATGGAAGCATAACGATGACCATCATTAGGATTGATTTTCTTAGGTTGAGATTTTACGAATGTAACAAGTATTCGCTGCTTCCGCAGGGAAGGTATTGCATGTCTGGCGTAATCTGCTGATCTCCCTTGCATTACAAGCATGGACCTATGTGAAATAATAACTTAAAATATTTACCCATCAACGGGCACAGCAGGAGAAACTTAAGGCAATGAATTACAAATTTGTAAGTGCATGAGAGCAAAGAAAAACTATATGCTGTTCCAACCAAAATGAAAAGTTGTGGCCTAGAGGCAGAAGATATAATTCTCTACACAATTATCATCAATCCCCCGTGAAACCTAGCCGCCAATGCTGAATCATTATAAAACAAAAACATGCATGGGCATGAATGCATTTAAACATACAACATGAAAATGAGTCAAGATGTAATGTGGCAGAAAAAAGGACAGCTGAAGTACCCAGGTGAAAGGGAGAGTTTGAGAGCACCTCGATAGTCCCCAGGATGGTCGACTGTTATTACCTTACCAAAGGACATCTCACACTCTGTCAAGAACAGTAGACATACAGGCCTTCCAAACCACTGTGGCCACATGTGAGGCTGTGAGTGATCACCCTATAAGTGCAAGCAAAAAGTTAGATCTGCTCTGCTCTAATAACAAATCATCAAAACATCAAAAGCAATACTCTGATATGAAACCTCATTAAAGATATCAATGATGCACGAGTCTGGCTTGGTGCTAACAACTTGTTCAGTAAGCAACCGTTCAATAATACCTTGCAGCAATGCAGGGATGGGCTCTGTTTTTAGATCTGCAAAATTTATCATAACCCTAAGGAACATGTTTAATAGAAAACATATTAAACACGGTTGCTCCAGAGCATACCTTTGCTACTCCCTGCAGCAGCTTCATCTTCAGGAGGTGCATCTGCAATGGGGACACCGAATTGAATCATCTCTCTTCCATGTCCCTTCATGGGTCTCTTCGAGATGACAAAAGTTTGACCTGTTTTAGTGTAACAAAGATATAGAACTGTTTCAGGCAGTGCCAAATATGCATGAATATGTTAACATTAGGTAGAGTGTCACCTTCTGAAAGAAAATCTAGCTTTCATTGAAAGCAGTCACTAAAAACTTTTCTCCAGTATAGTATTAACAGTTCTGCACCGTGGTCATGGAGAAAAAAAGTGTACATTCAAACTTTACAGTAGCCCATCAGATTTAGAACACCCTCCATAATTTTTTAAAGCATCATAAAAAAAGAAAAAAAAATGGCGACTATCATTGTCTTCTCATAAGTGTCTTCTCATAAGTCGGACATGGAGAAGACTAATTTATAATGAAGATGGAAATCACATTAGCTTGATGGGGAATTTCTCTTTCCCTTGGACAATCTAAAACTTCTTTGTCAGTTCCATTTGTTCTACTAGTGTAGAATTATGAATTAAAGGAGGCTTCACCCAGAAGAAAACTAGGGGTCATATCATTGAGATTTGCAACTGAAGTCATGGTTTTATTAAAACTAAATTAGGTGGATGAAACAGTACCGTAGATGAACAAAACAAAACATATATGTATGAAATAAAACAAACAAGTTCAAGATACCACAACACTTTGTAATTAAATTTAGGTTGCCAAACCCCAGCAGATAAAAGTTTTAACAACAGTAACTGCAGTCCATCTCATCCTTCAATCATGGAAATTTGAACTCTATAACTGTCAAACAGAGAAGTATGCATTCTCCTGGATTCTAAAGGCAAATTATGGAACATGCCATTCTTGTTTCCAATCAGATTTCTGATATTTAGGACCTTGTCAACTTAGCATTGGCCAAATTTTTACACACAATCTTCCTGATTTTTCTGAGAAGCCTATCTTACTGACAATTACCGAAACAAAACAGGCATTCATCTCTTGTGCCAATAGTTTAAGATCCCATTAGCATATTACCTTTCTGAGCATCTTCCAAGACCTTAAATCCACTATTCGAGTTAACTAGCTACAACATAAACTCCAATCATTGGCAAGATCTCTTCTAGTTTTGTTTGCAAATATCATTATAGGATATTGCAAAAAAATAACAGTTATCCCCGCATACCATCCCAGGCAAGCTGCGCGATATGGATGAAGTTATTGCCAAATGACAATTTACACAATTGAGCTGTTGGTTCTTCCTAGGGGCAGTATGAATCAGTCAGGTAAGTGACAGAAAAAGAATCATCGGAAATCTTATTTCAATCATTATTTTATTTAATTACCGGAATCATGCTATTATCTATTCAGAGTGGATCAAAATAAGTCCTATTACCTGAAGTCATGTAAACTATCTTCTCATTCTATTTGCATAAGCTTCACAACTGAGATTCATCATATATCAAAGCATTCATCTACATTGAAGATAATTTTCATAATCGGCCATATTCTCAGCGCCATAAGTTGGGCTCTTTTTACTTTTGCTAAAAGTACCTTAACTATTTGTCCAGTGGCCTTCAGCCAATTAGAATAGAAAACATTAGGTTTTCCATTGTTTCTTCAGTGTTTTAAGACCATTGTTTTTTAAGTTTTCTAAGACTTCTACCGTTAGTTCCTTCACATTTCTGTCAGAATACAGAAGAAATGAAAATGCTTTTCTTAATTGAATCACATTAAATTAACTAGAATTAAACTCAATTAATAGTACTGCATAACAAGAACTTCAAGTGATAGATTGACAAACTTAAGAAAAAGAATTGAGAAATCAAACCAAGCAATCCAACTTTCCAGCATACAACAGGAACTGTTTCAAGGACCTAGTGATTCAAGCAGCTAGCCAATTACTAGGCCCAGCACAGACAATTTTCTTCATTGATGATATGAAATTACCCAAAAGCAATCAACAAGAAATTTCATCATACCATAGCGCACAAGAAGAAAGAGAACAAAATTGGGAAAAGAAAAATACAACAGGCAGCCTTATTTCTCAGTTGGATTCTGTGATTATTGTGATTAGCAATGGAAATACAAGCAAGAGAACGCTTAACCCTCAGAAATCGATACATGAGCACCTGTCATCTAGTTCAGTTTTGCATTCAGGAAATTGAAGAGCAGTTTTAGATAAGGAAAAATCTTGAATGTGAAATTGAAAATAATGAAACTAAAGCCAAAAGGGAAAACAGGTTTAATTGTATTAGATCATGCACATTAGCTAGCACTAACTTGCCTTGGAATTGTCCCCTCCTCCGAGCAGCTCTCAAATCGTTCACCAAAGTAATAATCTTTGAAATTTCTGAGTCATTGATATGATTTTCGTAAAGTTTCATTCCTTCAGCTATATTAACCTACAGCCCCAATTATTGAAGCAAATCATGTCTAATAACCGAACTCTACTGAAGTTGTTGGGGTGGGGGTGGGGGTTGGCCAAAAAACATTGCAGGAAGAAAAAGATATTACCGATTTTCCATCCCATATCTCAGTAGCAACAAAAGTTTTTGGAGAAACTTCAAGATTCTGTTTCTCTTCTGATACTAATCTAGGTGCATCCTCACTGCAAGACCCTGAGAATGGGAGAGATAACAGGATTAAAAGTGCAATCACAGTCCAAGCAGCCACTGCTTAAAAGACCACTAGATGTATCTAGAAATATTCTCCTTCAACTGCCAAGGATAATTATAATTTGTTTGCACTAGGTCAGCAACCCCATACATGATCTGTACTTGCTTGAACTTAAGCGGCATTTTCATATATTCATAGGTCAGTCTCAAAAGGCACTCATAACAGCAACCAATAATCTAACGTATCCAAACACTTCTTGTTACACACTGTGGAAAGATAGTAACGCATTGCCCTACTGGAAAACTAATCCTAACAGGTAACTCAAACTTTACATCCTCAAAAACATAAAGCAATGGGAGGGAGTAAAAATATAGCCAAGACATGGAAATATTTTTGAAGTTGGAGGTCAGATTTCACCTGCAGCCTCTGCTTTATCATCCATGAGAGAAACAGCTCCTTGTGTGCTTCCCCACTTTGTTACCAAGCTATCTGCTTCAGATTTTTCATTCCATTCTGTTACCTCACCAAGAAGCAATAAAAAATAACAAGTCAATAAATTTTAGTGTAAAAGGAAATGTTAGTCTCACAAGAGTTATTTCTGTTTGAAATTAAAGTTAAAGACCACAAGTATCAAGGATATACTTAAGACCAAGAGAAAGAAAATCTGAAAGATATATTGCATTTTTACACAACCATTAATTTCCCTCAAAAAATTCGACAATGAACAGAGAACTCAAAAGGAAGCCCTGAAGCTTATGATTTCTCTTAAATCCAAAGGCTCTGCCACTCACAAGTACAACGATAATTCTCATAATTCCAGTACAGATGGCAAATTAGTGTAACTGACTTAGCCCTGAGACAGCATAATACTCCTTCGTGGATGTAGGGTAAGTTTCAGCGAGTTAAGCCTTTAGCCCATGTTTTTAACTGAAATCCCATTGATGCCAAAGAGTACGACAAGCAGCAACAGAAGAATATGCATGTGCTCTCAGAAACAACTAAAAAATGAAACATCTTACAAAAGAACGAAAAAGTAGAGTAAGTTATCCAAGATAAAGAACACGAATGAACAGTCAATAAATCATGGCAATCTTCCACCATCTCCCTTACTAGCTTATGTTCTTCTTACCTTTTAATATCCATTACAAACACATCGAATTGTAATTAAGTCTGGTAAAATGCTACATCAGACATATGGCCACATATCCAATCCCAAGGTGTTACCCTCAACAAGAAGTTAAAATAAAGTTCTCTTCACATAACTTTAACTGTATATGGGCTTTTGTAAGAAAAAAGCATCTGGATAACTCTATAATGCTGCCCCCAAGACTCAAAACCAGAGGTCCAGAACTGCGATTTGCCTCAACAAAGTAAATTGAGAGCCTTATGAACAAATTGCTGAAATATCTTGAACTGCCAATCTTTTGAGCTCTATGTCCTCCAAGGTCCAATGTACCTCCAATCTTTAACAGGATTTTCACTCTACTTTCCTCTAAAATATTACAGTGTGAAAAGTCAATCTATCAAATTCATTTGATAACAAGAACTTAGTAGTAATAATTTTATTTCTTCAAAGCTATGACTTTACAATTCTCAGTTGCCAACTCACTCGAAAACAAAATTTTCTTTGACTAATCAGTGTTCTAAAACTCTTGGGTAACCAGCACTACCAATTTGCTTTATCAGTAAAAATTGATCCAATTATCTCATCGCAAGCAAGAGGTCAAAATGAAATTTCATTTTCTACCCATAGAGCAAAAAATGGATAATAAATAAACCGATCAAATCCAAGTAAATTCCTACTGCCTATTTGGTCGACTATGGAAGATGAGTACCTTCTAATTTAACCACAATACCCAATAAATCACACATAAATTTATTTTCCATACACATCAATTATGTTCCTTCATTTCCCAACAACAAATACATCCCCCATCTATTAGTGCACACAGAAAGTAACACGCTTACAGTAAAACGTGTCTATTTATAGAACACATCAACATACACTACATCTTCCTCTTACCTTTCTTCTCCTCTTTCTCCTCTAACTTCGATTTATCCCCTCCATCCAATTTCTCATTCACATGCAAATTGCTTTTCACATACCCATTGTTCAGATCCTTCCCATTCACCTCTCCACCCAAACTCTGCACGTCAACACCTCCTCTTTGCCCCCTACCTCCCCTCCTAAACTCCTTTCCACCTCCCCCGATCCTTGCACTCCCCTCAATCCCCACTGGCCTCTGCTGCCTTCTCCAACCCACCTGCTGGAGCGCATAAACCACGTCAGCCACCGAGAAGTACTGCTGCATGTGCAAAATGGGGTTCCAATTACATCTCCTCTGCTGTATGGACCCTATCACACCATCATACTCCCCGGGCTCCCCCACGGCCCGCAAGTGATGGCAGAGCGCGTCAATTATGGCATTCGCAGCCGCAAATTCACCTCTCAACCACATCAAAAACCCTTCTCTCTCATCCATCTGATGATGCGGCGGCTGTTGCTGGTGGTTGTACCACTGCCCCGGCATTTTCTCCGGCACCACCACAGCCCCTGATTGCATTGCCATATCAAATATATATATATATAGATATATTACCCCACACTCTATGACAATAACAATAACCACCCTCTAAATTTGTTAAAAAAATTAAATGCAATATCTATGCCTATACGCATCCAAATAGGAATTTAACTCATTGCGAATGTTGAACTGCTCTGGGATCGGGTTAAATGGGTTAAAAATGTCGAAATCCAGTGGCGATTATCCGAGCTGAGTTCCTCTGCAATGTGTGGAGACAGAGGTAGTAACAGTACTCGTAGCAGTATGGGAGGAGATTTTCAGATCTGAGAAGGACGTGGAAATATTCAAGAGTGTGTGCGTGTGAATCAGAAACTAAGATCTGAGAGAAAATGGCTTGTGAAGCACGCGTAAATAAGCTGCTGGTCTTAAATGGTGGCTTCTTTTTTTCTCTCTGTTTATTTTCACTGTGTGTTTGTGTGTGTTTTGGGGTTTAATTCTCCCTCTAGAAATTTTGACAGTGTCTTTAATTTTTTATTTTCTTTTTAACTCGGAGAGAATATTCCGAGTCTTTGAGGGTCAGTTTTGTCGATTAATATGGGGTGAGATGTGAAAACCCATGAGAATTATTGGATGGTGCGTTTGATCAAGGGTACTTATTTAAAAGTACTAAAAATATTTTTTAATTTTATAATAAATTTTTACTTGATTTTATTTAAAATAAGTTTTTTAGTTTTATTAAAATTTTAAAAATCACTTTCTACTAATTTAATTTAATAAAAATATCCTTAAATATAATATTTTTTACTCATTTTTTTATTTCTTTATTATAAACACAAGTAATAGTAAACTTTAATATATATACTTTCATTTTCAAAAATAGAAAGAAAAGAAAAAACGCAAGAAGCTCCATGACGGGAACAAGAATAATCGTGGGTGCCAGCAACTACCAACATGACATCTGCATTATCTTCTTCTTTTTTCATTTTTATCATTTTTAGGGTTTTTTTTTCTCAGTTGCTTATAAGTTTCTTGTATTTTTTTAAAAATATCAACCAGTTGTGAAGTTAGAGTGTTTGATTAAGTGTTGGGGAGTTGCTGCTACAAAGACCAGTTCTCTATAATGTCAATTAAGGATAGTATGATTTTAATTGATATGTACATTAATCTTTCAAGAAAATAGAGTGAAATCAACGCCAAGCTCTTCAGTTTGCAATACATAATTCCATATCAAAAATTGTATGTGACTTTGACTGATGACAACGATATCCTGAATATGGTCTCACTATATTTAACATTGAAGATGAACATTATTATTATTGACATCCTGGTAAATCGAAAGGATAAATCAAGCAGCAGTATCAAGAAGAGCAGTGATGTTTTAAAGTAAAACTTCCACATAATCTAAACTGTATTACAATTTGTAAAATTTTGTATATCAAGTGTTCTTAAATTATACTTTGTATATTTGAAAAACTTTCTCTACTTGGAACGTTCTTCATTATACTTTATTGCAAATAAAATTGTACTTCATTTGACAAAAAATGTATACTATTATTTAAGTTTCATACTACAAGTGTTCTACTAATGGTTATCAAAAATTATATTACAGTTGCTGGGATTTTATACTTCAGAGGTTGTGAAATTATACTTCATCTTTTCCACAATTGTACTTTATTTTACCTAAACATGTACTCTATTCATTAAAATTTTATATTTTAAGTATTCTATTTATTGATTATTCAAAATTGTACTGCAATTGCAAGGGTTTTATACTTAAACTGTTCCAAAATTGTACTTTACATTATACAAATTTGTATTCAAGTTATATGAAATTGTACTCTATTATTTAAGTTTTATACTTCAAGTGTTTTACTAATTGATTATCCAAAATTATACTGCTATTATTAATGATTTATACTTGAAGTGCTCCCAAATTATACATCTTTTTATCTAAAATTATAATTCAATTTTCTAAAATTATACTTCACTTTACAAAATTTGTACTCTATTTATAGAAGTTTTATAGTGTAAGTGTTCTATTTATTGATTATCTAAAATTATACTATATTTGCTAGGGTTTTGTACTTCAAAGTTATGAAAATGTACTTCATTTTATCTAAACTTGTACTTCTTTTTTTTGAAATTATACTTAACTTTTTTTGCAAAACCTATAATCTATTCATTGAAGTACTATACTTCAAACATTTCGAAACTGTACTTCATTTTATCTAAACATATGCTTCAATTAACTGAATCTATTATTTAAGTTTTATACTTCAAGTGCCCTACTAATAAATTATCAAAAATTGTATTGTCTTTATTAGGATTTTATACTTCAAATATTCTAAAATTATATTTTACTTTATCTAAAATTATACTTCTTTTGTTCTGAAATTATACTTTATTTTACCTAATTCAGTACTCTATTCATTAAAGTTCTATACTTCAAGTGTTCTATTTATTGATTATCTAAAACTATACTGTAGTTGCTAGGATTTTATACTTCAATTGTTCCAAAATTGTACTTCGTTTTATAAAAATTTGTATTCTAGTTATCTGAAATTGTAATTCATCTCACATAAAATTGTACTTTATTATTTAAGTTTTATACTTCAAGTGTTCTACTAATTGATTGTCCAAAATTATATTACTATTGCTAGTGGTTTATACTCGAAAGCATTTCCAAACTGTACATATTTTATCTAAAATTATAATTCAATTTTCTGAAATTATACTTTATTTTACAAAATATGTACTCTATTTATAGAAGTTTTACAGTTTAAGTGTTTTATTTATTGATTATTCAAATTTATACTGCATTTGCTGGGGTTTTATACTTCAAGTGTTATGAAATTGTATTTCACTGTATTTTAAATTATACTTCTTTTTTTTGAAATTATACTTACTTTATTTTATAAAATTTATAATCTATTCATTGAAGTATTATACTTCAAGTATTTCGAAATTGTAATTCATTTTGTCTAAACATGTATTTCAATTAGCTGCATCTATTATTTAAGTTCTATATTTCAAGTATTCTACTAATGGATTATCAAAAGTTATACTACCTTTGCTGGAGTTTTATACTTCAAGTGTTCTAAAATTATACTTCATTTTATCTGAAATTGTACTTTTTTTTTTCTAAAATTGTACTTCATTTTACTTAAACATATACTCTATTAATTGAAATTTTATACTTTAAGTGTTATATTTATTGATTATCCAAAACTTTACTATAATTGCTAAGGTTATATACTTCAACTGTTCCACAATTGTACTTTATTTTATAAAAATTTGTATTCTAGTTATATGAAATTGTACTTTATTTTACATAAAATTGTACTATATTATTTAAGTTTTATACTTCAAATGTTCTACTAATTGATTATTCAAAATTATATTGCTATTACTAGCAGTTTATAATTGGAAGTGTTCCTAAATTGTATATATTTTATCTAAAATTGTAATTCAATTTTCTGAAATTATACTTCACTTTACAAAATATGTACTCTATTTATAGAAGTTTTATAGTTTAAGTGTTCTATTTATTGATTATCCAAAATTATACTGTCTTTGTTGGGGTTTAATACTTCAAGTGTTATGAAATTGTATTTCACTTTATTTAAAATTATACTTCTTTTTTCTGAAATTATACTTACTTCATTTTACAAAACCTATAATTTATTCATTGAAATATTATACTTCAGGTGTTCCAAAATTGTACTTCATTTTGTTTAAACATGTTCTTCAATTAGCTAAATCTATTATTTAAGTTTTATACCTCAAGTGTTATACTAATGGATTATCAAAAATTATACTGCATGTGCTAGGATTTTATACTTCAAGTGTTCTGAAATTATATTTCACTTTATCTAAAATTGTACTTCTTTTTTTTTTCTAGAATTATACTTAATTTTACCTAAATCAGTACTCTATTCATTGAAGTTCTACACTTTAAGTGTTCTATTTATTGATTATCCAAAACTGTACTGCATTTATTAGGATTTTATACTTCAACTGTTCTAAAATTGTACTTCATTTTATAGAAATTTCTACTCTAGTTATCCGAAATTATATTTTATTTCACATAAAATTGTATTCTATTATTTAAGTTTTATATTTCAAGTGTTCTACTAATTAATTATCCAAAATTATACTACTTTTGCTAGCAGTTTATACTCGAAGTGTTCCCAAATTGTACATCTTTTATCTAAAATTGTAATTCAATTTTCTAAAATTATACTTCACTTTACAAAATATGTATTCTATTTATAGAAGTTTTATAGTGTAAGTATTATATTTATTGATTATCTAAAATTATACTGAATTTGCTGGGGTTTTATACTTAAGTGTTCTGAAATTGTACTTCACTTTTGTAAAATTATACTTACTTCATTTTACAAAATCTGTAATCTATTCATTGAAGTACTATATTTCAAGTGTTTCGAAATTGCAGTTCATTTTATCTAAATCTGTACTTTAATTAGTTGAATTTATTATTTAAGTTTTATACTTCAAGTGTTCTACTAAAGAATTATCAAAAATTGTACTGCTTTTGTTGGGATTTATACTTCAAGTATTTTGAAATTATACTTTACTTTATCTAAAATTGTACTTTTTTTTTAAATTATACTTTATTTTACCAAAATATGTACTCTATTCATTGATGTTCTACACTTCAAGTGTTCTATTTATTGATTATCCAATAATTATACTGTCTTTACTGGGGTTTTATATTTTATGTGTTCTGAAATTGCAATTCACTTTATCTAAAATTATACTTCTGTTTTCTAAAATTATACTTACTTCATTTTACATAAACATGTACTACATTTGCTAAGGTTTTGTATTTCATGTTTTTGAAATTATACTTTATCTAAAATTGCACTTTATTTTTTGAAATTATATTTCATTTTACCTAAACCTATACTCTATTCAATAAAGCTCTATACTTCAAATGTTCTGAAATTATATTTCATTTTATCTAAACTTGTACTTCAATTATCTGAATCTATTATTTAAGTTTTATACTTCAAGTGTTCTATTAATGGATTATTAAAAATTACTGTAGTTGCTTATACTTCAGATGTTATGAAATTATATTTCACTTTATTTAAAATTGTACTTCTTTTTTCTAAAATTATACTTCATTTGTCAATCTCAAGGAATGCAGTTGAGGAGGAAATTGGTTTGACTAATGTGTCATATAATGAATTGATTTTAATTAGCAACTCAATTAATGCATGGAGGAAATGCATATATGGGGAGGGTTAGGTATTCAAGAATGCTCAAGAGTTCAAAATTATACTTAAGAATTATGTGGTGTCTACTTTGTGATCATTTAAACACAAAAAAAGGGACAACAAAAAAATCACAGCCGTTTGCAATGATAAAAATTATAAATGGAAAATCTATGCATCAAGGTATGGGCTTGATAAATTATTTGGCATTCAAAAATGCAATCTAGAGCACACATGTGGTGATGCTAATCTTCGGACAAGGGGACATCTTAAAGCCGATTCCACTTGGGTTGCTAACATTGTGAAGGATAAATTGATATCAAAGCTATGTTATCGGCCCTATACCATGTTGAAAGATGTCCACAGAGATTGCGATGTGGAACTTAGGTATCATAAAGCATGGATAGGTAAGGAATTAGCTATGCAAGACATCCATGGCGCTAAGAAGGGATTTTATAATAAGTTGAAATGGTATCATGATGTTGTGAAGAGGACGAGCCTTGGAAGTGGTGTAGACTGTGAGATTGACCTAATTAGTCAAAAATTTTATTGGCTATTTATATGTTTCAATGCCTGCCTTGTTGGTTTGCTCAGGGGATGCAAGCCATTGATATTTTTAGATGGCACCCATATTAACAATCAATACAAATGAGGCTAACATAAGTGTTGTTAGTAAGGATGTTAATGATGACTTATTCATGCTAGCATATGCAGTTGTTGACTCTGAAAATAATATTAATTGGAAGTGGTTCTGCTTTAAGCTAAGAAGTATCTTAGATTCTCACTATTTGCCTGGCTTATCAAGGTTTACTTTCTTATTCGATCAACATCTAGGTCTTCTTAAGGCCCTCTCCATAATATTTTTCAGTAGCTACCATGCATATTCCTTGAGAGACTAAGTAGATAACTTTAAGAAACAAGTAAGTGTATTTTATCTTTGTTTGTGAAATAATTATATGAAATAAACTCTAATTCATAACATTTAGCACATTACTATTTTATTATTTTAAATTCAGGTATTAAATAAGCACCTTCCACATAACAAGAAATATTGGTGTTATGTTTTTGCCAAAGCTGCATATGTGCCTATAAGACAGGAGTATACACGACATATAGACAACATCTTGGAGTTATTACCGCTTGCCAGAGACTTTATTATGCAGTCTAACATACCATGTTGAGCAAATTTCTTATTCAATGGAGATCGATGGGGGTAATAAATAATAATCAAGCAAAAGTTGGAATAATTAGGTTAAACCAACCCAATTTATGCCAGTTGCAGCCATGGTTGATCACATACACATGAAAATAATAGTTATAATGCATGATTGACGAGAAGAATCTCATGAGATGGTTGGTCAACTATGTCCCAAGTAAGAGAAGAAGTTGGCAATCAATCATATGCATTTTCGTAACTTAAAAGTTGTCATATCTAGCGATTGGAGCTTTGAGGTGATTGAGCAAGATAAATCATATGCTGTGGATTTACATAGCAGGGTTTGTTCATGCAAAGCATGGCAGATTGATAAAATACCATGCAAATATGCTTATGCTTTTATCAAGTTAAGGTCACTTTCACTATATGATACATTGATTAATACTACTGAGTTGAGATGTATCAACAAGCATACCAAGTAGTGATAAACCCTATTCCTACATTTGATATGCATCTGTTCCCACTAGATGATGATGGTATCATTAATGCACCTGATTGTTGATCTCAGCCTGGGCATAGAAAGACACAGAGGATTCCATCACAAATTGAAAAACGTGTATAAAAGGTGTGATAGAACAAGGCATAATCATTGAACTTGCAAAGAATCAGTAAACTGGTTAAATTTTGTACCTAAATTTAGGACAATTATACTTGATTTTATGACATTTGTACCTCAACAAACATATTTTATACTTTATTTGTTCTAAATTTGTTTTCATTACCTTCAAATTGTATTCAAATTCATTGCCCTGTTTCAATTGAATTGAAGTGTACTTCAACACAAAACTATTTACACTTTGTTTGTTCCATGTTTGTACTTCATTTCCCTTAAATTTTACTCAAATTCATGTCCTAGTTTTAATTGAATTGAAATGTACTTCAACGAAACACATTTTATACTTTTTTTGTTTTAGGTTTGTACTTCATTGCCCTCAAATTGTACTCAAATTAGCTACCCAATTTCAATGGAATTCAAGTGTACTTCAACGAAACACATTTTATACTTCATTTGTTTTGGGTTTGTACTTCATTTTTCTCAAATTGTACTCAATTTGGCTTTTCAGTTTCAATAAACTTGAAGTGTACTTCAACGAAACACATTATATACTTTGTTTGTTCTGGATTTGTACTTCATTGCCCTAGAATTGTACTCACATTAGTTACCCAGTTTCAATGGAACTGAAGTGTACTTTAAAGAAACACATTTTATACTTTGTTTCTTCTGAATTTGTATTTCATTTTTCTCAAATTGTACTCAAATTAGCTTCTCAGTTTCAATTGAATTGAAGTGTACTTCAGTGAAATACATTTTATACTTTGTTTGTTCTGGGTTTATACTTCATTGCCATCAAATTATACTCAAATTCACTGCCCATTTTCAATTGAATTGAAGTGTACTTCAACAAAACATATTTTATACTTTGTTTGTTCTAGATTTGTACTTCATTGCCTTCAAATTGTACTCAAATTAGCTATCCAGTTTCGATGGAATTGAAGTGTACTTTAACGAAACACATTTTATACTTTGTTTGTTCTGGATTTATACTTTATTTTCCTTGAATAGTACTCAAGTTGACTACTCAGTTTCAATGGAATTGAAGTGTACTTTAACAAAACACATTTTGTACTTTGTTTGTTCTAGGTTTATACTTTATTTTCCTCAAATTGTACTCAAATTGTCTGCCTAGTTTCAATTGAATTAAAGTGTACTTCAATGAAACACGTTTTATACTTTGTTTGTTTTGGGTCTATACTTCATTACCCTCAAATTGTACTCAAATTTACTGCCCAATTTCAATAAAATTGAAGAGTACTTCAACAAAACATATTTTATGCTTTGTTTGTTTTGCGTTTGTACTTCATTTTCCTCGAATTGTACTCAAATTCATTGGCCAATTTCAATTGAATTGAAGTGTACTTCAACACAAAACCTTTTATATTTTGTTTGTTTCACGTTTCTACTTCATTGCCATCAAATTATACTCAAATTCACTGCCTAATTTTAGTTGAATTGTAGTGTACTTCAATTAAACATATTTTATACTTTGCTTGTTTTGGGTTTGTACTTCATTGCCCTCAAATTATACTCAAATTCACTATCTAATTTCAATGGAATTTCAATGTACTTCAACGTAACATATTTTATACTTTGTTTGTTCTACATTTGTACTTTATTTTCCTCAAAGTGTACTCAACTCACTACTCAATTTCAATTAAAAGTATTATAAATACTTGATGAAAAATTACACTTACATACAAAATAATGTTATAAATGAAGTGTGCTTCAATTTACATATGTATTTACATACAAAGTATAGACAAAGTTATATTTCTTGACATTTGTACCTCATTTCAACAATTTGGTACTTAATATCTTAATATTTTTACCAATAATGTTTAATTGAAATTTGTTCAATGATTTGATTTTTAAGTTTTAGTAATTAACAAACAAACTATAAAAATATGTGTAATATTTTTCATATGAATAAAATAATATTAAAGTTTAAAGTGTTAACCACTAGTGTTTAATTGATGAATGTTATCAATCGCGGTAATGAAAGAATACTTATGCTTTTAAATATGTAAACAAATGAGAATTTAACACTATCACCGGTACAAATACGTATTTTACCTAATTTGATAATCTCAAAATATTGTACTTGACTATCCTTACAATTATTGGAGAATAATTATTCAATTACAATAAGTGTACTTGAAAAGAATATATTTTATACTTTGTTAGTTCAATGTTTGTATTTCGTTGCTATCAAATTGTACTCACATTCACAACCCAATTTCAATTGAATTGAAGTTTGTTTCAACAAAATACATTTTATACTATGTTTGTTATGAGGTTGTACTTCATTGCCCTCAAATTGTACTCAAATTGGCTGCCAAATTTCAATGAAATTGAAGTGTACTTCAATAAAACACATTTTACATTTTGTTTGTTCTGCATTTGTACTTCATTCTTTTCAAATTGTACTCAAATTCACTATCCAGTTTCAATGGAATTGAAGTGAACTTCAACGAAACACATTTTATACTTTGTTTATTCTACATTTGTACTTCATTTTTCTCAAATTGTACTCAAATTCACTGCTTAGTTTCAATTGAATTGAAGTATACTTCAATACAAAACCTTTTATACTTTGTTTATTTCACGTTTCTACTTCATTACCCTCAAATTGTACTTAAATTCACTGCTTAGTTTCAATTGAATTGAAGTGTATTTCAATGAAACACATTTTAAACTTTGTTTATTCTGCATTTGTACTTTTTTTCTCGAATTGCACTCAAATGCACTACCTAGTTTCAACGAAATTGAAGTGAATTTCAACGAAACACATTTTATACTTTGTTTATTCTGCATTTGTACTTTATTTCCCTTAAATTATACTCAAATTCATCACCCAATTTCAATTGAATTGAAGTGTAATTCAACACAAAACCTTTTATACTTTATTTGTTTCATGTTTCTACTTCATTGCCTTCAAATTGTACTCAAATTCACTGTCTAGTTTCAATTGAATTAAAATGTACTTTAATACAAAAACTTTTATACTTTATTTGTTTCATGTTTCTACTTCATTACCCTCAAATTATACTTAAATTCACTGAGCAATTTCAATTGAGCTGAAGTGTATTTCAGCGAAATACATTTTATACTTTGTTTGTTCTACGTTTGTACTTCATTTCTCTCAAATTGCACTCAAATTCACTGCATAGTTTCAATTGAATTGAAGTAAACTTCAAAAAAATACATTTTATACTTTGTTTGTTTTGCATTTGTACTTTATTTTCCTCGAATTGTACTCGAATTCACTACCCATTTTCAATTGAATTGAAGTGTACTTCAATGAAACACATTTTATACTTTGTTTGTTCTGGATTTATACTTTATTTCCCTTGAATTGTACTACAATTCACTACTTATTTTTAATGGAATTGAAGTTTACTTTAATAAAACACATTTTATACTTTATTTATTCTACATTTGTGCTTCATTTTCCTTGAATTGTACTCAAATTTACTACTCAATTTTAATTGAATTTCCCTTGAATTGTACTCAAATTTACTACTCAATTTCAATTGAAGTGAAGTGAACTTCAATGAAACACATTTTATACTTTGTTTGCTCTAGGTTTGTACTTCATTTTCCTTGAATTGTACTTAAATTCACTGCTCAATTTCAATTGAATTGAAGTAAACTTCAATGAAACACATTTTATATTTTGTTGTTCTATGCATATACTTCATTTTCCTTGAATAGTACTCGAATCCACTACCCATTTTCAATTGAATTGAAGTGTACTTCAATAAAACACATTTATACTTTATTTATTTTGGATTTGTACTTCATTTTCCTCGAATTTTACTAAAACTCACTGCCTATTTTCAATTGAATTAAAGTGTACTTCAATGAAATACATTTTATACTTTGTTTATTTTGGGTTTATACTTTATTTCTCTCGAATTGTGCTCAAATTCACTGCTCGGCTGCAATAGAATAGAATTGTACTTCAACAAAACACTTTTTATACTTTATTTATTTTAGATTTGTACTTTATTACCTCAAATTGTACTCAATTCACTGCCCAATTTCAATTGAAAATATTATAAATACTTGATGAAAAATTACACTTACATACAAACTAATATTATATACAAAGTATACTTCAATTTACATATGCATTTAGATACAAAGTGTGATACAAATCTTAGCATTTTCCTGACTTAATATTGTATATGCCATTGTCACACAATATTTATCTATGTCAATTATTCTAGTAGTCCTCTAGAACTTAAGGGTGCCTCTAGCAAAACATTCTACCCAAAGGCATATATAAACACCACAATCTACTACACCCTTTTGTTGTCCTTTTTTTTTTACCTCATGCATTCGTCCACATGACACCCCAATGAAAGTGTCATGTACCAAGAATAGAATGAAGCGTACAAAAATATTGATCAATTGTTGATTCATTACTTTATGAAGAAATCATAGGGAAGAAAACAAACTTACAATGGCAATAGCTAATAGTTTGTATCTGGTGGCCATTATTGAATTCATGTACAAGAAAAAATGAATTGAGGTGTTGAGGATAACCAAGAACCAGTGATGATGTTGAAAAATTGGTAGGATTATGTAATGACACCTGTTTACAACATCCAACATGAGCTCTTCCAAATCTTTACGGGTGAAAGAGTTAAGTAAGATATCAACTCCACAAATTCTTCATCCATAATATCCTTTATGTTAGGTCCCTCAAGTTTGTCTAATATATTAACCTATGAAGTATAAAACAAATGGTTACACTCATTAGAAATATGAACTAAATTAAGTTAGGAAATCGCCATATACCTGCGCTATTGTGGATGTAAACCACACATTGTAGTGACATTTGTTGCCGAAAGATGAGCTACATAATATTGACATGTAGTAGTCCACCATGTCACCAGTACGTTCTTCTCCAAATTAGAGCTCACAAAAGTTTCTTCCATCTAGAAATTATCTTGCTCCCTTCCAAATAGTCATCCTGCATAATTGTTAATCGTTAGTTCAGACACCAATTTATCTAAAAAAAAATAATAAGCAAATTTTGTTACCTCAAATTATCTATTCTGACAAAGTTATCGATGACTTATCGCTCTTCTATTGGAATAAGAGCATGACCTCCATAATCAGTCCTTTCTTTATAAGGATTAAGCGTTTCAATCTTTGGGCTGGTTAGTTCATTTGCCACCTGGATTGAGCTGATGTCTTTGGTCTCCTGTGGTGCAAAACATAGCACATTAGGTACAAAGTATCAACTATTTAAGTATAAAAGATTAGCACATTAAGTACAAAGTATCAACTATTGAAGCATCCCCTATTGAAGTACAAAACATAACCAACATGGAGTAGAAAACTTAAGCACATTAAATACAAAGTATCAACTATTGAAGTATCCCCTATTGAAGTACAAAATATAACCAACATGGATTAGAAAACTCAAGCACATTAAGTACAAAGTATCAACTATTGAAGTACAAAATATAACCAACATGGAGTAGAAAACTCAAGCACATTAAGTACAAAGTATCAACTATTGAAGTATCCTCTATTGAAATACAAAATATAACCCACATAGAGTACAAAACTCAAGCATATTAAATACAAAGTATCAACTATTGAAGTATTCTCTATTGAAGTACAAAATATAACCAACATGGAGTACAAAACTCAAGCACATTAGGTACGAAGCATAATTGTTGAAGTACAAAAGATTAGCATATTAAATACATATGTTACCAATATGGAGTTCAAAACACAAGCATATTAGGTACAAAGTATAACTATTGAAGTACAAAAGATTAACATAGTAAGTACAAATATCACTAACATGGAGTACAAAACACAAGCACATTGGTATAAAGTATCAACTATTAAGTGCAAAAGATCAGCACATAAAGTATAAATATGCCAACATGGAGTACAAAAGATTAGCCTATGAAGTATAAATATCGCCGACATGAAGTGCAAAAGATTAGCACATTAAGTATAAATATCACTAACTTGGAGTACAAAAGATTAGCACATTAAGTACAAATATTACCAACATGAAGTATAAGATATTATCACATTATGTACAAATATCAACCAATCAAGTATAAGATATCATTACATTTATTACAAACAGATAGTTTACAAATGAAATGCAAATAGCAAAAACTTAAAACATTAAGTAGTTTACAACACCTTCTTCTCTTCTTGTTCTTTATTTTTTTGTGCATGAGGATAAGGACAATAAGTTTTTGTCACTTGTCTTGCTCTTTTAGCTGGTGTGGTGCTTGGGGGGCTGACAAAATTTGGAGATTTCTATTTTAGCTTCCTGTCTTCTTGATTATGCACATTTATCACAATTGAGGACATGACATTTGCTGCTTTAATCTCAAATTTCTTGAACTCAGCCGCTTGAATTAATACATAATCCTTCCTCCGCCTTTTTCTTTTTCTCCATTCTCCAATCGGAGAGGATAGCCGATTGAGTCGGAACCAGAATTTAAAGATGGAAGGAAGACCCAGGTGGACTTAATGTTGGAGCATAGGCAACCCTTCGCGCATGAGATTGCAATGACAAGAGATTGACCGGTCGGGGTCGAGTGATCAACACCTCAGGGGGTCCTTCTACTGCTGCGGTTGAATCGGATAAAGCTGGTTAGATAGAGTAAGGATAGATAATGAACTTCTTATCTACTATCTTTTCCCTCAAATTCTATCTTCAAAGGTATGGGGGAATCTGAAGGATCATTATGGTGTTTTGTTCGACTTTCTTCATCCACCATGTCTTCAGATTCATCATCTTCTTTCTGTGCATTATTTACCAAATCAAGTCTCCCATCATGTATATACTCACTAGCTTTCTGTTCAAGTTCCCATCAGTCTTGTCCTCAGCTAGATGCTCTTCCTCATCCTATTTCTTCATTGCCATCATATCGAATAAAGCAATTTTTTCTTTCAATGATTTAATTTCTTCAACTTTCACTGCAATAATTGCTTCAAATGTTGTATGATCATAAACATGGGCTTCACTAATAGCAGTACTAGCAACCTTTTATTTCTTGATCAAAATTGCTAATTTTAACTCCTCTAGAGTAGGGTTAGGGCTACAACCTATTATGGTGAAAATAATTATCAAATTCAAATTATTATACAAAAAACTAATAATGAATTATTATAATTATTACCATATATGCTGTAACTTATTTCAATTTATTCTCTACCTCCTTCACATTATGTAGGAGTTTGTTATCCTTCCACCAGTAAAAGTATGGAAGCTCAAACAAACTCAATGGTAAAGCTAGTGACAGGATGTGTTCATAAACTCAAGTCTTTCATTCATAAATCAAAAAATTATACTCACTTGAATATAAATATAATCAATGTTATTAGAAAATGAAGCAAACACTCACCATAAAATCGACTATGCACCCGTTAATGTATTTCTTGGTTTTTTCTCCACCTACTCCTAAATGGTTCCTCATATCTTAGATAAGAAAATTATATACAACTATGCCCCATGCATACAAACTAACTCTAGACAAATTGCCCAAGTATGGTAGGAGAAATCGTGGAGTCTAATAATAAGGTGTTGGAAACAGAAAACAATTAAAAACAAAAAGTATGTACAACCTACAAAAATTATTCAAGTCCTCCTCACTATCCTTATATACATACTCCTCAAAATTTTTTGCTATTTCAGATCTAGTTATTTTTGCAACTTTCTAGAAAAAGGGTGGCCAAAGACTACAGGCTTTATCTTTAATGTTATATCAACAGGTTGGCCCATATGTGGCAACCCCAAAACCATAAAAAATGTAGCTGCAGAAAAAGAAACCTCAACCCCCTCTAAAAAATGAAATGACAGCTTTTTTGGGTCATCCATTCTAAATATAGCTTCAAGTCGAATGAAGTTTGAACTTAACTTAGGCATATCTATGTATATATAGAAAGGGGTTTTCTTCAATGCATCAAAATATTTTGACCCCATCTTTGACTTCACAAGGTCCAATTTACTCTGAAAAAATTAGGGGGAGTAATAAGATTAGACCTCATAATTCTTTAGCTTTGCTGCAATCAAATAAAAAAAATTAATATATAAACAGATTATAAACTAACTCTTTTAGATAATGTATACTGAAAACTTGAGTATTTTGTACTATAGATACTTCTAAAATGTACTTTAAAAACACATAATATATACTATACTTTCAATTAGTGTATACTTTATGCTAATATTTTATACTACAGTTGCTTCTAAAATATACTATAGATACACAAATTATATACTACACTTTTATTTAATGTATACTGTAGGCTTAAATATTTTATGCTACAATTTCTTCTAAAATGTACTACAATTACAAGATTATATACCACACTTTTAGTTAATGTATATTGCAGGTTTGAATGTTTTTGTACTACAAATGGTTCTAAAATGTACTGCAGTTACATTAATTATATACTACACTTTTGCCTAATGTGTACTCCAAGATTGAATATTTATTCTACATTTGCTTGTAAAATGTTACACAGATTTAATCTGCAGGCTTGAATGTTTTGTACTATATATGCTTCTAAAATGTACTATAGCCACATAGATTATATACTACACTTTTACCTAATATGTTCTACAAGTTTAAATGTTTTATACTACATTTGCTTATAAAATATACTGCAGGTATACAGATTATATGCGAAACTTTTGTCTAATGTGTACTGCAAGATTGAATATTTTATATTATATTTGCTTCTAAATGTACTGCAGCTACACAGATTATATACTACACTTTTGCCTAATGTGTACTGCAAGTTTGAAGGTTTTATACTATATTTGCTTCTAAAATATATTGCAGTTACACAGATTATATATTACACTTTTGCCTAATGTGTACTGTAAGTTTGAATATTTTATATTATGTTTGCTTTTAAAATACTATAGTCACACATATTATATACTACACTTTTGACTAATGTGTATTGTAAGTTTGGATGTTTTGTACTATGAATAATACACTACCACTATCAAATAGTTTTATTATATAATTTCACCATATAATTTCAAGGAAAAAGAAGTATAAGCCCTAAAAAGATGAAGTCCAACTTTCATGCCCTTCAAATGCAAATCAGAAACTTCCCATCTCATAGCAAAAATTATATATATATATCGAATGGGTTCAAGTGTTTAACGATTAAAAAAGGAATAAAAACCTTAAACATGAGAAAATAAACAAGAAATAAGCGTAACACTGAAAAATCACAGACATTTGCAACTGTAAATGCACAAAACATACCTGTGTTTCTTCTGATCACTTCTTTTTGTACTTCATTTTTTGTTGCAATTATTTTTCTTTCCATTGTCGCAAACAAATGGCAAAAATTTTGTGTCTTTTTTTTCCACTTCTTCTTCTCACGTTAATGGCAAAGGAATGGTTTCCCGCCTTTTTCTTTTTGAACTTCAAGAAGTTGATTTATGGGGAAAAAAAAGGAAAGAAAGTGTTCTTCTGGAAGAGAGAAACAGATTTCTTAGGTATTTTTGTTGTTTTTTCCAAATACAAAGGAATATAGGTGATATGGGATAACCCAGTAGGCCCAACAGGCCCAACATCAAACGAGATAGCCCAAAGATCTAAAGGTAGAATCTGCTTAGTCGATCAGTATTGACCTCACTTAGGAGTATCTATGATCGACCCGTATCGACCTAAAGACCACTCCGATAGTTCGAGCATTTAAATTTGGTCGATATTACTCGACCTCCAATGTTCACTTGAATCTCCATCGGGTATATTGATTTGATAGGTTGAGCCCACTAGCAGCCAGTGCAACCGTTGCCAACAACTCTAACAACGCTGACAACTCTACCAACAACTTTGATAGAAACGTGTCTCTGTTGGAATAGTTATCCCAAAAAGTAGGAGATTTAGCCACTTGGTACAATACTGGGATCTAGACATGGAATGACTCCCAACCCCCCTAGCATTGGAAAAAGCTAATACACCTGACAGGGGTACTTGGGTAAAATCATGCCTACAAAAAACTATAAATACTCCAAGCCCAGCCATGCTCAAGATAATGCCACTTACATTATACACTTCACATTCTCTATATTCTGGTCAATTACCTTCTCGATCAAAACTAATTGGAGCATCAGAGTGCTTTAGCTGAGGGCACCTCGGCTAGCTTAACATGTGTTGTGGTTGCAGATCTCAAGCCTAGAACTACATACAACCCTCATTTTCTTTACTCGCAGCTTTCTGTAGCATCATTTGGCATCGTCTGTGAGAACTTTGAGATTGCAGCGAAAAAATGGTGAACACGCAGAGTAACATCTGGAAGGGAGGAGAATCGGAGGTTCATTTCTCTGCCTCTCCCTAACCCCCAGCAAGCACAACCGCTCTGGGTACCAGTGCCCCCAAAAATAGCTGGTGACGCTCACCATGCCCCAGTTGATGCAACTGATCAGTGAACAGATCTCCGCTCAGATATCAGCTTAGTTATCTCGGGGGTGATAATCGAGGGAGCTGGAACATTGAGCCCTCATCGATTTTCCCAAATAGGTCCCAACTTGTCACAACTTTCTACTTTCTCTTGCCCCAGCTTGTGGGGTTGCTAGGCTCAAATCTCCTTTGTTGAGCCGACTGTATCTCAAGAGCAACCTCAATTTGAGGTGGTGACTGTTTAGACGTCGACCTCACAGATACTGCCTACTCAGCAGCATCTCTTTATCGAGTGACAACTGCAGCCTATCGATAAGCCTGGGCCCTCAGAGCCCAGACCTGTGATTTGTTTCTACTGCGGACCATAATTTCATTCTGATCTGCATAGGCAACAATATGAAAATAAATATTAGATGCGAACAGACAAACAGCATACGATGAAAATAATTAGTGGAAAATTTCTACCTAGTCGATCACCTGCAAGCAGGTTGAGCAGTGCCGGTGATAAACCATCCAACACCAAACACCTCTCCTCTATCAGTAAGGAGGCCTCCATCTCCCTAAACCCAGCCAAATCCTAAATAAAGGTGTTAGGCCAGCTGGGTGTTTGGTTACCAGGCATCCCTACAGGCCTCCTCCACCAACCCCCCAGAATAGCGAGCACCCCCGATCCCAAAATATAAAAGTAGTGTTTTTTTTACTTTTGGTTGTAAGAAGACATGGGTTATATCAAAAACATTCATCGGGGTCAAGCAGTAAAGTAATAAAAATTGACTCCTCGCTACTGCCCAACTTTCGAGATAAAAGGAGGTGAAATAAATTTGAAAAATTAGCAAAAGAGGCAGGCTAATCGAAAAGATACATCAAAACAGCAAAACTATAAAAGGTGGCGAAACAGTTGGGGAGGAGTTAGGTGATGCAAACTCCTAATCCTATGCGGAGGTCGACTATGGGCTGAGTGAGCGGGAACCTCAGACCACATTTCAACTCCTCTTCAAACACAGTTATAAACCCCCGGGGAGGTTGATGCATTCTACCCCAAGCCCCCGACGCTACCATCTCAAACTCGTCGAGGATATGATATGCTGCTCTAATCTGTACTAGATCGGTAGTGGTTAGTTTTTAGGCTATTTTTGAGTAGTGATCCAGGGTAAATAACTGACCCTGACTAGTAGACATATCAATGGGTCCAACCTTCCTTTCCGATACTACCCTAATCACGTCAGAGTCACTACTACTACTCGAACCACTATTTTCACTTGAAGAAAAACTAGATTGAGCAGTGCTCTCACCCTCAGTACTCCCCCTACAGACCATGTTCTCAAACCTACTGCTATCAAAATCCAAACTCACAAACATGGTTCTATAATGTAAACGTAGAAAAACACAAGTATAACAAGGACACTTACAGTGCAAGTCTCTCAAATGAAATGCACGAAGCAGGAAACTCTTCAATAATGGAGATTCTATCAAATATTCAGGTTGCAAATGTGTGAATGAAGGAACTTATCCCCCTATTTATAGGCAATCATGCACAGGAATTCATGTAACTGCCATCATGACAGCTTGTCCCCGTACGCTTCGTACCCTGTGCACTAATAGTTGTATTAAATATAAAGAAACTACCTCAAACCCTGGTTGGTATTTCAAAAACTTAGGTCGAAAGTTCAAAAATCTCGATCGAGCACAGTACTCACTACGATTGAATGTAAACTCCCTGTCTCTTCTCGTTGACATGCTCGATCAGGATCGGGAGTTGGGAAGACTTATGATATGGGATAACCCAATAGGCCCAACAGGCCCAACATCAAATGAGACGACCCACAAGGCCCAAAGATAGAATCTATTTGGTCGATCGATATCAACTTCACTTAGGAGTATCTACGATCGACCCGTATCGACTTGAAGACCACTCTGATAGTTTGAGCATTTGAATCTAGTCGACATTACTCGATCTCCAACATTCACTCAGATCCCTACCAGGCATATTGATCTAACAGGTCGAGCCCACTCCAATGACATGTGGCAGTCGATGCAAACATTGCCAACAACTCTAACAACTTTGACAATTTTGACAATCCTACCAACAACTTTGGTAGAAACATACCTCTACTGGAACGATTACCCGAAAAAGCAGGAGATTTAGCCATCTGGCATAGTATTGGGATCTGGACATGGAATGACTCCCAACCTCCCTGGTATTGGAAAAAGCTAGTACACCTGACAAGGGCACTTGGGTAAAATCACGCCCACAGAAAGCTATAAATACTCCAAGCCCAGCCACGCTCAAGGTAATGCCACTTACACTATACACTTCACATTCTCTATATTCTGCTCAATTACCCTCTCGACCAGAACTAGCTAGAGCATCAGAGTGTCTTAACTGGGGGCCCCTTGGCTAGCTTAATGTGTATTTTGGTTGTAGATCTCAAGCCCAGAACTACATATAACCCTCATTTTCTCTACTCAAAGCTTTTTGTAACATCAATAGGTCTTTGTAAAAGATATGAGGAGTGATTTCTAAATTTTGTGAAAATGTGGGGAGTTTAGTATGTAAAAATTCAAATGGGGATTGAACACTAAATTGAAAGTAGGGTTAGGATTTTTTTCTAATTAATCATTTCATTAATATGGGCCATTTTCTTTTTAAGAATGAAATTTATTTCTTGAAAAATAAAATTAAATATTTTTTTAAATTTAATAATTTAGTTATTTTAAATTATCACACCAATTAAAATTGTATGTTTGCACAACTTTTAATTGTTATGTTGTGTTGATTTTACCTTGAAATTTGGGTTGAATTGATGAGATATGGTGAAAATGGAGTGAAACGGAGTGAAGCAGTAGAATGGGCTTGAGAACTTACCCCGACGCTTGTTGGCAAGTCATTATGCACCGTGACGCGCAGCTGGGCAAGACAGGCAATAAATCACACATCATGAACTTAGGTGCAAGAATGGAATCACTGGAACCATGCGCCCGGGCGCAAAGTTGTTGTGCCTGAGCATACTGTAACCAGTAACTTTGCACTAGGGCACAAGTTTTGTATGCCCTAGCATGGCAATTTATGACACACTCGGTAATAACAACAATTTTACATATTGGGGCACAAGTTTTGCAAGCCCTGATGAGTGGTGCAAGGCCCATGGACCTATGGCTCTAGTTTTGTAATATTTATACTCATTTTCTTCTATAACAAATTTAGATAGACTATACACTAGTGCTTCTAATTGCTTTTGAAATAGTTTTCTTGAGATGGAGTTTAGAAAATGAGTATTAGGTGTTCTCATGAGATTTGTAAGACTCAAGTTTATACTTGTTACCTTGATTGAAATCGATAAAAAAAAAATTTGTCAAGTAGATTAAGCATATTGCCAAATCAAGTCAAATCTTGCTGTCAAATTTCATTAAATTGCTTTACTATTACATTTATAGTTGGGATTTGATTATTTCAAGTTTCAACAAATTGGTATCAAGAGTTGGGATTGATCAGTTGTTAGTCATAAAGTATAAGATAGAGAAGTTTGATGGGAATAATGATTTTAGGTTGTGGAAGATAAAGGTTCATGCCTTCTTGTATCAACAATGTTTACAAAGAGTGTTAAAGGGCAAATTTTTTTTGCTAGAGATGCTAACAAATGAAGAGAATGACGAGTTTATGGCGAAGGCTTACATTACTCTACTGTTATCATTGGTAGATAAAGTACTGAAAGATGTCACCATAAAAAGTACTCTAGCAGGATTGTGGTCAAAGTTAGAGAATCTTTATATGACGAAGTCCCTAACAAATCAGTTGTATCTAAAACAATAGTTATACACATTAAGGATGAATGAAGATACATCTATTACTCAATATATTGATTATTTCAATAAGGTGATCTGGATCTTGCTAGTATAGATGTTAAAATTGAAGATAAAGATCAATCATTGATTCTCTTGTGTTCTCTATCAAAATCTTTTAAGCACTTATTATTACTTTATTGTATGGGTGAGATACGATTTCAATGGAATATGTGAAGGTTTCATTGAATTCCAATGAACTAAGAAAATATGTCCTAGGTAGTAAAGATGGTGAAAGTGGGTAAGGATTGGTGGCAAAGAGAAGATCGAGAGAAAGGGAAAAGAGTAAAAGCCGATTGAAGTCTTGAACCAAACCTAGAAATAGTGATAAGTGTTTGAGGTACGGTGGAAAGGGGCACTTGAAAAAATATTGTTTGAAATGAGAAAAAGATAAATAATGTAGGTGAAATTCTAATCAGAAATGGGGTAATGTCATAGGAATTGTTGAGGATGAGTCTGATAGTGGGCTTGTTCTCAATATTACCGAGAGTTTACTGAGCTTTGAGTAGATTTTAGATAGTAGTTGTCTCTACCACATGTGTTCACGTAAAGATTGGTTTACCACTTATCATAAACATAATGGTGGTAAAGTATTTATGGAAAATGATGCTTCATATAGAGTTGTAGGAATTAGCTCGATAAGTATCAGAATGCACGATGGCATAGTAAATACCCTAATAGATGTGCATCATGTTCTAGATCTGAAGAAAAATCTAATTTTACTGGGCACTCTAGACAAGAATGGCTGTGAGTATAGAGCTTAAGATAGAGTTTTATGGGTTTCCAAATGTGCACTAGTTATCATGAAGGGAGATAAAAGAAATAGTCTTTACATATTGTAGAGCTCCACAGTTTTAGGTATTGTAGTAGTTTTTTCATCAGTCAATGATACTATTAGATTGTAGCATATTCGGCTTAGGTATAGGAGTGAGAGGGGAATGTCAGAACTGAGCAAACAAGGCTTACTTTATGGAGAAAAGACTAAAGAGCTAGATCTCTGCAAGCAGTGTGTGCTTGGCAAGCAACATAGGATGAAATTCAACACTACGGTTCACAAGACCAAGGGTACTTTAGATTATATTCACTCAAATTGAGAAGTACATGCTAACATTCATAGATAACTTTTTATGGAGAGTATGGGTGTACATGCTGCAGCATAAGGATGAGGTGTTTATCAACTTCAAGCAATGAAAAACTTTGATTGAGAAGTAAATAGGAAAAAAGATAAAGCGTTTGAGGATTGACAATAGATTGAAGTTCTGCAACAAGAAATTTCAGGAATTTTACAATAAAGAAGAAATTATGAGGTATCGCACAGTTGCACATACACTACAGCAGAATGGAGTTGTAGAATGGATGAGCAAGACTATCTTGGAAAGAACTAGATGCATGCTCTTTAATGCTAGATTGTCTAAAGATTTTTGGGCAGAAGAGATTAACATTGTTTGTTACTTGATGAATAGTTCACCATTGATCACTTTGGACTGTAAGATACTAATGGAAGTTTAGTTTAGATCTCCTATTGATTACTCAAATTTGAAAGTATTTAGATGCCCAGCCTATGCTCATGTTCGTGATGGGAAGCTTGAGATAAAGGTTAGGAAGTGCATATTTTTAGGCTATATAGATGGAGTAAAGGATTATCATTTGTGGTGTGATGATGCAAGGGCTCCAGGATGATTATCAGTAGGGACGTGACTTTTGATGAGTTTGCTATGATGAAAAAGGTAGAGCAGCCCGAAAGAAGTCAACAGGGTATTAAGGAGAATATAGAGATTAAAATTAATACTTCACAAGTTTTAAAGGGAAAATAGAAAGTGGTAGATGAAGCTGGTGATAGCGTATTATCACCTAATCAGTAACAGAAAAATGATTCACTACAAAACTATTGTTTGGCTCGCGATAGAGAGAGGATATAGATCAAACCACCGAAGCAATTTGCATTTTCAAATTTGGTAGCTTGTGCATTGAGTTCAATCAAGAAGTTTGTAGGAAATGATCTCGTCTACTACTGAAAAGTAATTTTTTAGCTAGATTATGATAAATGGGTAGCTTCTATGAGTGAAAAGATGGAGTCTCTACATAAGAATAACACATGGGAGCTGGTTGATGTACCTAAAAGGCAGAAGATTGTAGGTTGCAAATGGATCTACAAGAAAAAAAAAAGAATTTTTGGGGTTGTGGATGCTAGATACAAGGAACGATTGGTCACTAGGGGCTTTACTTAGAAAGAAGGAGTTAACTTTCATGAGGTACTTTCCCCAGTTGTAAAACATACTTCCATTCATATTTTACTTGCCATGGTTGCTCTGTTTGATATGAGCTTGAGCAGATAGATGTGAAAATAAAGCTTCTGTATGGTGAGGTAGAGGAACAAATCTACATGAGCCAACCAGAGGAATTCATTGTTTTTGAAAAATAAAATTAACCATGTCTTTTGAAGAGGTCTTTATATAAGTTGAAGCAGTCTCCCAAGCAGTGGTATAAAAAATTTGACACGTTTATTACCCTGATAAGATACATTATAAGCACTTTTGATTATTGTGTATATCATAAAAAATGTAGTGATGTCTTTCTCATACATTTGTTATTGTACACTAATGACAAGTTGATCACCTTTAGAAACATATTTGAGATTAATGCGTTAAAAGCTTAGTTAAATAAAGAATTTGAGATGAAGGATTTAGGTAGTGTAAAGAAGATATTAGGCATGGAGATCATCTGGGTCAAACATGCAGGATCATTATACTTGTCTTAACAGCATTACATTGAGAAAATATTGGAGCATCTTGGGATGGATAAGTCTAAGCTAGTTAGTATACCACTCACAGCTTATTTCAGACTCTTATTAAATCTATCATCGAATATTGAGAATGAGGTAGAGCACATGTCTAATATGTCATAGGCCAATGCAGTGGGTAGCTTGATGTACGTTGTGGTGTGCACTAGGCCAGACATTTCAAATGCAGTTGGTGTTGTGAAAAGATACATGCACAAGCTAAGAAAGACTATGTGGATGCATTATAATGCTAGCATTATTAGCTATGTGGATGTAGACTATGCAAGAGATTTAGATAGCAAAAGGTCCATGAAGACGTATGTGTTTTGTGTTTTAGGTTGCACAGTTAGCTGGAAGGTGACTTTACAATCATCAATTACATTATCCATAACAAAAGTTATGTACATGGCTTTGGCTAAAGGTGTGGAGAAAGGTATTTAGCTAAAGGGACTAATTGAGGATATGGGTATGGATTCTGAGATCACTTTAATATTTTGTGACAGTCATAGTACCATACACTTGTTAAAGAATCAAGCTTTTCATGAAAGAACAAAGCACATGATGCGAGGTATCACTTTATCAGGGATATGGTGTTTCAAAGAGCTATTCTAATTTACAAGGTTGGGATAAAGGATAATCCAGTAGATACATTGACTAAAGCTATTTTAGGAATCAAATTTTGCTTGGATTTAATTAATATTTGTAGACTCAGATAACAAGCCCTCTTAGGGGTAGGGATAAAGAAGAAGAATGGTGAATTTCAAGTCAAGGTGAAGAATTATTGATTTTAAGTTGAATTTTGGGCTGAATTGACGAGATATGGAAAAAATAGAGCAAAACAGAGTAAAGTGGTCAAAATGGGCTTGAGAACGCACTCTAAGGCGTGTTAGTAGGACATTGTGTGCTGGGCCATGTAGCTAGGTGAGACGGGCAACAAATCACGCATCATGCACCTAAGCGCAAGGATAGCGCGCTCGAGTGTAAGGTTGCCATGCTCGAGTGTGCAGTAACTAGTAATTTTGCACCAGGGCACAAGTTTTGTGTGCCTTGGCATGGCAGTTCATGGCACACTCAGCAGCAGCAGTAGTTTTGCATGCCCTGGTGCATGGCGCAAAGGCTATAGGCCTATAACTCTAGTTTTGTAGTATTTATACTTATTTTCTTTTGGGACAAATTGAGACAGACCATACATGAGTACTTCTAACTACTTTTGAGATAATTTTTTCGAGATAGAGTTTAGAATGAGGGTGTTAAGTATTCTTGTAAGATTTGTGAGACTTGAGTTTGCACTTGTTACCTCGGTTGAAATAAATAAAAAAAAAATTTGTTAGGTGGATAAGGCATATCGCTGAACCACTTTAAATCTTGCTGTCAAATTTCATTAATTTCTTTACTATTACATTCATAGTTATGATTTGATCGTTCCAAGTTTCAACATGTTGATATGAGTATATATTTTTCAATATTGTACTACTATAAATATAATATATAGTAACATAAAATTTTAGTGTGATGTTACTAATCAAAAATCTTATATAAAATATATTTACAATATAATTTGTTTTTCCTCCAAATATAACTCCATTTTCAAAATATTATCCAATCTCACTATTGAAATATTTTCTTTAAGGGATTACTTCAAGACACTCATAGGATAGGGCTATTTTGGAATTGTTATTTCATTTTTTTTGTCTAATTTTGATTTTCAATTATAAATATTATATAAATGAAAATAGATAATTCTAATACTATCAATTCGAATTGTTAAATATTTCTCACGCAATGCAAGGAATAGTTGTTTTCATTCTAACTTGAAATCTATGCATGAATAAAATTTGAGAACTTGTTTATTTATTTTTATATAAGGTGCGATACATAAGGCTATTAATGGAGCGAATTTTAATTCAAATTTAATTTGATTATTTAGGATCTTTAATCGATAAGAGATTTACAGAATATGATCTGATTAAAAAAGTTCATCATTTAGAATAAATGAAGTGAATATAGATATGGCTCGACCTAATGCATTAATAATTTGAATATGAATATATTTAGTATTATATACATAAAATATTATACATATATATACATAGGGTTCTATAGCAATGCCAAAGTGAATATTTGGATGAAGAGAGTTGATGATGATATTCACTGTAGATTTAGCTCCTATATTCAACTTTGAAGAACAATCGATCGGAAAGATAGGTATGAGTGAAGGAAGAAAAGATGCGGGTTGAATCCTGTAACCACAGACTAAATGTCAAGCTAGTTGAGAGGGTCCTCAACTAAGACCCTTCAATGCTTAATTCAATATATGTTCGAATAGGTACCAATTTAACTGAGTAACGGCATGGAAATGGTGGAAAAGCATACATTTGTCCCTAGGAAAAAAGTATTTATAATGCTTTGTGAATGATGGAGAAGATAGTTTTCTCCATGCTGTGGATCAGTTCTTCTTTCCGTGTAAGGGCATTATAGGTTTTTTCAACCTAGCTTGCCATCATGCTTATAACTAATCAAGAATAAAGGGTGACCTTACCATCATTAATGTAGAGGTGATGTTCTGACAAGGCTATTAAATATGGATAAAATAGTAGCTCGGCCACATTAAATACAGACATGGTTGGTGGCAGGTGCTACAATTAATGCTCTTGCGGCCAGGATCCTGTTTTGTTGTGCACATTGCTTGACCTAAGGTAGTCGGTAGGACCCAACAGCCTCTACATGGTTCTATTCAACTTTCTTACGAGGTCAATTTACTTTATATGTGGCCTGACTCAGTTGCTTTTATTAGGGCTCAAGTCTTGACTTGGGCCTATAAATGGCATCAACTTTTAGGCCGATTATATTAAGCTTATGGGCTATACCTATATCATGAGTCTGGATTCCCCTTCCCTTGATAGTCTGATCAACCTTGTGGGGTTTGGAGTAAAGAGTAGCATATTTCTTATTTCGACTATTTGATCAACCTCCTAATTTGAATATTGACTGGGTCTTAGAGGCAGGAACCATTATTGGGCAGTTAACTCAATAATTACACACAGTGACTGGCAATTACATATTAATTAATCGATTGCTAGTCAGTTTAATTGGTTGATATGCTAAAGCTGGGCTATAAATAGTCCCTTTGACTGCCTATTTGCTATTTTTATCGTATCACTAAGAGGTCGAATCTGGGATTTCTAATTGAGTCCCACCTATTCCTATCTATAATTCTTATTTCAGTTTTTTATAAGTCTATTTTTATCGTATCACTGAGAGCTTGAATCTGGGATTTCTAATTAAGTCCCACCTATTCCTATCTATAATTCTTACTTTAGTTTTTTACAAGTCTCTTTCTTCTCTCTTTTAGTTCATTTTTGTCATTTTTTGTTATCGCATCATCAATCATAAAATGGCTAAGATTGTTAAGGAAGGTATGGTTTGGTCTTCTAATTCTAATGTAATTCAATTGTCAAGTGTTTCTACAAGTGAGGGTAACGAATCTTCTTCTTTAAAATCATCAAGTAAGAGGTTGAATAATTCTAGTAGATCCAAAAAAAGAGTGCTAACGAGCCAGGGTTAAGGCTTACGAGAAAGCTGGGCCTTTTAGTCCCACGGTCAATAAGGTTGGTCTGTCAGTGTTTGTGATAGATAAAAGGGGACCTGCATGGAGGTTAATCCACTTCCAGTGTTGAGATGGAGGTTATTTACAATTGCACACTATAGTGAGATTGTCTCCAAGATAACTTTAGATAACCTGAGGTTGAGCTGGGTGAAATATTATGTTCTCAATGAGTTTGAGTTGATAAAGCCTAGGGCAAGGGATAGAATGAACACCCCCCCCCAAAAGGTGTATTATCATTTTTTTGGATGCTTTAATGTATGACTTTAGGTTTCTAATTACTTAACCTACAGTCGACGTATTGACGGGTCTTCATGTTTATATCACTCAGCTTTTGCCCGACTGTTTCTCAATTCTATATAGTTTTGTAGTTTTTAGTGATGATCCATGATCAACTTGTATCCTTCGTAAATTTTAGCAATCTTTTCCATCTCTCAATGTCTTGAAAGTTAGGAAGTACTATAGAGTTGAATTTTTATTATCTGATTGCCCAACCTTGTAAAAAGATTTTTGCAACCCCCTTTTCTTCTCACGGCCAAGCTTGGAAGAAAAGGTATTTCTATATGCGAGCCCTCAGCAGGGGTGGTTTTAATATTCTTTGGAGTTGGTTGATAGAGCAGGTCGAGATGCCTGCAAATGAAAATTCAACCTGGAATAAGACCTTCATTCGAGATCTGATTTAGTTTGGAGAGATGGAATCGTTCGGGTTCACTTGGGAAAGAAATTTGGTGTTAGTGGGATTTAAGTGCCCTTTGAGACTGTAAGTGAATGTAAATTTAGGTAGACTTAACTTTTTTCTAAATTGGTACCCTTCTCTTTATTTTGACCAAGTGTTTGAATGATATGTTGTTTTTACTGGTTGATCCACCATGAATTGCACATGTTAATTAGCCGAGGTTTTAAACTACTCTATTCGAGGGAATATCCCTAACTACTCTACTTTTCATCATTTAGAGTGTAGCTGAGGTGGCAAGTCCTACTTCCCACCCAAAGAGAAAAGTTGTTAAGGTCAAGGAACAAGATTGACTCGCAATAACTGAAAAAACTATAGCAAAGAAAGGCAAGGGAAAAGTTGTTGCCACTGATGAAGGTGCGTATTGATTATTTTCTGATATGAAGCTATTTGAGTTACCAAAGTTCCCTGAGCTGTGTTTTGGACCTGGGACCAGTGTGTCAAATACTGCGTTAATGTTAGCTGCAAGGTCGACTAGTGTGACCCCTTTAGCGATACTAACTGTTGGTCTTTTCATTGAAGACCAAAGGAAGATGCTTATTGTATACAATTTGCTATCGTAAAAGGCTTGTCCCAAATTAAAGTGATCTAATTATTAAGTGAGCCTAAGTTACTTTACAAAGCATGGGCTCATATGTGTAGATACTCTAATTTGTAATTTTTAATTTTATGATGGGCCAAATTAGAAATAAAGCAAAGATATATAGTTATATTAAGGTTATGGTCCTTGAATTATGCGTATGATTCTTTTCTAATATCCTATTGTTAGAAAATAGAGAGTAACTTCTCCCAAACTTCATACATACTAATTTGGAAGGTCAATAACTACAAGACTCAAAGGATTTCATTGGTATTCATGGATCCAGGTACGCTTTCACATCTAGATTTATTTCAATGATTAACATGATGCTTCTTGGGTTTTGTGTGATGGGTTTCACATATTTGGTTTAATTTTAACAATTGGTATCGGAGCCGCTCATGTTGAATCATTAAAATCTATTAATTTGGATAGATTTGTTTTCTTTAAGGATACATGGGTTTAATAAAGATTTATTCGAATTCTTGATTTAATTTTTTTTGAGATATTAAATGACTTTGAGGGCCTTTGAATTAAAATTCTAGAAAAAATTTGATTGAATAGCCGAGGCTTGAGAATAAAGAGACTAATAATGTTTAACGTTTGAGCCTTGATGTGACTTTTGGGAATTATTGCTTGAATATTGAGGAAGTATGATTTTGAAGATGGATTTTTTGCCACAGTGAATCATGTTTTTCGAATTGAAAATTTAGAGGGCAATTTGCATGATGTGAAATGAATTTCAAAGCTATTCTATTGGTACTGTACATAGTACTTTATGTATATTTGTTGTGTGTAAAATTTTTTAATGGATAAAGTTTTATGCCAAGATTTGTTGCCAAATTTTGCTCCTAAGTATGCCAATTGGAGTTGTTGTATGCTAAATTCATGTGCTACCATGGACTCCTTTAAATAATTGTTTAATGGATAAAGTTTATGCCAAAATTTGTTGCCAAATTTTACTCCTGAGTATGCTAATTGGAGTTGTTGTATGCTAAATTCATGTGCTACAATGGACTCTTTTAAATAATTGTTTAATGGTTAAAGGTTTATGCCAGGATTTGTAGCCAAATTTCACTCTCATCTTTAATGTCCAATAAAAGGCCAATTGATTGAGATGAGTATTGATATTTTTGTTTTGAATATATATCTTTTTGTTTTGATAAATTTATATTAAGGAATTTTAATTCAAATATTGGTATGCATATATATTTTTTTTCATATAAATTAATTGAAGCAATATGTCACCAAAGTGACCTCTCTTGTGGAAATTAATTTATTTTGAAATATAAAGAGTTATGTACATGTAACTTATGTAAATACTGATCGGCCCAAAGGAAGATTTATATTTGGTAGAATTACATGTACACTTATGGTAATAAATGTGTGATAATTATTTGATTTTACATGTGAGCAATAAATTGGCCAAAAGGAAGAGCTATTGTTTGACATATTACTTTATTATTAGTGTTTGATTACTGCACCAAGATATTACTTACAAGTTAATACTTTGTTCAGAGATGAAATATTAATGGAGTAGTCGATATCTTGAGATGGGGTTTACCTTTATTTGAATTTATTATTCTGTTTTTGTTTCTGCTTTGGTATTTATGTGAGTTTGTTTATTTGGTTTGTTTTGCTCTCTATTTAGTTTCTGTTTCTGTTGCTAGTATCAATGCTAGCATCAATTCAATTCCTATGCTAAATAGCACAAATTTTAAATCATGGCCAGAAAGTATCTTAATTGCTCTTGGAGTCATAGAACTAGACCTTGCATTAAGGATTGCTAAACCCATTGATTTCACTGATATGAGTACCTCAAATGAAAAGAAGGAGATGGAAAAGTAGGAAAAGTCTAATTGCATAAGTCTTGTGGTCATCAAGTGTGTCATTCTAGAAGCTTTTAGTGGCACTATGTCTAATAGGGTGGATACGGCTAAAGCTTTCCTTGAAGACCTTGAGAAAAGATTAGCTCAGAATGAAAAAATGCTGAAACTAGTACGATCTTAGCAAAGGTTATCTCAATGAGGTACATGGGTAAAGGAAACATAAAGGAGTACATTATGGAAATGTCTTTTCTTACTTAAAAATTGAAGGCACTCAAGTTGGATTTGTCTAAAGACTTGTCAATGCACCTAGTTTTAATATCCCTTCTAGCATAGTTTAGTCAGTTCAAGGTGAGCTACAATTGCGAAAGAAACTCATGGTCCTTTAATGAGCTCATCTCACACTGTGTTCAAGAATAGGAGAGATTGAAGCAACAGAAGACTTGACAATTTGGGGATAACTAAGTGCTCACTTAGTCTCCACCTCAAAGGAAAGAAGAAAGATAACTAAAAAGACCCCTTATGAGCTTTGGATGGGTAAGAAGCCAAGTTTAAAGCATTTACATATTTGGGGATGTCCAGTTGAGGTGAGGCCTTACAAGCTTCTATACTTGACATTGTTCAAGAAGCAACTCCAGGTCAAGATAATGTTAACTGCTATTAGCAACGATCAAGAACAGCTTTCTGTACCTGATATTGTTCAAAAAGTAACTCTAGATTGAGATAATATCATTGAACCTCCCATTCACGTTTAAAAATTTGTTCCAAAAAAACAAACTCTACAACCTTAAGAACCAATACCATTAGGAAGATCCACTAAAGAA
The DNA here is from genome assembly GCA_014898725.1 of Jacaranda copaia. Classification (NCBI taxonomy): domain Eukaryota; kingdom Viridiplantae; phylum Streptophyta; class Magnoliopsida; order Lamiales; family Bignoniaceae; genus Jacaranda; species Jacaranda copaia. The sequence goes on along the minus strand of JACGDI010005231.1, from coordinate 662,090 downwards.
AGGAGAAATGCAATTTTAGAAGATTATATTGTATTTCTCTAAGAAAATGAGTTGACATTAGAGTGATGGAAGATGATCTGATCAACTTCCTTCAAGCCATGGAAAGTTTTAACTCTCAAAAGTGGATTGATGCCATGAATGAAGAGATTAAGTCCATGAAGGACAATGATGTGTGGGATCTTATCCCATTGCTTGAAAATACAAAACTCATTGGTTGCAAATGGATTTTTAAAACCAAGAAAGATTCGAAGGGCAATGTGGAGAGGTTCAAAGCTTGTTTTGTTGCTAAGGGCTTCACATAGAAAGAAGGCATCGATTATAAAGAGACTTTCTCTTTAGTTTCATCAAAAGATTTCTTCAGGATTATAATGGCTTTAGTTGCATATTTTGATCTTGAGCTATATCAAATGGATGTTAAGACATCATTTCTCAATGGTGATGTTGATAAGATAATTTATATGATGCAACTAGAAAATAATATGTTCAGTGATGTAACGTTAATGGTTTGCAAGTTAAAGAAATCCATCTATGGGCTTAAGTAGGCGTCTCGTCAATGGTATTACAACTTTCACCAAGTGATTGTCTAGTGCAATTTTGAGATAAATTCAGCTGATGATTCTATGTACCATAAGTTTAGTGGGAGTAAGCATATTTTTTTGGTTTTGTATGTTGATGACATACTGCTTGCTAGCAACAATATAGGCTTATTGCATAAAACTAAGAGATTTTTAGCAAGGAATTTTGAGATGAAAGATCTTGGTGACATAACTTCTGTATTAGGGATTTAGATACACTAAGATCAATCTCGAAGTATCATTGAATTATCACAAAAGGCCTATTTTGAAAAGGTTCTCAAAAGATATGGCATGTAGGACTGTAAACCAGGTGAGACCCATGTCGCTAAAGAAGGAAAATTTAGTCTCAATTAATGCCCCAAGAATGCTTTTGAGGAGAACAAAATGCAAAAGATTCCTTATGCATCAGCAATAAGGAGCCTAATGTATATTAGGTTTGTACGCATTTGGATATTGCATACACTATTGGGATGTTAGGCAGATATTTGAGCAATCTAGGAATATATCATTGAAAGGTGGCCAAACAAGCCACACAGTATCTATGAAGAACAAAACATTACATGCTCATATAGAAGGTCGAAAAAATTAGAGATCATCGAGTAATCAGACTCCAACTTTGCTGGATGCCAAGATAGTATGAAATCTAAATTGGGCTATATTTATCTGCTTGTTGGAGGAGCAATTTGATGTAAGAATGCTAAGGAGAAACTTGTAGCTCCTTCTACCATGGCAACTAAGTTTATAGCGTGTTATGAGGTATTTAATAATGGAATATGGCTATGGAATTTTGTTATTCGGTTGCAAATTGTGGATATAATTCAAAAGCTACTTAAGTTATCTTGTGATCATAAGTCAGCAGTCTTGTATTCAACAACAACATGAGCACGATAAAGTAAATACATATAGATATTAAGCTCCTGGTTGTTAAAGAAAGAGTTTAGAGTGGTCAATTGTCTATAGAGCATATTAGCACAAACTCCATAACTGTAGATCTACTTACTAAAGGACTACTGTGAAGGTTTTTCATGAGTATACTGCTCATATGAGTGTTATGTCATTTGAGGACATTCAGTTTTAATGGGAGTTTGTAATTCTATATGCTTTTTTATATAGACACTTTTTAGTTATTTCAATTTTTGATATTTTGAGGTTATTTTCTACAAAAATGAAGTTTCTTTTGGTTTATCCACACTCTGACTTTTGTATGGTTTGATCTCACTAAAGTTTAAAGTGGACTAGATGGAAATAAGCATGTTTAGACCACATTACATGTAATTTCCATGCTACACATCCATACTAGCTTTGTGTCATTTGGTTATGTTGATATACATGACCAGGAATGGATTTAATTACAATATTTGTAGCAAAAATCGTTGTAGTTCTATGTTGACATAAATTGAAGGATGAGATTGTTTAAAGATAATTTCAATTATGGTAGTAAAGTTTGGGGCTCATAAAGTTATATTATGGCATACAATTATAAGGTGATGTATATATATGTAGTTCAAGTGGGAGATTGTTGGACTTTTGGACTTTAATATATATCAATAATAATAATTGTATGTAATTTGCTATCGTAAAAGGCTTAACTCAAATTAAAGTGATCTAATTATTAGGTGGGCCTAAGTTAACTTACAAACTATGGGCTTGTATGTGTAAATACTCTAATTTGTAATTTCTAATGTTATAATAGGCTAAATTAAAAGTAAAGAAAAGATATATAGTTATATTAGGCTTATGGTCCCCGAATTATGCGTATGACTCTTTTATGATATCTCATTGTTAGAAAAGAGAGAGTAACTTCTCATAAACTTTATACTCACTAATTTGAAAGATCAATTACCGCAAGACTTAAAGGTTTATGGATCCAGGTATACTTCTGCATCTAGATTGATTTTAATGATTTAACATGATAGTTCTTAGGTTTTGTGTGATAGGTTTCATAAATCTAGTTTAATTCTAACACCAGATGCCTTGAAGATATTTACCTAAACATGGTAAGTTTCTATTTAGGTTGCTTTGTAGAGGGTTGTGTGCCACTGATGTTAGATGATTCTATAGGTTGGGCAATGGGGATATAACCTACATTGACAGTTCAAGCTATATCAGGCATATAGTGTGAAGTTGGAGAAAAAATGTGAGCAGTTGAATAAAGGATAATTTAACCCTTTAAATACTAAACTCAACTCTCTAAAGTTAAAAGTTCGAGAACTAGAGAAACAACTTGAGGAAAAAGAGCTTAAACTGCAAGGTGCCATTTAGGAAAAGAGTCAATTGGAGAATTTGCTAAAAAGATTGATGGCTAAGGTACATGAGGCCTCCCTATTTGGTAGGGCACAAGGTTATGAGAGTTATCTCCATTATGCCCGAGGTGAGCTTTTTAAGGTGTTACCTGACATTCGAAATGAGGCTGTTTAGCAATTTATGTTGAGTCCCACTTTTTTTGACACTAATGTGACCTTTATCATGGATGACGCTAATGACGCATTCAAGAAAGTGATGAAATAGCTCAAGTTTCTTGGCTATCAGATTCGAGAGGAAGATTAGGCTCAATTGAATGTTTTGAAAAATGAGCAATTGGAGGATTATGATGAAAATGCACCTATTGAGGAAGAGGACGTCCCCCCTATCCTAAGGATTTAGAGATGGGGAAAGAGTTCAAATTCATTGGTGAATTTGCTCTTGACATAAAAAATAAGGAAGTGGATGTCGCGATGTATTTTTCTATTTTCAAGTGTGCATTCTTAGATGATGATGTTGGCCATTCTCGACCTACGAGGGTACTTTTTTCTAGACTGGATTAGGAGGTCAAGGGCCCATCTTAGGTGACAAGGCTGTGGATGAGGTTGTTGCCGAAGCTACTGCATATAGAAATTGGGAAGAATGAGCAAGGTTTAGGTAAAAAAAATTTAATTTTCTAATGGTTGTATATTATTGTTATTTTATCATGTAATTCCCTAATGGGCGCTTAAACAATTTGTGTTTTATTTGTATTAACGCTAGATATTTTTATGATTTCAATTTCAATTATAACTGTATTTCTTGTCAACTTCACTTCTTTACCTTAATTTGATCATTTGTGTATTATGTCATTGTAAAATGTTTGTGATCAAATGGATGAGCTTTAAGGTCGACATATCTCTTGTTAAGTGGTTTGAAACCAACTTAATTATCAACACTAGAGACATGAACTTTTCATTTTTCATTTATTAGTTTAAAATTAAGTTAATTATGCGAACATGAGGTCGACATATGCTTATATTTTCCTTGATTAGTTTGAAACCAACTTAATTTTATGACTGTGAGGTCAGCCTATGCTTTCATTTTCAGTGATTGGTTTGAAACGAACTTAATTACGTGTATTTAGGAGACTGGTTCTTATGCTACTTGAGGTTGATTATCGTTAGAGGATGATTTGATGAAAAATCAAGTTCTCTTCAACAAAGAAAATTACAATTGTGCATTTTTCGAGAAGACTGGATCTCAAGATACTTTGAGATGGTTGAATAAGATTACATGATCTCATTTTATACATAAAATTTCTTCAAATTCGTTGCATTCTACAATTAGGGTAACTCATTCCCATCCATATCTACTATCTTGTAAGAGTTGTTTTTTGCCACCTTGCTGACAAAGTATAGACCCTCCCATTTGGATTCAAGCTTTCCAATAGGCCTTAATACTTCAAATTTTTTTAGGACAAGGTCACCAACCTAGAAATTTCTTGGTTTGATTCTTTTGTCATAATGTCTAGCCATTATCGATCTATACCTTTGTATTTTCGTGTATGCCTACTATAACAACTCATCGATGGTTTGATGTTAAGTAATCTCTCAACCTCATTCCTAATCAGATTGTAGTGAATCACTCGAGTTGTGTGTTGTATCAATTTTGCTAAGATTACTGCCTCTGAGCTATAGACCATACTAGAGGAGCTATGACTTGTTGCAGTTCTTGGAGTTGTTTTGTAAGCCCCCAACACTCTTAGAAGTCATCTGCCCAATTGCTCTTAGATCATTCTAATCTAGTTATAATATGGTCTAACATGGTTTGATTGGTGACTTCTGTCTGCTCATTTGCTCGCTGGTTGCTGACCGACATTAAGGGTTGTTGTATTCCAAGATTTTTGCACCAATTTCTTATGTTTTTGCTTTGTAATTGGGTTCCATTATCCGATATCAGCACCTTTGGCAAATCAAAATGGCAGATGATGTTCTTCTATAAAAAGTCTCTTATTGTTGTGTTTGTTATCTTTGAAATTATTTCTTCTTCGACCCACTCGATAAAGTATTCGATTGCCACTAACATGTACCTTCTCTGACCTATGGCCTTTGGAAATGAGCCTACTATGTCTATTCCGCATTGGTCGAATGGCTATGCAATTTTGACTATGACTAGAGTCAAAGGTGGTTGTGACTATATTAGTGTGCACCTGACAGATGGGCATTTTCTAGTGAAGTCTACTGTATCTTAGAGTAAGGTCAGCTAAAAGTAGTCGTGCCTAATGACTTTGTGGGCTAATGCTCGTCCCCTAGAGTGGTTTTTGCAAATACCTCAATGGATCTCTTCTAGGACCTCTTAGGCTTATTCTGAAGTCAAGCATCGTAATAGAAGGCATGAGAGAGACTTCTTGTATAATTGACAAAACTCATCAAGGGTAAATTAAGATGCCCATCCTCTTAATCTTCGAGCCTCCACTTTATCTTATGGTATCCTATCTTTCCTTAGATAAGCTTTGATTTCATTTTGCCAACAAAGAGGCAATTCCTTAATGTCCTATACTTGGTGTACGTCAAGAGTTTTTATGCCATGCTTGTTTGCGATAAAAAATGTGATGGTTCTCTCTTTAGTACCTTTGGTCGAGCTAGCGAATTTAGATAGTACATCTACTCTCTCATTTTTTGACCTAGGGACATGGCTTAGTGTAAATTTCTTGAACTGTTGTCCTAACTTCTGTAAGGTATTTGCTCATAGACATTTCTTTTACTTCAAAATTCCCTTTGAATTGCTTAGTGACTGACTGTGAGTTTATGATAACAGCTAAATGCTCGACTCTTCGATCAATGGCCATCTTTATGCCCTTATAAGGGCTTCATATTCTGCTTCATTGTCAATGACTAAGTAGTCGAGTTTGATAGTGAAGTTATATTATTCTTCTTGAGGGGAGTATAAAGAAATTCTTGCCCCACCCCTTGAGGATGTTGCTAATCTATTGACATATAAAGACTAGACAGGTGGCTATCGCTTGACCATAGTGGGGACGTTGATGCATTCTGCAATAAAATAGCTATTATTTGTGCTTTAATAGCTATTTAGAGCTGGAAGCTGACATCATACTCTCCTAACCCAATGACCCATTAGGTTAATCTCCCAGATGTGTCTAGTTAGGCAGTACTTACTTTAAAGGTTGGCTCATCAGAAAAATAATAGAGTATGATTGGAAGTAAGGTCTCAATTTTCTTCTTGTTGTAATCAAGACAAGGGCAAATTTTTCTATCTCTAGATAATTGTGTTCAAGATCTTGCAAGGATTTTCTGATGTAGTATTTTATTATATGCTTGGCAAGCATTGGTAGAGTGGATAGATATTACTTTAAGTTGACCAAGGCTTGGTCACATTCTTTTGTCTACTAGAATTTCCTAGCATTCTAGAAAATTTTGAAAAATGGTAAGCTTTTGTTTGCCAGTCGGGTAATGAGTTAACCAAAAGCTATCACCTCTTCTTTCTAGTCTCTGAATGTCCTTAACGATCTTGGGCAAAGAAATATCCTGGATTGCCTAAATCTTTTGTGGGTTTGCTTTAATACCCCTTTCATTAACTATGTAATCCAAGAATTTTTTATCTCTTACCCCAAATATGCACTTGTTAGGGTTAAGTTTCATTCCAAAAGCTCTCAATACTGAGAATATATGGTCAAGGTCGACTAAATGGCCCACCTCCTTCTCTGACTTGACAATCACGTCATCAACAAAGACCTTTATCAATCAACCAATCTCATTTTTTTACATAAAATTCACTAGTCTTTAGTAAGTTGCCCTAGAATTTTTTAGGTCAAAAGGCATGACTGGAAAATAATATAAACCACTTAGGACCACAAAATAGGTTTTATTCGTATCTTTGGGGGCCATGAAAATTTGATAATACCCTTGAAAGCCATCCATCATACTTAAGATGTTACACCCTACTATTAAATCGACTAATAAATCTATTCAAGGCAGTGGGTAAAGGTATTTATGTCATGCTTTATTCAAATCAGTGAAATCATTACACATTTCACTTGCTCTTATTTTTGGAGATAAGAAATACGTTATATAACCAACTAAGGTATTGAATTTCTACAGTGTAGCCTGCCTCTAACAGCTTATTGACCTTTTTATCAATGATTTGGTATCTTTTCATGTTGAACGTCTTGGTTTTTTTCTTAATAGGTCTAAAGGTTAGGTTTATATTAAAATGGTGGCAATAACCTGGGGGTTAATTCCTTATAAGTCGACTGCCTTCCAAGTAAAAACATTAATGTTCTTTATGAGAAAATCAACCAACATACATTCCATGCTACCTCAGGTTAGTCTTGATCCTTGTGGTCTTGTTAGAATTCCCAAGTTCCAGCTCTATGGTCTTGAATTCTTCCACTGCTTGACCCTAGTTTATTCTCTCTTGTTTTCTTGTTATCTATACCTTTTCGAGTTTTATTATTGGAATGTCCCCTGAGGGTTTCAATTTTGATTGAAATTTTTGCTCATTTGCTTTGATCGAGATGGATAGCATCACCATGCCTTTTTCATGTTGCAGAGTAGCTTGCCAGTTTCTACCATTGTTAGAAATTTGACCTTCATGTGATAGGATGAAACAATCACCCTAAAATCATCTAGTGTTGGCCTTCCAATGATAATATTATAAGCAAACAGGGTGTCAACCACTAGGTAGCTAATCATCAAGGTATGCCTCTTGTGCAATCTACCATATAAGGTGGATAAACTTATAGATCCTACTAAGATGATCTCAATTCCTCCAAATCCAACAAGTAGGGTACGTATTGATTCAAACTTAAGCTTGCCCAACTTCATTCTTTTCAGGATCAACAAGAAAATTATATTGGTGGAGCTACCATTATTAACTAGAATCTTTCTAACTTCAAAATTGGCAATTTCTACCATCACGATAAATTGGCAATCCAACTTGCTGTCAGCTCTTTGTGCCATAAGTACGAGAGGTCACAATATGAGAAGGAGATAGACTTTGCACTGGTGGATAACTGAAAGACTGATCTAGCTCCTAAGGATTTGGTGGATTCAAGTTACTTATAGACCTATCTTTTTGCTGTTTTGGAGTCCCCTCTTCTCGATTCTCCTACAATGGTATCACGCATACCTTGCAAGAAAGGGTGCTCTTCTTTAACCTTTCTATTCCCTTTGTCATTTTTTCTTGGGCTGATAAACCTTTCTCTAGAGAAGTCTGGTTAGTCTAACCTATTTCTTGTCTAGCTTACTCAACAATAAATTTTTTCATAAAGCCTTCTCAAATGAGACATACAATTTCATTGTGGAGGTTGAAGTAGTCCTTCGTGTCATGGCCATTTTACTTGTAGAAGTGACAATAACTTTTGGAGTTCTTCATGGCCGTTGTCTCATTAAGTTTTCTTGGCTTCTTGATGAGCTTGTCATGTTAGATGGCGAATAGACTCCTTTCTGGGAGTATTTAGTAGGGTGTAATTATGGAACCTTTTAATGAGGGATCGATGGCCATCTTTCTAATGTTTGTCATCTTTTTCTTTTCATTTCTTTTTAGCATTCTCTATATTTTCGTATTTCATCATGTTTATGTCCTCTTGGGTCATGCATCTCACTATGAAGTCAAGCGATTCCTCCATTGTGCGTGTTCTCTCTCTGACTAGGGCATTGACCTACTCTATATGCTTGAGTATGAGGAATAGCAAGTAAATTAAAAAAAATACTTAATTCGAGTGTTATCAATCTTCAAATCCTCAGTATTAAACCCAACAAAGAAATCCAAAAAAGATTATCCTCTTACTGCTTTCCTATATGGAGGTAGATATGGGGGAGCTTTGCTTTCTTTCTGCTAGCAAATTGATAGAGGAATTTATAACAAAGTTGGTCATAGAAGAAGATGGATGTAAGTTCCAACTTAACAAACCATACGAGTATTATTTCCTGGAGTATGGTAACTAGCATCTTGGCATGGATATGGTCATTGTGTCTGTGGAGTTGCATCATATGTTCAAACTGTAGTAGGTACTCCTTAGGGTCATGGATCTATCATATCTGGGTAGGTCGATTAGAATCTTTGCATCGATTTCCATGCGCTCATCATTTATCTCGTGGATGAATGGGAAATCTCTTTCTTGGTGGAGCTGGGGGTATTATCAAGCTGGAGATTTTTTCAATGTTTTGCCTAGAAATTTTTTCCAAGCATTTGTTCAACTATTGAACTTGATGGGATACCTTCTTCCATTCCTCTCAGTTCACTTGGGATAAATCTTTGCTTGGTTGAGGTCTCAGATGCTCAACCGTATTGCACTACTGGGCTCAATTGGGTTGAACAAAATGATCGATCGAATTGCTACATCATGCCTACTGATATGGTGATGGGTGTCATTCCTTGATCTATCATTTCATGAGGGCCCCTCTTTCTAGTGGGAAGGATATAAATGCTAGTGATTGTGATGGGCTAATTATTGTGTCTTTGTAGGATGACCAATAGCTATGTTGAGAGTTGTGTCAATATTTGATTGCTTATTATTTACATAAGTTAGGGGAACATCAAAGTTATTACTTGCTCTGGTTGAGAGCTTGGTCCCACCATATCTTAGACTTGCTGGGGAAACGATGGCAGTAGAGGTGGTACTGGTGATGATCTACGGTCACTCTACCTTTTAGACGTGATGCGCCTAGTGTTCACCATTTTCTCAATTTTGAATTCAAGTTTTCCACAAATAACTCCAAATGATGATGATATTCATTGCAAGTTTAGCTTCTGTATTCGACTTGGAAGAATAGTCAACCAAAAAGATATGTGCGAGTGAAGAAAGAAAGGATGTGGATCGAATCCTGCAACTAGGGAACAAATGTCAAGCTAGTTGAGAGAGTCCTTGGCTAAGACCTTTCAAAGCTTAAGTTAATATATGTTTGATTAGGAAACAATTTGGCAGAGTAACGACTTGGAAAAAGTGGAGAAGCATACTTTCGTCTTTGAGAAAAAAGTATTTATAATGCTTGGTGAGGGAGGGAGAAAATGGTTTTTTCCCTACTGTAGATTAGTTTTTCTTCTTTCTGTGTAAGGACATTATTGGTCTTTTTAACCTAGTTTGTCATCATTCTTATGGCCAGCCTAGAACAAGGGGCACCCTTACCACTATTAATACAGAGATGACAATTTGATAAGGACATTAAATATGGATAGAATAGTGGTTCGGCCACATTAAATGCAGATATGATTGGTGGCAGGCATTGCAATTAATACTCCTGTGGCTAAGATCCTCTCACATCATGTGTATTGCTCGACCTAAGGTGGTTGGTGGGACCCAATTGCCTCCCCATGGTTTTATTTGACCTGTTTAAAAGGTCAATTTACTTTATATGCGCCTTAACTTAGGTGCTTTTGTTTGGGCTTGAGTCTTGGCTTGGGCCTGTCAGTGACATCAACTTTTAGGCTAATTATATTAGGCTTGTGGGCTATACTCATATCAGGAGTAATGAATTTTTATGCAATATATCAAATCAAGTGTTTTTCATATAAATTATTAGAATTTGAATTTATTTATATCATAATTACATAACTCGTTTCTCTATTTTTATAACAAAAAATTATGTTGGAAGAATAATGAGTAAGAGTCAAATGTCAGGATATGGTAAGAATGCGATGCAAATCTCAATTTGACCAAAATGGATCAATACGAAAACATGCTAAAAGCCCATTTATAAAAACGAAATTCATTTTGATCAAATTGACATTGATCCATTATACTTCAAGCAAAGTCCAAACAATTGCTTGAGCCAAACTTTGACCATTCTTTTAGGTTGGAGTTTGAGCTTGATTTATTTGATTTGAGCTCAAACTTGACGAGCTAAAGAAATTGAGGCTCTTTTAGGTTTGAGTTCAAGCTCAGCTCATTTGATTCGAGCCCAAACTCAACGAGCTAAAGAAATTGAGGCTCGAGCTTGGCTTGAGCAATTGTTTGAACTCGGGCTCGAGCTCGAGCTCGAGCTCAAAAAGTTAAATTATTTTATAAAAAATTTTAAAATTAGTATATTTTATTCTATTATGTTTAAAATTAGCTATAGGCCCAAGTTCAACTTGGGCTCGAGCTTGAAAAATTAAATTATTTTATAAAAATTTTTAAAATCAATATATTTTATTATATATAAATATTTTTTAAATAAAAATTTTAGGCTCACGAGCAAGAAAGAATTATATGACTCGAGTTCGAATTCTTCGAACTTGAGTTCGAACATTTTTCGAGCTAGCTTGTCAGGTTAGCAACCTGTTTCGGTTCGTTTGCATCTCCATCCACAACCTCCCAAAATGCAAGCCGCAATCAATTAGAATATATAGCTGAAACTGCATTACATAAATTAATAAAGACACTTTATTGTTATGTTTCAAAAAATGGATTGACAAAGTAAAACAATATTATTTTATATTTTGATAATTAATATATTCTCTATTTAATTAATCATATATTATATAAAAACTACGAAATAAAAAATATGTGTTTTCCATATAAGGTACTGTTTTTTGTTTTTTCGCAATATTTCAATTAATGAAATCATAAAATTCAAAAGTACAATAAAATTTGTACATATAACCAAAAACTTGATAATATCTCAATATTCTGAATGGTTGCTTTAAAACAATTTTGATTTGCATATAATTTTTAATGCTTTATTCTACTTTGAAACAAAAAAATAAATAAATAAATCACGATTTATTTGCTGTTCATTAGTCCAATGAAAATAATAAAAATCTAATTACTAGAAGAAAATATTAAGAAAATAAAAAGTACTACCTTAAATGGATAAACAAATTTTTTTTGGTTCCATATTATAAAATTACAGCATCTTTATCAATTTATGGAATGCAGATATCAACTTCTTATATAATTACACCTTATGCGACGCATTATATTATTTCAATGTATGTGATACGAAATATTTGTATCGTGAATGAAAAAAATTTGGTATTTAATATGTATTAGTATTATATAGTTTTTTTATGCAAAACTATGATGAAAAATTAGCTCAATAATGTGAAGAATTTGTAGAAGTACATAGAAGCTACAAATGTGAAAGAATTGTTCAAGATAAAAAATGACTTATTTTGGTACTATTTTTGTATGAGTGGTGTTTGTTTTTATTTTTAATACTGTAAAAATTTATTTTATATGTATCTTGATTTTTTAATTCAACACAATTGAAAAGGGACTGTTTAAAAATAATTTTCATATTCTAAATTATTAAGATTTGTATTTCTTATTTAGGTGGCAATCACTTATTACTTTTAAATAAGTTCAATATATTTTATGTTTGAATAAACATAACAAATATATGTAAAATTGAGAATTATTTATCAAGTATTATGTAGATATATATATATATATATATATAATACGTATATTGAATGTTTTACTTCAAAAGTAGTAGTATTATTTCATAGTTCAGTTTATGTATGAAAAAATAGAATATTTCTAACTATACATATATGTATGTATAAGTATTGTAGGAGCATAATACAACTTTTAACTAACGAAATTGTGGATTTTTTCTTCTTTTATCTTTTGTACAATATTTGAAAAATCTTCTGTTACGAGATTAAACATAAGCCGAAAGCACAATGATAAAATAACTAGGGAATTTATATGCTCACTCAACTTGGTCACGGATAGTTACTAAAGAATTTTATTGATCTAAAAAGGGTGTATGAAAGATTATTACGGAGCGTCTCTCATGCATCATGAGTTACGCAAGTATTAAGCCGAATAATTGAGAAATATTTTTATTTATAGGATGACAATTTTACCCATTCGGGGATATTTATCTAAAATGTGGTAGGTATAAAGTGTATACTATGCTTGCGGAGGTGGGCACAAATATGAAATTTTCTCCATTAAATAAATAGAGGCATTGGCAAGTGTAGTACTATACTTACTCAGAAGTACCAATTACATTAAATAAAATTACTCAAATACGCTCGTATTACAATATTGAATTTTAATTTATACTCTTAAATATATTTTCCATCCAATGGTTTATATTTGATTGCTTATAAAAGTTTTTTTCTTTTGGTTATTTATTTTTATATATTTTCACAAGATCAGAGTAGTATCGTCACTTGTTCCATCAAGAATTGATTTGAAAGATCTCGGTGAAGACTTCCTTTTACGTTGTGTTGTTGTTTGATTTTTAATATTTTCCAATTTTAATCGTATGGGCTCTGGGTTTTAAGTTTGGGTTGCATGTACAATTATTTTATTAAGATACTCTATGATATAATGATTGATATCTGTTACAAATTTATAAATATATATATATATATATTTTTTTTAAATTAACAAGTATTCTCAAATATCCACGAAAACAATGCATAGATATGCGTCATGGGGATGGGGACGGGGGCCAACAGCACTTTTAGTAAATGGAGGGGGGATGCACTATCCTTCTC
>JACGDI010005231.1:569791-648737 GCA_014898725.1 Jacaranda copaia | reverse complement strand
CAAATCTATAGTTAATTGACCAAAATGGGCGTGGACAAAGAAATATAACGAATAATATATAACTAACTACAAGTCAATATCAATAGGAAAAGGGGGGAGTAGATAAAGCAACCTAAATCATGCAAGTCATGACACAAATTACAGACAAATTAAGATCCAAGTGAAACATAGAATATAAGCTTCGTGTAAATCAAGGATAAAAAAACATCACACTTGTTCAAAGAAACATGCAGCATGTAGGTGTTGCAAGGTTTGAGGTTGATCATATAATAATTTTTGTTGTATATCTTGTTGAGATCCTTTTTAATAGGTATTTTATTATGAATACTGACGGGATTGGGGGTGTAAATGAGTCGAGTCAAGTTGAGTCGACTCGTAAAACCTCGTGAACCAAGTTTAAGTTAGCTCCACTCAAGTTTGAAACAGTTCAAGCTCGAGTTCTAATTCAAGCCGATTTCTAGCCATTTATATTTAGGCTCGAGACTCGCAAGTCGATTTGTGAGCCAGTATATAATTAAATATTATTTTTTTATTTTATTAATAAATATATATTAATTACTATTTTTCTATTTCGACTTTGAGCTCAAATTCGAGTTCAAACTTGAGCTTATAGTTTTTTATAATTCGTTTGTCAATTCGGGCTTAGCCAATCTCCAGTTTAAAATTTTAGGCTTGTTGTGCTTGAGCTCGAAAATTTTGTTCAAGCTTAACTTGACTCAACTTGATTGCACCCTTAAACTAGATAATATTTTATAAAATTAATCTTTTATATTTAATAGTGAATGCGGTAATTATCAAACAATTTTCATGCAGAGCGTATTTATTTTTTGTAAAATCAATTTAAATCAAATTGAAACTTTGATATATATAAAATGATGTATCAAATATAAAATTAAAATTAATCAATTCAATATTATTCCCATAGAAGAAAATTAGTGAACAGGCTGCAATGGGTAGTGGAGGTGAGAGTAGAACTCTCTATTTCTAAGACTAATTAGCCCCGCTTTGATCTTTACAGCAAACTGAATATCGTCTCCCAAGATACAACAAATATTTCAAATGGTATCAGAACTACAGCACTATAAACCGTTTGATCAAGCGAACTCAAGTTTATTGAAGCTCTCTTTTTATGAAATGGACTATGCTTGAAGTATGTCGTATGTTGTTGAATAAGTAGGTGTAGATTGATGCAAATTTGGGGGGCTATTTATAGGGCTGAAACTGAACTTTGAAGGATGTCATCCAAACGTATCTTTTGGTGGCCCATAGTTTATAATGAATTTGATCCAAAAAGTTAATACTGAACTTAAAACCCAATTCAATTTAATATAGGCACAACCCCAACCCTAACCCCATGGTCATGCCAAATCTAAGCCCAGGCCTAATCTATTTTGGTCAAACCAAACAGACATGAGCTATCTATTTTGGTCCACCTTTTACTTAACTTCCAATGTGGTATAAATTCTTTCCATTTTCCCAATCATTAGCTTCTTTGCTTGCCCTTAAGTCAATCATTAAATGGCTCATTTTGACTATTAATTTTTTATTCACTTAAAATTCGTTTGACCAATGAATTATATTGTCGACGTCTACCCATATTGCCAATTACGATAATCACAAATTTCTTTAAAAATTAATGGTTCGAGCCTACTAAAATATTTTATAAAAAAAGACCAATTTCCAACATTCAATTCATTTGTTAACTATTTTTCTTATATTTTTCAATTTGATAGTTTAGCTTAGAAGTTGAGAAACGCTTGTGACGAAAAAGTTAATTTATAGAATCATAAGTTCATTTTCTTATTTGTTACTTTTTTATAATTTTCATGTAACTTAATTCAATATTCAACACGGGTTGGTAAGGCGGGTTGAATATCAAATTTTTTTAAAAATAACACCGCTTTATGTTTAATATCAGCATGTATTTAATTAGTTCGTCAATTTTTACTTGATTTGGTTTATATACAATGCTCTTATTCTGCTATTAATCTATATTTGGACTTCATTTCCAAAGAATATTTTTCTTACTTAGGGATATTTTCAAAACATAAATAAATACTTTTTCTCAAAATTCATAATTTTTTTTTCACCAATCAAAATGTATACAACTTATATTTCTCAATCATTATTTTTATGTAAATATATATTTCTATAAAAATAATATATAATAATGTACAAACATGACGTGGCACCATTAATCAAATAAAAACTTACGTAAAAAGATAATTACATTAAAATTTATCTTTTCTACTAAAATACATTCAATATGATTCTATTCTCAACACATTTCATGTGTCATTTTCGAAATATGTTAAATCAGAACAAATTCAAACATTGGCTGAAATATGTATAATGTGTATCTTATGAGTACAGGGACCAATCTATATGAAAACAAAGAGAAGGGACCACCCCGCCACCGCCAGACTAGGTAGGTACTCGTCGCTTGCCATTTGTAAATTGCTCCATGCAGAACATGCACATCAGATTAATACCAACATTTTTTAATTGTATTTAAGGGAAATGCTATTTTCATTCATTCAAAATATTTTTAAAATAAAACTTATTATTCCAAATTATGTTTTCATATTTATACACATTTTTAATCGTATTGTAATTGTATTTACTTCGACGAGATTAGAAATATACTGTCTAAAATATCATTTCCATATTTTTTCTTTTTCTTTTCTAATATATTCTCTTATTTTCTCTATTTTCCTATTCAAATTTCTTCTTTGGTTCTGATTAATTCTCTCTGATTTTTCCTCTTTTCTTCTTCTTCTTCTTCTTTTTCTTTTTCTTATTGTTCTCATATTTCTGTTTTTTTTTTTCAAAAAAAGATATTTCAGTTTCATTTATTTATTTTCTATTTTCTGTTGGGCTAGGTGGGCCACCGACCTACGTTGTAAACAGCCCATTTAGCCCAACTAAATGGTAGAAAATAATCCTCAAACAATTAAGGGGCCCCCACTAACTGTCAGTATAATAAAAAAAAAAACTGTCAGTATATAGATGTGGTGGGGCCAATGCGTCTCCACTGTACACTCTTGAAATCCCCGCGTAATTTACTAAATCCAAAATCCACTGCCGCCGCCGCCGCCGCCCTCCAACAGCCACAGCGCCGTCATCGTCTCCTCTCGCCATGGCCAGTCTTGCCAACCCTTCCGCTTCCATCAAGCAACCATCTTCTCTTACTCTATCACCGCAAAAGCTCCCACCTCCCAAAACCCAAGCACTCAGCTTCAACTCCACACACCACCACAATTTTTTTTTATCTTCTCGCAAGACGCCCATGGCAATTTCCGAAAAGGGCTCCATGTTATCCGTCAATGCATCGTCTCCCAAAAAAACCATTAGCCCAATCATAGTCATCGACAATTACGACAGCTTCACATATAATCTCTGCCAAGTTAGTTTTTTTTTAACCTTTTTGTAAGTTTTCGTTATATTAACTGATGTAAAATAACTTCCCATTTTTATTTTCTAATGTTTTGGATTTCCACAGTATATGGGAGAGCTGGGTTGTGAATTTGAGGTATATCGGAATGATGAGCTCACCGTTGATGAGCTAAAAAGGTATGGTTTTGCTAGTTGGCATTTCTTTTTGTTTTGGGGATTTAATTTTGCGGGATAAAATCTGAGGAACAATTCCAACTTAGTTGATGCTAAAAAGGCGACGCACAATTTGTGGTGTTCTGTATGTATGCGTACTTTTTTTTAAACTTGCTTTGGCTATTTGTTATCCAGCCGAAGTTTCATGTGGTATTGACATTGATAGATTATATAAATGTGCATTCGAGTTTTTGATAGGAGCATGTTAAGTAAATATTTGTCCTGGTTTCATCACCTCCACTTGAAGACAACATGTATCTGAACATATATTGAGATGCTAACACTGTCGTCTTGATCTCTAGAGAGTGGAGATGTTATCAGATCAAGACACGGCTTTAACATGGTTGTTATGAAGTGATGTGCGGGTAAAGATTAACTAATATTTGCAGTAAAATGTCAATATTTGGATATAATTGATTGGTAATTTTAAGATAATGTTTTTGATTCTAGTTTCAGTGTGGTTGGTCTATGGCCCGTTTACTATGAACAGTACTACCATTGGTTTAAAAGGAGATATCGATATGGAACATGAGGTATTGGTTATGTAAGTTGGAAATATATTAAGGACATAACTGTTCAATCAAACAAACAAAGAATTCTTATCTGTATTTTGGAGGGAAATAAGGATCAACAAATTATAAAATAACTAATCATTGAAAGAATGGAACTAAAGGAATAGAATGCTATTTACATGTTTAAACTATTACCCTTCATTTCACTGACGTAATCTCTGCATTTGTTGGATCAGATATGTCCCTACTTTTACATGAAAACCATACCATGGAAGCCTTATTTCATCATTTGTTAGTGCGAAACGTATGTGGTTGGCTTTCTTTATAAATTTGCAAAATATAAGAAAGTGAAAGTAAATTGGGGATACCAAGTTAACAGCATGTATTTATTGATCTTTGTAGGAAAACTCCAAGAGGTATACTGATATCACCTGGACCTGGTAAGAGTTTTTACTTCACTTGTTTTCCCCATCTTTCATGATTGTCTCTTCATACGATGTAATTCTGTTTTCCTTTCAAATTTCAGGTGCACCTCAAGATTCAGGAATATCATTACAGACAGTGCTGGAACTTGGACCTACTGTACCTTTATTTGGTGTGTGTATGGGTTTGCAATGCATTGGGGAAGCTTTTGGAGGTAATTTTATATTTCCAATAATGAATTTATATTTGTCCTTTCTTTTTTCAAGGTGAAGTAGTGTACTCTTTGATGATTATTTTTGCTGTCTGCATAAGCTTTAAGTAATTAGAACCTGTAGCTATAGCAAAAGGGCGCAAAGTGAGGTAAAATGGAAAGACGATTGTTTAATCATAATACCTATAATTGGTGCAAATTTGACTTAAGTGCTATCAGTTTGGTTCACTGTTCTGGATGTGTTACTTTGGATCCCTGATTTTTAATGACATGGAAGACAAATGCTCATGTTTAGCCAGAAATTGTCATGTATATTAATATTTTTGAGAAGTGATTAGTGAAAAGTGGATCATGAAGTTTCTTATAGTTGGTGGATTTGTTATTTTCACCCATGGTTTCACCCTGACTTTTCAGAAATATTACACCTAACGATTGGAAGTATAAGCTTAGCAGCTCAACTATTCATTTTATTTGTATGCTTCTGCCCAAGGGAAGCTCTATTTGTGACTTTCATAAGAGAAAGAAACAGTAAGAAAGTTTTTCCACTGAATCTGTATTAAGTGCGGGGGCTTATGTAATTCAAGGTAGTTCCTGTTGAAATCTAATGGAACTTTTTATTTTCTATTGTTTGCATTTTCATAGTATTTATGGTTGCTACATTTTTTCATTGACAAATAGTCAAACATTGTTTCATGTTTCATGTTTAAACAAAAAGTTAATTATTTGTCGAATCAACTAAATGAATAATTAAGGGGGAATTTGAGAAAACCCAAAGCGGGAGTTCCAATGAAAAAACTTAGTACAAAATTAATAATGTACCTTTGTTCGAGAAAACAAGCAACTATATGAAAATTTTTATTTGATAAATAAGATTGTAGCGCTATTGCTATAAAATCAGTAAAGCTCCGTGACTGTCCGCTTGGTAAATGCAATTGAAAAAGCGATGCGCACATGTATTTACATACAGTGTGTTGTTGCTGTCAAAGTTTGATACTTATGCCACCCACAAACTGTGTGTCGCATGCATGAGCGAATTAGGATTGTGGCGTGAACTTTAACTTAAAGCCAGTTTCTTATGTTTTGGATGCAACCTCTACATTGGAGGCATGAAACCCACTGAGAGGCTCAGAAAGGCAGCCTGACTCTGTAATCCCATCTGGTAAGGCCAGTAATGTTGGGCTAATACATCTCAGACTATGCATATGCCACTGTTAGCTATTGTACTATCTTTTTCCTCTCTATGATTTTCCTCAAACTTATTACAAGTAGTAAGTTAAAGATAGACAAAGTGGATAATATTTTACGGCTTTCTCTCTCTATTTCTTTCTCCCTGCTAGAATTGCCTTTCTTCCTTGAAACAGAGTCAAACATATTTATCAATGTGCAATCACTATCTCATAGGTAAAATATTCATCAGAAAACTGGGTATTTTTCAGGAATAAAGGTTGTCCTGTGTCATGAACATACCACAATTTTCTATGAATATACCTGCATTTTCCCCATTTTTATTGCAGGAGAACATATTTTTTATATTCACTATCTATGTAAAGTTTGGTTAAAATTTCTTTCATATTTGGTAGTTGAAGATGAGCTCGTATCCCCATCCTTAAAAATCCTGGACCTTCCACTGCCTACCACCTCTAACAAATTCCCCAGAACACAAAGATGTACTGAAAATGCTGTATAATAAGTATGTTGGCTCTTAAGTAATCAGAAGAAGGTTGCATTGTTAGTGCTAGAAAACCTCATAAAAATGGCGAAGTGGTGGAAAATACATATGGTTTGAGATCCTAGCTTACAGTAATTATTATAAGACAGTTATTGCTGTGCTTAGCCAAAAGATTTAATGATTAGAAATTACAGCCCTAAACTACAACGATCAGATTAATAAATGCGGTTTGATTAATTGGTTTTAAGCAAGAATGATTGGTGCTCAAATGTAATTGATTAAGGCTGAGTACAAGGCACTTAAGTGTTAATTAATTGTGAGATTATGGTGTATGGAGTAAATATTAATAACTTAACAACAAAAATGATTATACTTAACTTGTTGGGTGATGATTAGACTGTTCAAGGGGATAGCCTTTAACATATGGCAGCCTTAAACAGTTTATAAAGCAGGTGTTAAGACATGCAAAACGTATAGGAGGCATTGCCACTCTACAGCCTTGTTTCAGCCCCTAAAATAATTCTTGGACAGGTGACATGTACATGCTTGTAGTTTATTGTTTTGGGTGGGGCGGGGGGGAGGGGGGGAACATGAGACAGGTGGCAGCCTATAACTACAAACTTTTGGACTTTTTGACACATGTAACCCACACAAAGATTAGCTTAGCGATCGTGCTTATGGCAGGCTTTTCTCACTTATGTAGGAAGGTAACACCACGTGTCGTTCAACTTAAGAAGTTGGCTTAAGTTGATAACTAAGGTATGAGCCTATGACTTTGCTTGTGGTGTGATAATTGATGATTGGATGAAATAGGTGCAGCATTTTAGTTCAAAAATATTGTTGCTTATCTGCAATTTTATGCTACGTAATCAAGTTCTTTAGGATAGAAAACAAAAGAAAAAATGAGTGGAGTAACAGAGAAATCAGGAAGAAGAAAAAAAGAAAAGAAAAAAGCTAGTAGAAAAGAAAGGAACGATTGTTGGTAATCTTAAAGGGAAAAGAAAGGAGGAAATTGTCAATATTGAAGGTGCTATTTTCGCTTGGATTTAAAAGGTCGAATATCCCCTTATCTTCATAAATTTTCATGGATATAAAATATCCCCTTATCTTCATAAATTTTCATGGATAACATGGGCCTTCACTTGTGGTTCATTATTTAACGCTCCGGATAGCGATGAAAACATTGTTAACACTACTTGATTACCTGCATGCCTGTTGATCTTTCTTTTCTAGGTTCACTTTCAAAGGACCATAGCATACATCAGTTCTCATACTTATTTGCCAAATAGCGATATGCATTTTTATTAAATAAAGGTTGATTTGGCTAATTTATTGTACATTTGAGTCAGTGATGTAAATTTACGTTATTGTTTGTGCTATTTGAATTTTACATGAAATGGATATAGATGTTCTAAGGGTGGATGTGCTTGCAACATATGACTTGCCTTTCTCAAAGGTTTTCATTGTCTGTCTTTATCTCTCTTCATATGGAATATTCCACATGTGAAGTGGTTGTAGATTTAGTCAAACCCAAGATACGGCCACCTTAGGAGAATAAGGTCATGCTTTTTGTAGAGGTGGTGGAACTTGAAAGATCAAAAGAAAGAGAAGCCAAATGGAAAATAGTTGTATCCTCCAATATACATATATGAACTTTAAGTTTACCATAAAATTTCAACCATTGCAACTTAAGATGTTAAGTGTTTATTCTTACTGACCATTTGAGCTAACGTTGGTAATTGGGAAATTAAGAAAATTAGACAACACAAGTAAGCTTATGCTTTGTCATGAAGTAGTCTGTTGGGGGAAAATTTAGGATTTTTGTCTTTAGGAGATGGATTATTGCAATTATAATTACTTGATGGCTTTGAATTAGTTGGAAATATTTGTAATGTTGGCTCTTTTCTTTCTTTAGAGTTTGATTTGATTTAGGCACCCTTCTGGTTTGCTCTTAAGTTACAGTGATGAGATTGCTTTCTGACATTGTCTTAAGAGTGAACCATAAGAGTATGTAAAATAAATTTATTTCTAAAAGAAATGAAAAGTTTGGAAATTGACCAAAGGCATAAGCTAATCACAATCACGGCTCTAGATTTGGGATGAAGACATTAGAAACATAAGGCATATATTTTCCCTTTTAAATGCTTTTAACTTATTTTCCCCTTAAAATGTTCTGAAAGGGATTTAACAAATGATTTTAAAATTTTTGGCAACATGTGGTTCAGTTTGTGAGAAGACATTAGGTGTGCTGGAAACTCCTCTTTTGTCATATGTGTTTCTACATCTTGTCATGCTACAATTTGTTTTATCTTTTGTTTTCTCTTTTCTGTAAATGAAACTATTTGGTTTGCAGGGAAAATTGTGCGATCTCCTTATGGAGTTGTGCATGGAAAGAGTTCTCTTGTATATTATAATGAGGGTGGAGAAGATGGCTTGTTGGCAGGGTTATCAAAGTAAGGTGTTTTTTCCCTTTTTTTTTTACCTCACATGTGACTGACCTGTTAAATATTAAAGATGATAAGCTGTACACTTGATAGTTTTGTATTTTGCATAATTTGTGCAGCAATAATGTTGATATATTACTCTTAGTTGTCTAGGTTGAAGATCTGCAGATGTATAATTCATATTACTTGCTTATAGATCTCTGCATGTTCTCTATCTTTGTTTCCTCTTCACAAACTCCCTGTAGTTCTCACTTCTCTTTATTCATATTGCAGACTGAATTCTAATACGGGAAGATGCATAGATTTTAGCATACTTTGAACTATTAACAAAATTCTCTGAATCTTTGTGGATAACTTGAATAAAATTCAATGCTTTTACAGGGTGTTGGAATTCCATATGTATCTTTCATAAATTGTTATGTGGAACCGATTTTTATTCATATTTCAGTAAGATTGAAATAATTGATACTGACTTTTTCTTTTATTCTTTTTCCCATACTTGCATATGAATTTGTTAGGTAATATGATTTCTATTTACTTTTAGACGGATGCATTATAGTCATTAGTTAACGGGTAACTTACTAATATGTTCCGAAATTAGGTGTGGATTTTTTGAGGCTTTTGTTATTTAAAAGAGATATTTTCCAATTTATTTCTGAACTATCCTGTATAATTTCAAATCACAAATTTTAAGTAACATATTAGACCTGATAGGCTGATTCCCGATAATTTGTTTCTATAACTTTGAACAATTAGACTATTAACAATCCTGTTTCACGTTCATTTATTTGTGGCTAATGCCATGTGAATGACACTCTCCAATATTCTACATTTCTAACTTGTTGAATTTCTACCCTCAGTGCTCTATCCTTTATACGATTCTCATCATTGAAGTCTTTGCTTACTCTGTGTCTTGCATATTTTTTCAATTCAGCTAATAGTTCTAAGTTGAAAGTACCATTTTTCCCCTACTGATTCTAGCCCGTTCAAAATTATAGGTAGCTATAGTATTTGATATCTCGGCAGTTGTCGCTACTTGTTTCCCTGTCATTATATTTACCCTTTTAATCTCCTTTTCTCTTTTCTTTCTATTTCTTTACTAAACAATTAGCGGATTGTGTACCATGAATATTGATAATTGTTTGGTATGGGATGTTCATGGAGAAGTAAAGCCTTTGTGAACCACATTAGGTTTATGAATAAGGTCTTAATGCTGATTAACCTTTTCTCTGGCCATTGATGGCCTAGTTGGTGTTACTCTAACTGCTCTATATGGACTGAGCAGGCATATCATGTTTGGTAAATACTGCTGCTCTAGTCTTTCAAGATGAAGGATAATTTGCTTAGTTTATTTCTATTGAGCACATAAAATTCATAGGTTTCGGCATCATAAATTTCATGCAAGTTCTATAAATTTCTTGCCATGTCAAATCCAAGCACATTATAAATGAATAGGTTTTTCCCTTCATCTTGATCATCTAGTGCATGTTTGTTCTTGTTTTTGTTTTCCTTTTTTCCAGCCCTTTTACTGCAGGTAGATACCATAGCCTTGTGATTGAAAAAGAAAGTTTTCCAAGTGACGTCCTTGAGATAACTGCTTGGACAGAAGATGGGTTAATAATGGCTGCTCGTCACAAAGTACATAGACATCTACAGGTAACTGTTTTAGTTTCACTTGGTTACATCTGCAGTAAAAGATATTCTGGCATCTTATTTCCTTGTTTTATAAATACATCATGCACCATCTATACAGTAAAAGACTTGTTGTGTTTGTTACTCAAACCCATCATACCAACGCCAGAGGTGGTTTCATTTGGATTATTGGAGGTAGTTGATTTCCCTAATATAGTATCATTAAAAGAGAATCAAGTTTTATCTTAAGTTGGAATCTTACATAGGACCAGTATGTACTCCAAGTACAAGCCCAATGATTAATAGATTCTAAAATGACCCTGAAAGATAAGGTTGACAATATTTTTAAGCTATCAGGAAAAGCAAAATTTTTGATGTAATAAGAAGTGTCCTCTGGTGACAATTGACAAGAATGTGCAACACAATAGTTGAAGTCTAAATCATTGCATTTCTCATTTTGCATGCTATCAACTTTTATTTTCTTGACATGGATGCAGTTGTAAATTCCTAGATTTTGGCACAGTACAGTCATCTCCAACCATAAATCTAGAGACTGGCAATTCTGGAAAAACTTTTGTTCACTGTAGAGCAATGTATAGAATGATAGAGAGAGATAATTATATGGTTGAATTTAGAAAATTGTGAAAAGGAAAAGGAAATTGAATTTGTTCCTGCTCAGTTTTAGAAAAAAATTGTCTCTTGATTTGTGAGGCTTTAACAAGATTCTTCTTATCAACATAGGATTAAGCATAGGTGGTTAAGTCATACTGACAAGTCTGGGAGTTTATCCCTTTTTTCGTTATAGATTTCATCAGGTTTGTTCGTTGTAATCTAGAAAATAGTGAAAAGGAGAAGGAAACTAAATATGTTCCGCCTCAGTTTCAGAGAATAATTTGCCTCGATTTAGAGAGCCTTAACAAGCTTCTTCTTATCAACACATGATTGAGCATTTTAGGTTGTAAAGTCATGTTGACAAGCACAGTTTATCCTTTGTTGTTATCGATTGCATCAGGTTTGCACTCATGTTGCCTTCCACTTGGGTTAGCCTTGATGGTGGAGACATTTGGATCCAAGCTGTGGGGTTCGTGCCACTTCATGCGTGTCCAATCTGTGGTCAACAGCCTATTCCACGAGTTTAGGTTCACCCAAGTAGGTAGAGTTGTAAGGGAAAATTTGGTACTATTTCTATGATATTGGGTTAAATCCCTGGCCTTTTAGAATAGTTAAACCCATGATAATGTGTAGAATCTATTTCAGATTTATAAACTAGTTACACAAGTCACTCTAGCCATCTGGGGTGCGGACCTGCAAAGTGATGCATGTCTCAAAATCCACAGAAACACCATAAAACTAGCTCAGACAAGTGCTTAAAAGGTTTAAGCTATTGGTTCTCATCAGTGCTTTAGAAATCACTTCATTCATTTGTGAAGCTATAACTATCCAAATAGAAACATAAGATCATGCCTAAGCTACAACAGTTAGGTGCTAAGCCATGATGGTCAGGGTAGGACAATTAAATAAAATTAGCACTTACGTGGAAGAAGTAAAGTTGAGTTAGTTGCATGTTGCAGAATGCTACCAGCTGGATGAGCTGCCACCTATTTGATATTGCTGGCCTGCAACTTATTCAGAGCTGAATTATTTTCCTGCCACGTGCAATTAATTTGAGAAAGTTGTCATATTGTCTTGTTAGAACTTTGAGCCTCAGTTCCTAGCCTTAGAAAGATCTGAGCTAAATTTGATGCAAAAAGTGGCTCTAGTGCCTAAATTGCGGAAACCATTAATTCATTGGTACGTAAACTGTAATTTACCAAACAAAATGGTTATGGGTGATGAAATCAAAAAATCTTAATGGAGAGTCACTAGGGAAGCAAGCTGCTGATTTTAATTACTTTTTTCTGCTTTAGGGCAAGTTCAAGTGTTCATAGTGGTCTGAGGTAATTTAGTTAAACTGAAGGAAGTTTGATTTGGTGTGCATAACACCACCCTGTTGCTTGGTGGTGGGGAAGCTGGAGAGTGAAAAGAGAGAGAATACATCAAGTCCTAATTCTCTTCCGCAAGCATTTATTAGATTCTTACAGACTCTTTAAGTCATGACACTTGAGAAAACTCCATAATGTGATTCCTTGCTGTTAAACTTGGAAAAAGTCATGGTAAACATTTTAGTAGTCATTGATGACACTTCCCCTTGGCCAAGAATGTTGTTCCTAGATATAGAATGGCTGCCTAAATTTTTCTTTGAATTACTAACATTAACTTTCTTGACAAATGGGTAGCTTATGGTAAGCTTTGGCACATGCAAACAAATTGGTTGCAAGTTCGACTCCCATGAAGGGTAGTTGAGGAACCACAATGGTCCTTTGCAAAGAATTTTTTTCTTAAAAAAAAGGAAAGAAATAAAAAAAAAAAAACTTTCGATTAGTTAATCATTTGGCATTTCACTATGAAGGTTTATTGAGATAATTCCAATGTAAAAGAAAAGGTGCATGGTCTGCCTATGGCACTTCCCTGTATTTTCTGGGGGAAGTCATAGGCTTTGGAATTATAGGTGTGATTGTGAACCGGATTCACACATGATTTCACTTGGCCACTTTTCACAACTCTGAATGTGTTTAATTTTGTTGGGAAATATTATGCTGTAATTGGGCTGCTTAAAAACCATTGCTACTGTCAAGTTTAGGGTGCTTATAAGCAATAGACATTGTCAATCCTTCTGGTCCAAATATGAATTGCAACTTTGTTACATGTTATTCTTTTCAAAACTAATTGACACTCACTGATATGGCGAATCTTTTGACCATCCATTGTTGTGATCATAGATCTTGACTAACAAACACTCCGCCTCCTGTTCCTATTTCGTCTTTGTTGCCTTTTGCTTTCACTTACGGAAGTGATTAACTAACTGTTGTGTATTGCTGTCAGCATTAGCAAGAGTTGGACTATGAGGCTTGATATTTCTTCCATCAATCTCTTCCGAGAATATACATGATACAGAAATTCCCCTATTTTATTAACTCTGACTACTTTTTACTCTGCAATGATATTGAAATTCCTCTAACTGTATTTGCTATGGTAGGTTTGATAACTTGTATCTGCAATACTTTTTCATCCAAATGATATCATGTTGATTTTAGCTCCAGAGGTCCGCCTCAGATTTATGTGGCTCCATGTTGCTTGTTTATCTGTGGATGACAGACTCATGCAAATTGGGGCATCCATGAATGATGCTGTATTTGAGTCCATTATCCTTGACTGGATGAATTTGTATTAGAAAGAAGACTACTTTTTTATTTAGAAGAGAGAGGGATTCACATTTAATTAGTGGAAATTACAGAAGCAGTTTATTCTGCTGTTTGCTCCAAGGCTGAGGCTGACATTGCTTCTTATTTCTCGATAATGCAGGGGGTTCAATTCCACCCGGAAAGTATAATCACCAGTGAAGGCAAAACCATTGTTCGCAATTTCATCAAACTGATAGAGAGAAAGGAAGCTGAAACCAAGAAGTAAAATCTTCTATGTGCAAAAAATAAAAGTACTAGTTCAATATCCAAACTTGTATCGGCAGTCCTTGGTTGCACAATTTGTGCATGAAACTAAGTTGGTGAATTTATTTTCCTTTGTCCTGGAAAGACTATTTTGAAACGTTTTTGGACTTCTTCAACAAAAGTGGTTCATGGGTTATGCTCTAATATGAATGAATTCTTTACTAAGAAACTGTTGAGGAGCTTTTAGTATTTACCAAAGTACTTATATTCATTACTGCATTTAGATTTCCATTTTGGATGAAGTGGTGGTATAGGCGCTTCAAAGTTCGCAATTTATATTCGTTGGTGGTATTTACTGTCTCCTCATTACAATTTACAATTTTGTTGTCACCGGTATGTTTTTCTAATGATGAAATCATGGTTATTACTTCGATTATAGCGGGCATTCTACCGCCCTTGATTTCCCCAATTATGAAAGCAGAACACCTGTTGGTATCATTACCCATATTTCTCCTACACCAGTCTCAATTTGGTTTCTTAATTTTGTTATTTTGGCATTAGTCCTTTGAAATTAAATCTATTCCAATCCTCCTACAAATTGACACATGGATTCCAAAATATATACCATAACGCCTCTCATAAAAATGTTTTAAGAAGTCGAACAAAAATCCAACCAATACTCGCCTACTCGAACCGACCATTGTGTACGTATGTTAAATCCGGGAAACACCCTCTTATTATCCATTTTTATGAACCGCAACACATAACACGGATTTTCTTGGGAAAAAAGAACAAAAAGACGACTTCAACTACATTTGTGATTATACAAATTTGGCTTTGCATGTGCCGAACAAAAAGCTTAATAAAGATGTTGCTTTAACTGCTACTGTTGTTTTCCCTCTTTCGAACGTTAATATAATGGTTGCCTTCAACTCTTCTGTCGTCCCAGTCCAGTCAGGATTCCATAATTAAGAAAGAAAACAAAAGGGTCTACGCGAGCAAGACAAGACTGACGTTTATCGACTGCACAGGACAGACTAAAGAGGCCTTAAATTTTGGACATTATAGAAAAACCAAACTTGCTTACAATTCATACTTGACAACATAAAATTCAAACAATGGAATCCTATATCTTATCCCAAACAAACCCACCTCCCATACCCATGACAACAACTCCATATTCTGTAGTATTGTCATTTTTATTCAAAACCTGAGATTATATCAAATGTTCAAAGTACACAAACCATCTCTCCAAATTGAATTCTGAATCCAAAGATATAATAATAGCGATAACCAATGAGAAACCTGGATGGAACCTAAAAAGTATGAAATATGTACATACCCCCATGACCCATCATGATCAATGGCCCATATTGAATAATATCACTCTCATCATGTCTATTGCTCTCTTCTTTCCTCTATTCACAGCCAATAGAACCTAAATCGACTCAATACAAAAGGTGACGATGATGCGAATATATAGGAACAACCACCTGATCAGATGGAAGAAGCCTCGGCCAGAGCTGGCCTAATACGGTGGTGTCTTTTGCTACGGTGGCGACGGGCTCCTCCAAACGTCACAGGGTCGAAGCCTCGGAGTTGTTCGGCCTCCTTAGAATTGATCACACACTCGGAAGGAGGAACCTTGTATCGAGACTGATCGTAACAATATGAGTATTGCATGTGCTTGTTTCTGAAGCTCACCATTTTGGCCCTTTGTTTGCGTGTGATACCAGCAGGGATTGAGGTGAATTTAGGCGCATCGTCACACTTGGATGGTTCGGTCGGGTCAACGGCACATCCATGGAGAACAAAATCAGAGAATTCTGCAATGTAAGGTGCATATTTGTAACTGACTCTGTATTTGCCTCCATTTGTGGCCCAGTCAGACCCATCCCATATTGTTGCATACAAAGACATTGGCTTAGAGGGGAAGTCCCCACCCATTGCTTCTGTCCTTTTGATCTCTCTTATGGGAACATTATCAACATAAAAGCTGCAAACAATGCAAAAATAAACATAAAAAACAAACAAAATAGAATCAAGGCCTGGGTTATAGAATTCCAAAAATGCACATCTCTGGGCCAAAAAGCAAGAACATCTGTCCATTCTTGTTAGATGTTAGGAGAGAAAAAGGGGAAAGAATAAAGCAAAGAAAAAGTATAACAATATTTGTAGATAGGAAAACACACAAAAAAAAATTACAATAATTGTTTTCCTTCTAAATAAAACTGAAAGTATCATGATTATTATCAATTGACACAATTTCAAAGTAAACAGCTGTGAGATTGACAGTGATGGCAAAATTGCTTTGCCCAACCGCCAACAAGAAACTAGAAAACAAAATTTCAGATATTTAAACTAATTTGTTTATGAGCTAGCTAGCAGAAAATTCAGCCAGCAACACAGTTTGAATTCAATACACAAGAGAACTATTATTAGTTATAAGGCATATCTTTAAGAACTGATCCCCATATTAAATCATAAGAAGGAAAAAGCAAAGACAGCTCAAAAGCATTTCCTAATTACATAAACTTCTGTGTTCTGTTTAAAAGATACTATACATTACTTATTCCATGCCGAGAAAAAAAGGTACTAAGTAGCACTAGAAAAGGGGGATGGGATGAGACTAAATAGGAGCATAGGATTCCAAACATTACATATGTACTTCCAGAAAAGGAAAGCATGTTTTGTCACCATGAATAGAGAGAAACATTACAACTGTGACTCCAGAAACAGTAAAAGAGAAAAAAGAAAATTCAAGAAAAAATAGGTACCGGAAAACCACCCACAGCATTCAAATAAACCCAAAAGCTGTTTTGCAGAGATGAGCATGCAATTACTGAAAGGGAAATAAAATTGAAAAGCCCCCAGATATTCTAAGTGTCTTAAAGATTACTTACACAATCAGATTCTCAGTCCAGAGGATGCTGAATTGGTGGAAATCCTCGGAGGGATCAAACCACAGGCCATATCTTTCTTCTCTCCCAATGCTTGTGCTTCCATTTCCATAAATGTTTGTCTGGATTCTCCAATCTTTTCCCCTTATGTTTCCCAAGAACTCAAAATCTATTTCATCATGGTTCTTCTCATATGTGTCGCCATTTGACATCTGTCATCATTAGTTTCAAGAAAGGAACTTTGGATAAATCCACCTCAGTAGTCAGTACAATCCAATTGGGTCAAGAATTTACAAATGACATCCACACAAAGATGCATATCAATATGCAGGGCTAATATAAATATTTATTGTGTGGTTATAATAAGAGAGTGAAGAATAAGAAAAGGAAAAACCAAGAAATATTATCCAACGACTCTGAGGAGATTTTGTATGTCCTTTATTGAATTTCCGGGGATGAAGAAACTGAGAGCCTCTCATCTGTGTCTTTCGAAAAGATATTACTTTACCATGCAAAGACCAATTCCTCCAGGCTTATTGACTTGAAATTTGAAAGCATCATATATTTGTTTGAGATTCACTAGAAAAATGAATAATCCAAAAAATTGAACTACCAAACCTGTCAAGCACTTAATTAATTAACTAAATACGAAAAGTAAGGTATTAATAACTCCTCGCTTATTATCACTTACATAGAACGCAACCACCACACCAGCAGTGTAATCTGCAGGTAGCTTAATAGAAGCACTAAAATACCCATGAAGGTAAAGGTCTTGTGAGACAAATCCAGAACCTGCACTCATAAACCATCCATCAAAAATCGAATCTTTACCTCCAAAACACCACAAGTTAAGCCGTAAAATCTGAAAGTCGTAAACAGAACGACCAAATAACACTCAATAAAAAGGATAAGAAAAAAAATCATCTTCTAATGGAAAAAAATGACCTGTTCTTTCATCCAAAGAGATGTGGACCGATTTTCCATCTTTAAGGACCATGAGATTATCATCCCCAAAGAGGTGAGAGTACCCTTCATCAAAAGACAATATTGGAAGATTTCTTGAAAACCCACTAACCAACAACACCAGAAAGGCGGAACAAAAAACAAATATGAAAATATTCGTACGAGAACTCATAGTTCCTTCGATGATTACAATGGAGCCCTTTATTTGTTATTATTGTGAATCAAAAGTTTTCTAGGCACAAATGCTTTCCTGCAGATTCTTCTTCTGGGTGTTTCTCGTGTTGTGAATATGAAGAGGGACGTATTATAGAAGCCAAATGGGTGCGTGTCTGAGTGTGTGAGAGCGAAGGGGTCTCAATCTCCCCGGAAGAGAGAGAGAGAGGATGAAAAGGAGGACTAAGAAGGGTGGTTTTATTGGGTGGTGACACTGAGGTTCAATGAGCTGTTCTGTTAGAAACATAGGCGAAAATTTCAGTTAAAAGGGTTATTATTATTATTATTATTATTATTATAAATTATTATTACTTGTGTTTGTTATAATTACTCCTTGTAATTTGGAGTTTTTGGGAGGGTGATTTGTGTGTGTATGTGTTTCATAATATGATTGTTATCAATTTTTTTAACTATCTCTATAAAATTCGAATGTATAAATTATCTATTCGTAGATCTGGTAGCTTATCATCAAATTATACTAGATACTGTGTATTTTAGTTATATTTATTTTTATTTTGTTTTCACTCTTTTTAATATTGGTATAATTCGAGTTTACAATTTATTTGTTTACAAATACAATATTTGAGTACACGATCTATTTATTTACAGTTGCAATAGCTTAACATCAAATTATATTAAATATTATGTGCTTTATATATCTTTTCTTTTCACTCTTTTGCAAGCAATCTATTCGCAGTTGTGGCAACTTACTATCAAATTATGTTACAATACTTTATTTTTGTTTATTTTTATTTGTGCTTTTGCTTTTTTAATATTAATATAATAATTAATTAACTAAGAATCACTAGCTAGGGTTTGGTGGCTTTACATTTATAGTGGTGTACAATTGCATGGAAAAACTTGTCTTCATTATAAATTTAGCACTTTTAACATATTTGATAAAAATTCAAAATAATCCATTTAAAAAAGAAACAGGAAAAAAGAGCAAGTGAAGTAAATGCATGTGGACTTATACGCTTCCACAATATAATAATTCATTGGAATTTATTAATTATATATAAAAGCCAAGCCACGTTTCCTATTTGCAGAGAGATGTTCTGAGAATGTCTCGTATCGCTTCTTACATTAAAATAACTTGTTTATGTTTTATAGAAAGATTAAAAACTAACCGCTATCCAAATGTAATGAAAAAATAGGCTTGAAGTCATTGTCTCATTAAATTAAGAGACTGCTGACTAGTTTGATTTAGCTGATTGCGTTAAATGGTGCTAACCAGTAACCCCAGCCATACATGCCCAATTATTGCTCATTATGATCTAATCCGTGAATGGATTGGAGATACTTCAAAGAAATTTAATGATAATAATTTATACACAAAATCTCTTCAACCTATAAGATTTGATAAATGAATTAAGCTACAACTGAAACTCTTTTTTTTTTTTTTTTTTTTACTGTTAGTAATAATGTATGATTTTATTACAAGCAAAATTTTCTTCAACCATTATTACTTTGAGACTTTTTTCATAAAACAAAATACTAATTAAAAAAAAAAGGCGATGAAATAATATCTAAAGGTTGAGTGTTAGGATGAATTTTAACATTAATTATGTATTTTGCCCACTGCATCAAAATTAAATTAGAATT
Source organism: Jacaranda copaia (assembly GCA_014898725.1). Lineage (NCBI taxonomy): Eukaryota > Viridiplantae > Streptophyta > Magnoliopsida > Lamiales > Bignoniaceae > Jacaranda > Jacaranda copaia. The sequence continues at coordinate 629,071 of JACGDI010005231.1, read as the reverse complement.
ATTTCTTCTAGATATAGGTAAGTGGCATTACCATAATTTGTAGATAATGGCGATTAACTTTTAGTTTAGCTTAATAACAAAGTTTAGAGAATGTTGATGATAACTTTTTAGCTTTGTTGCCCCTCACATAGGAAAACTAAATTCAAATGTTACTTGAAGAAGGATGGATACAGTGCCAAAACCCAAAATTATCTCAAACGCAGAAGGCGCCTTCAAAAAGGGGCTTTGGGAGAGAGAAAATAAATGTAAATAAAAAAAGCGTTGGAATCATTAGGCATGTAAAACAATCATGGATGGCGACTTTGGGCCCAAAAAGAACTTTTGGTTTTTCATTTTATCACAAATAATATTATAATATGCACAAATTTTGCCAGAACAAGAAGCAATTTTGCCTAATATAGTAATATGTCAACTTTCGAAATCGATCTTGTTACAAAAATTTTTAAATAAGAGTTGAAAAAAATTACGTCATTGCCAATTTTAGAAATAGTTGTTATATGATTTTGTACTATTATTTAATTTATTAAAAAATTATTTTAAGAGAATTATTAATGGGCAGCATCATAAAAATAAATAATAATAATAATAATAATAATATTTAATTAGGTTTTGTTATCTTAGTGTTAATTTTTGTTAGTAGAATAATAAAAGTTTGTATTAAGAATTGAATAAAAAAAAAGAGTAGATAAAAAGGTGGTTGTCTGTATTCTCGATCGCCCCAGGCAATTGTTGGTGCCCTTTATTTCATCAATATGATCGAAACTACGGATTTGCCGCTGCAGGCTCATTTTGGGCATTTAATGGGAAGCTCTCGCCCGTCGCCAACGAGGTACGCGTGGGCCTGGCGCACTTTAGCGCATCGGGCCCTTAGCACCACGTGGCTAAGAACCTTAGTTTTAATAATATTTAATTGCCGCTCCAAACAGCTCTGTTTGATGACGTGGCCAACGAGTACAGCCACGTAGGATGACCAGCCGTTGCCACGTGGGACCACTCCTGACATAACGGGTCGGTCGGTTAGTCAGAGACACGGAGCGAAATCTAAGGGGCTTTTACGGCGAAGTTAACGGCGTTAACTTGGGGTTCAAATTCGTGGAAATTAGAAAAAGTTAATCACGCGTGTGCATAGTACTGCTAGCACTAATGTTTTTAAAATCGAACGAACAAAAAATTAAAAACGATATTAGTTATTGGTTCAATCGATTCAACTACTAATTCAATCGATATGATGTAATAATTATATTTAATTTTATAAATATATATATAATATTTAATATTAACAAAAATTAAGACTTTCAATGATATAAAAAAAATATTATTTGAAAAAATTTTAACTTACTTATTTTTAAATACGTTTTTTAGAAGATAAAAAATATTATTTCACAATTAGTTAATTATAAATAAATAAAAAATAATACTTCATATTAATTTAAGTAATAATTCATTTCAAGATTCAACTCTAAGTAAAAATAAATTATTCTATGTTAAATATTCAATATAATTTAAGAGAAATTAAACAAAATAAAACAAGAAATTAAACATAAGTATTCATATATAACTACCATTTTATTAAATTTTAAGAAAATAAATTTATACTTCAAAAAATTACATGTCCAAAATTTTGAATAATCATTTTTCAACTCATAGGTTTTTTTTTTTACATTTTTCATTTTTTTCAAAAAAATTAATTTTTAAATTAAAAAAAATGTGAACCAATCAAAATCGATCAAACAGGTACCGAATTTTGACCAGTTCAACCAGTCAAAACCAATTGAACTGGTACCGATTTTTGACCGATTCAACCAGTCACCAATTTTTATGGTTGAACTAAACCAGATTAGGCTCCGGTCATCGGTCTGATTCTGAGAACATTGGCTGGCACCCATTTCCTCTATTTTATTTTCTTTTTTGCTTCTTCATTTTTCTTTTTTGAGCAAAACAAGTTTTTATGCCGGATTTTAGAAACTTAAATAAATTCGAAAATTCTATGCTCCATATTTGCTTTTTTTTTTAATAAAAATCTATTTTCTTACTTTCTCTAAAATTGTTCTAAATTTAAATTTAGAAAAACCATTTTCTTTGTTAGGATTAGAAATGTAAATGGTTATCTTTCTATTCTACATATTTATATAATTTAAATTACATCCTATCCATGCCAAGGCATACTAAAATTATTTTTAAATAATTTTGCAAATTTTGGCTAATTGAATTAGGCTAGTTTATAGCTGGTTCACTGGTTGGTTTTATTTTCTCAAAATATTTCAAGAATGAACTCAAACATCTCCTCCCACATGCACATTTTTTTCCTAAAATATTTTAAAATATTAACAATTTCAAGTAATCACACCAATAAAACATATATTTATATAATCTCATTATTATTTTAATATAAATGTTATATTTTAATTATTACATCATATTAATGTTTAATGTGATCCTACTGACTATACAAAATTTTATATGAAAAGAAATTTATAAATAATAAAAATATTTTTCACAAAAAAAAAATTAAATATACTTTTATTTTTTTATACATTTTTCAGAGCCAAAATTTGTTCCTCCAAAGTCCAAACCAATAGGGACGGATCCAATGGACGGATCTAAAATTATTATATCTGGTGCTATATAAAAATATAATACATAATTAATAAATAAATAAATAATGAAATACAAAAATAGAATCTGCAGGAGTTTAGATGAAAAGTTCCGAGTTTTATTTATGAGGACAAAGTTGCATGGGAGAGAATCCAAAGGCAGCCGGGCGCATTTTACTCTGCAGAAACGAGCATAGGCCATCGTGCGCAAGGAGGTTTGGTTCGGTAAAGGCGAGTACAATTTAAAAGTTTTGTAACGGCAGAATCCATCTTGGTTTTGTTTTTACAGAACAATTTTATTTTTTGATGACAAAATAAAAAATCCCCTAAAATATACCTTATTTTTCTCAAATACTTTTACAAATCTTAATCATTTCATATTATTTCAACAACAAAAAATATCTCTTGCCCTCTTATTATTCTAACATAAATATGTTTTCTTCATTACGATGTTACATTAATAACATACAATAACATAAAATTTTAATATGACACTACAACTAATCAATTTAAAATGTTAAAAAATATATGTAAAATTGAATTTATTTTTATTCTTTCCATAAAAATATATTTTATTAAGGACCCATTTGTTTTATTTTCATTTTCAGTTTTCATTTCCAATATTTTCAAAACTTGAAAAGTTAATTAGTGAAAATGAGTTAAAAAATAAGTTTGTATTTGGATAAATTATTGAAAAAGTAAAAATTATATTGGATTTAGTAAGTTGTTGGGGAAGAGAGATAGAAATAATTAAATAGAGAGAGAATATATAGAGGTTTTTGGAAAAATATATATAGGTTGTTGATGAATGTGTTTTAAGAATGAAAATGATAATGATGCGGATAAAATACGTAAAAAGTTATGTATTTTTATTTTTTTTAGAAAACATTACAAATAATGAAAATTATCTTCATAACAAGTCAATAGTATCAATTAACAAATTAAATAAATGAAACTACAAACAACACAATCAAATGCACAAAGAAATCCATTCGGGTTCGAAGTCAAAACCCCCTGTATAATAAGAAAAACCGACATATTTTTATTTTTAAACAGTATGAAAATGAAACCAAATAGGCATAAGACACTTGAAACAAACCCAAATAAGGCCTCGAATTTCAGTTAGAATTAATTGGAGGACCCCTTGAAAATGAGATGTGTAAGAAATTTCTTTAGTGTACCTTATGGAAAGTCAAAAATACAAACAGGGCAATTATCTCAAGTGTTGACAATATGCACCAAAAGAAGTCTTGGAAAACTTTTAAGACATCAATGCTCCATTTGAATATAGGATGTTAGGGCGGAAATATCAATCAAGGACAATCAATTATTTAATTTTTATTGTCAATTATTATTATTGTTGTTAATTGACCTTAAATTTTCAAACGTAATTTCACTTTTGTGTTCAGTTTCCATTTTTTTTTGTTGGTCTTTACTTCTCATCTCTACTTTATCTTTTGGAATCACTCCTAATAGTTATAAAAGTACTAAAACTGCCTCTCATTTGGAATTTGAATTACAAAATGACTTAAACTTTCTTCACATTCATGAAAATGGGTAAGAAGGTGTGGCCACATTTCTCTCTCTCTCTCTCTCTCTCTCTCTCTCTCTCTCTCTCTCTCTCTCTCTCTCTCTCTCTCTCTCTCTCTCTCTCTCTCTCTCTCTCTCTCTCTCTCTCTTCACTTTTCTCTTCATCTAGAAATGCCCTATAATTGTCGGGCCCTCTCTTTTTATTTTTCTTCTTGTTATTGTGAGCTGTTTGTATTCGAGACTTAAAGTAAATTTTGCATTCCTATTATTTCCCATCTGCAAATTTATTTATTTATTTTAAATTTTCATCCACATCCATTAATTTCGAGAAAAGAATGACAATTTGAGAGCAAATCAATAGCAAGGAAGTCGCAAGGCGATATTTTCTGGCAAAGGTAGTCATGCAATGAACTTGGCTCCACAAAAACTGGTAGGTCCCAAGTTCATTTCTATTGTTACGTTTGCTTAAAGACTCTTTTCTTAAATTTATATTTGGGTAAAGTTAGGAATGTGATGAATATGAAGATAAGATGATGCGATAAAAGAATAATTATGAGTTATTTTCATATGAAGCCTATGAGAGGCAATTTGGCTATCTGGAGTCTACATATTTTTTTATTTCCTAATTTACTCTATTGGAACCAAATTTAGAACTCCAATTGTAAATTATTTCATAATGAATAATTTCTTCTTCTTCTTCTTCTTCTTCTTCTGGTTTTAGTACTTTTTATCATTAATATATACTTTATTTAGTTATTAATACTTGACTTTTGTAATGTTAGACTTAATTTAAAATATGATTAATCTTGAATATGTTGTCAATTGAATTTTAGAGATTCTACATAAATTATAGTCTGTTTGAAAGGTGTAAAGCAAATCTAATCATTTTCTATTGTTTATCCTGAAGAACATACGCTTTACTCTTTTTAGTATTGTATGCTATTATTTGTAGGATAAAAATAATCCATTCCAGTATTTATACTAGTGTATACAGTATTAGAACCTTAATTATATATGCGCATTGAAATATTTCTAAAATTTATTTGTATTGTTTCCTTGTTTGTAGAAATTACAAGAAGGAAATTGGAATTATATGCTTGTTACTTTCCTTGATACTTTCATGTGGTAGCAGAAGAGTTGAAACCCGCAATTGCGTTTCAACACCTCCAACCAATAAAGGAAACCCAGTTTCATGTATATTATCATCTACCAAAATTGAACACTAGATTCAACTAAGTTGAAGCAATCTTAAAACCCTTTCAAGTACGGAGATAGTCCTCTAGTAGATCCTTTGTCTAAAGGTGTTGTTGTTGAGGTTGAGATCCACCTAATGGTGATGATGGAAAAGGTGACAGTGGGGGATAAAAAAAAAAAAGGATGAGTAAGGTTTACTATGTTTCAACATTATTAATGATGTGTTTGGATGGTTATTACTTGGATGATTTTAGTATTTATATATAGATGTTGAGAAGGATGTTTCAATATTGGATCATATCACGGTAAAAATTATGATCAATGAGCATGGTTTAATGTATTTTGTTAACCCTTTGATTATTTACATTGTTTTGATTATGACAAAATTACTCGAATTATGCACTGAAAAGCATACATATTATCTACTGGAATCTAGTTACATGTTGTTTGCTGGAATTTGTCATGCACTGGAATTTACTTTCCATAAATAAAAAATTTCCTGCATATTATAGTTTGATTTGCATCTTTGCAACTTAGGAAAGAAATCACATCATATTGAAATAATGGAATCATTCGCTGTTTAAGAAATAAGTGCATGATTACCAAAGTTAACTTGTTTTCTTATTTAATTCCAATGGATTCTTAACTTAATGAGAACTTATAGCCATTTGACATAAGCATATAAAAGTGAAATTATGCAACATTTGAAAGAAGTGAATCACTAAGTCGGGAGAGAACTTTGTTAAATATCTTGAGGAGTTGTGTGATACTTTCATACACATTTTGTACTTAATTATTGTTAATTCCTTGTTCTATGTGTGTTTTTAAAGGAATTTATGGTAAAAAAGGTTAAGCGGAACTTACCTTCAACAAACCTCTAGACTTTGGGGAGACGAGGATAAGACAGTTGTTTCGAAGGACCTAGTGGTGAAGAGAGACAGGAGTCATACCTACTCTTGAGGGAACCCATGAAAAGAACAAATCAACACTTGGTTGTTCTAATGACCTCTAGGTGAATAAACTAGTAAAGCGGTATTGTTTGGAATCTTCTACAGTCTTGATTCTAGTTTGGAAAAAGATATTAGAGCTTGTCGTACGAAGTGGCAGCAACTTATGCATTAGTCCATGAAGGTTGTGCAAGTAAATCTAGTAGAAGTTCCATCAGGCCAGTTTACAAACAACTGATTTTACAGTGCTCTAGAATTTGCCTTATCCCATCTCGAATTTCGATTTAGCTCTTTGCGAAGAGTTATTTCTACATCTTGCTAGGGTGTTTATGATCCTTTAATTTGTATTATTGTCAAATTACTACTATCACTCTAAAAACATTCTTATACATTTATTAATTTGATAGCTTTAAAACCCTAAGTGAAAGCTTACGTAGAGAATTTAGGTAGGGGGTGTAAACAAATATTAAATGAATTGGATACACTATTTTTATTTGTATTCGTTTAACTTTTTGAATATTCGGATATGAATTCAGATTTGACGGATATTTAAGAATGGCATTCAAATTCGTAGTTGTTATATATCAGTTGAATTCGAACATATATGTATTCAATTATAATTATTCAAATGCATTCATATTTGATTAAACTTATCCATATTTGAATTATTTTTTTATATTCTTATTCAATTATAATTATTTAGATATTTATTTATGAATATTCAAATACATGAATCTATGAACCTATAGCAAACATATATTTTAATTAATAGAAGAAACTATACAATTTCATTAAAAAGAAAGTAATCAAATAAATGCAATAGTTTTTAATTATTAATTGACTTTATAATTGATTATTAATATTCATTAATAATAATAATGGCACTTAAGTGTATTAGTTAGAAAGTCAACCAACAATAATTTTATTATAACAATAATAATGCTGATTAACTTTATTCTTTAATTTTTTTCTCTATATTACAATAATTTTTTAAGTTATTCTTTTGCTTTCTAATTCTTCAATTATAATTTATATATATATATATATATATATATAGATTATGAGATTTTTATTGAAAAATATATTTGGAGTAGATATTAAACGGATTGGATACACATTTAGCATATCTATATCTTTTTATAATTGAATATTTACTAATCAAATGTAGATAATATCCATTTTAAATGAATGCAAATAAATTTTGTATAAATAAATATGAATACAAATGATAAACGAATGTTTGAATATTCATTTGCAGCCCTACATATAGGCTTGCCAAACCTCTATAAATACAGTGTCATTTCATTCTATTTTACTGATGTATTTATCATTGGTCTGACTGGTAGTCAGACTGTTTTTACAAATTCTAGTCAATAACTAAAACTATTTTTTGGCAAAACACTTAAACTGCTTTGAAAGGTCAAAAAGTATTTTGAGTGATAAATTTCTGCTGCATTAAATTCCCTTAGGCCTAATTCACCCCCCCCTTAAGCTTATAATCACTCACAATTGTCATCGAAGCTTTGGTTTTCTATATTGTGGTGTAACTACTAGAGTAAAAGATCTTATGGCACTCTTGATGTCTTTGCAGAAGGGCAATTACACAACTAACCTCTATTGTTTGATGGTTCCAACTACGCTACGTGAAAAAATTGGATGCAAGAATACATAATTGCCTTGGATTTTGATTTATGGGATGCGGCTAGTGAACAGTAGACTGTTCCAACAAAATTAGTTGACGGACAAATGGTTCTAATGGAGCAACATGAATTTACCAATGATGACAAAAAGGCCATCTCAATGAATGCGAAGGCCAACAATATTTTATCATGCACTCTCACTAAAGAGGAGTACAACTAAGTCATACATGTGCTACAGTAAAGCAAATGTAGGGAATGTTGCAAGCAACCCATGAAGGTAACAATCAGGTTCAATAAGAGAGGATCGCTCTTCTCATTCACAAATATAAAATGTTCTAGATGAAACCTGATGAGACCATAAGTTAGATGGACGTGCATTTCATGAAAATTATAAATCATATGTTCACACTCGGTAGAATTATAAATGAGGATGAGCAAGTCTAGAAGATTCTTAGATCGCTTCCAAAAGAATGGATGCCAAATGTTATTGCTATTTAGGAAGCTCGTGATCTCAGCAGAATGACCATAAGTGAATTGATTGGATCTCTTACATCCCAAGAAGATCTTGATGAAGATCAAGTTGAGGATGAAATCATTTTGATTTCTCAAAGTTAAAGCAACTGATGAACCTCAAAAGAAAATTTCAAAACAACAGATCAAAATCGAAAAGAACCAATTTGAAAAGTTCAAATACCAAGCCACCTTGTTGCTTCGAATGTGATGAAATCGAACACAAAAAACCTGATTATCCTTGATTGAAGAAATATAAAAAACAAGCCAAAGCTAAAGCAATGGCAACTACTTAAGATAAATTTGATTGTGAACAATTTGACAATGAAGAGAACTATTTCATGGTAAATAAAGTAAGTACCTCTTCATGTTCTGACTATGATTGCAGTGGTGAAATTGGCATTGATGAGGATGATGCAAAAATTGCTTAAACTTTATGAAATTTGTGTCAAAATGCTTGTTTATAAAATAAAGCTTTGCAAATAAAAATGGACTATATGCAGGAAGAATTAGATAGAGCTCACAAAGATAAATTTAAAATGCAAATGGCTAAAAATAGAGAGACCCTTGATGCTGAATGCAAAAAGAAAATGAATGATTGGCTCACTAAAGAAAATAATTCTTTGAAGAAGCAAGTTGAAACTATAAGACAAGAAATCAAAGGAAAAATGATTGTTGAAGAATGCTTGCATGTTGAGGATGATCTAGGTGAATGTTCCACAAGTGTCAAGCACATACATATGCATGTTCCGCCAAGACATAATGTTAAGAAGGGATAAAAGTTAAAAAACTACATGAATAAAAGAAAAACCAAACTAATTTCAACAACTTCCAAAATGAATTTCAAACCAGTTTGAAAAACTTGATTTATTTATGGTAGATCTAATCATGTCAATTATAGATGTTTGTTTGAGAAACCTATTGGTACCAAGTTTGTTTAGGAGAGAAAATTATTAGCTACTAATCATGAAGGACCGAACATAGTTTGCGCACCTAAAATAAACTGATTTCTTACAAGTTCATGCCAAGGAACATTCTCGAAAATAGAAGTGGTATTTGGATAGGGGATTTTCCAGGCATATAATGAGGGATGTGTCCATATTCCTTAAACTTAACAATTATTCTACAGGAAATGTCCTTTATGTAGACAACACAAAAGGACGCATAATAGGTAAATATACCATTGGTAAGTAGACTAATACTTCTATTGATAATGTATGGCTTGTTGAAAGGCTTAAGCATAACTTGCTTATTATCAGTTAATTGTGCAATGAAGGTTATGAAGTTAAGTTCCATCATTCTCACTATATTTTCAAACAAATTGAGAAATTGGTTTTTACTACTACCAGGGATGAAAATGTTTATTGTATAACCCTTGATGATTTAACCTATCAAAATGTGGAGTGTTAAACTATTTCAGATGAAGAATGTTGGAAATGGCATAGAAGAATGGGCCATGTAAATATGGAACTTATATCTCATCTCATAAAGAAATATCTTGTCAAAGGGATACCCAAGTAAAACTTCTCCAAGGATAAGATATGTGATGCATGTCAAAAGGGGAGGCAAATTCAAACATCTTTCAAACTAAAAAATGAGGTCACGACTTCCAAGCCACTAGAACTTCTGCACATTAACCTATTTGGACCTATGAAAATCGCTTCTCTTGGAGGTCAAAGATATGTGTTTGTTATAGTAGATGATTATACTCGTTTTACATAAGTTCTATTCGTTGCTCATAAAAATAATGTTCTAAATGCTTTCATTCGACTCACTAAAAGACTTCAAAATAAAAAGGGTTATTTTATTAAGAAAATTCGAAGTGACCACGAAATTGAGTGTAATGAATACATTTTACTTTATTTTATAAAGAATATGATTACATTCATGATTTTTCTACTCCTAAAACTCCCCAACAAAATGGGTTAGTTGAAAGGAAAAATCATATTCTGCAAGAAGCTATTACAACCATGCTTAATGAATATGATTTTTCAAAATTCTTTTAGGGTGAAGCTGTGAATACGGCCTGCTGTGTGTCAAATCATGTTTTCTTAAGACCACTTTTGAAAGAAAAAAACTATATGAATTATGGTATAGTAAAGCTCCAGATATTTCTTATTTTTATGTAAGGGTTGCAAATGTTAGATTCTTAATGATAGAGATTATTTGACAAATTTTGATTTCGAAGTTGATGAGGCTATCTTTGTTGGTTACTCAATGCATAGTAAAGCCTATCATGTTTTTAACAAAAGGAAAAGAACTGTTTAAGAATCCGTGCATGTTATGTTTGATGAAATTGACACATCTTGTGCCAAGAAAATCTTGAGCAAAAAAAGTTGCAGGATTCGAAGAACCAGTCTAGATTCTAGATCTTAAGCTATCAAAATCAAACCAAGAGGAACCGAAATTATTTGAGGAAACAAATCCCACTGATGAACTTGATTCCAACAAGTCAATAAAAAGTGCTAAACAAAGAACCAGAAAATTTAAACATGCTTCCAGTCACTTTACTGACAATCATTGGAGATTCACAAGCTAGAATAACTATTAGATCAAAAACCAGACATGTTACACTAGATGAATCCAACCATGCCCTCATTTCAATGATTGAACCTAAAGATATCAAAGAGGCACTAAAAGATCCATTTTAGATTGAAGCAATGAAGAAAGAACTAGTTCAATTTGAAAAGAGTGATATCTGGAACCTGGCAGAATGATCATTAGACCATCCAATCATCGATACCAAGTGGGTGTTCAGAAGTAAGCTAGATGAAACTGATTAGGAATAAAGCCAGACTGGTAGCAAAGGGCTACAATCAACAACAAGGCATCAACTATGATAAAACATTTGTTTCAATTGTAAGGTTAGAATTAATTAGAATGCTTATTGCCTTTGCATCTCATAAAAAGTTTATGTTCTATCAAATGGACATTAAAAGTGCTTTTCTAAAAGGATTTATAAAAGAAAAATTTTATGTAGAGCAACCACCCCATTTTGAAAATTAAAGTTTTCCTCATCATATTGTTAAACTAACAAAGGCTTTATATGGATTAAAACAAGCCCCAAAGACTTGGTATGATCGTATGAGCAACTTTTGCATAAACAATGGTTTATCTATTAGAATCTTAGTTACCGCATTGTTCACTAAGCACCAAGAAAATAGTTCTCTCATTGTTCAAATTTATGTTGATGATGTGATCTTTAGTGCTACTAATGATCTACTTTGTCGAGAGTTTGCCAAAAAAATAAATTAGAAATTTGAAATGAGCTTAATAGGAGAGCTCAATTTTTTTTTTTTTGGGACTTCAAGTAAAGCAAACTCAACAAGGGACATTCATTTCAAAAGAAAAAGTATACAAATGAGCTTCTAAAGAAGTTTGAAATGAGTGGATGCAACCCTGCAACCACTCCCATGAATACAAATACCAGATTGAAACTTGAGGAGGACGGTAAAAATATAGACGAGAAGTTCTATAGAGGTATGATTGGTAATTTACTCTATTTAACTATTAGCCATCTAGATATTATGTTTTCAACCAACTTATGTGTTAGTTTCTAGTCCAATCCAAAGGAATCCATCCCATTTAAATGTTGTGAAAAAAATATTGAGATATCTTAAGGTAACATCCAACTATGGCTTATGTTATCCACATTCTGAATCTTTTAATTTCTTAAGCTATTTTGATGCGAATTATGTTGGTTGCAAAATAGACAAGAAATGTACCAGCGGTGGTTGCTAACTGCTAGAAAATTGCTTAGTTTCACAGTGCAATAAAAAGCAAAATATAGTTGCATTATCCACGATCAAGGCAGAATTCATGGCCTTAGACAATTGATGTACCCAAGTATTATGGATGAAACACATATTACATGATTTCGGTATTAATGTGCCTTACATGCCCATTTTATGTAATCATTCCAGTGCTATTAGCATATCTAAAAATTCAGTTCTTCATTCACGTACAAAACATATTAGAACAGACATCATTTCTTGCGTGATCATTTGAATATAGGTTATATATCAATTGATTTTGTTTCCATTGAGAATCAACTTGCAGATATTTTTACCAAAGTTTTGGAAAAAAATAAATTTGCATGCATAAGAGAAAAAAAAGGAATTAAATCAAAATCTAATTTTGGTGGGATTTATTAACTTATTTAAACTTGGCAATTGTTCCTTCTTGAAAACCGCATGCTAATCTTCCATCCTCCATTACCAATTTTGTTTGCCAGAATTTTCAGCCATTATGATCAATGACTAGTTGAGTTTCCAAAATTACAATTTTCAAAGTTTTCCTTTTTTTCTAATCTAATTTATTATCGTCCCTCACACATCAAACGTTTCACTCGTGTTTTCGTTTTCTTTGCAAAATTTTTGTAGTAGAAATTTTTTTCTTCAATCTTTAATCTTTCTTAAAAAATGCCAAAGAGAGGAAATACCCAGTCAGCTGGACCTTCAACTTTGAAGAAAAAGAAACTTCCCTCTTTCTTCTCTAAACCTGCTTCTCTCAAAGCATCCAAACCCCTCTACCGCTCAAATGGTATAATGATTCAAGCTCTGATGATGAAAAATCATCTTCCTCTAAGGAACATAAGTTCTTGGGGTCTAAAGAACCTAGTATTAAGGATACTTCTATGGGTTCTCTTGAAAAACCAAGCAGTTCAAATGAGGATTATCAAGCCCTAAATCTTCTATTCTAGTAAACCCTAAGGAAATCACTAATTGGAACTACAGTAAGTTCCATTCTTCTCTCAAATTCCATTCTGCTGAAGTTGAAAATTATTTTCTTCAAAAGGTTTCTGGTTGAAACTTAAATAGAGGAAAAGCATTCCATTTTGATTCTTTGCCAAAATCTCGTGCCATTGATGTTGTGTGTAAACTAAAATGGGATAGTTTTATAAAATTGGATGAAAGATCTCATCCCTATGTGGAGAAACTGTTTTACTCAAACCTTACTTTTATTGAATCTGAGAATGATGTTTTCATTGAATCTTATGTGTTTGGAAAAAGAATTGTGCTATCTCCATTAACACTAAACTTATACTTGACCTTCCTGATGAAGGTACTAAGTTTTTTAATTTTGGAGACTTGTCTTATGTTGATATTTCTCATGATGAAATCACTAAAATTTTTTGGGGTGGTAAGCAATTTGCTTTATCTAGTGGAATTACTTTGAACAAACAAAAAATTGAACATATTCTGTTTCACAAAATGCTCAGTTGTACTATTTTTTCTTCCCCAGTATCAAGTGGTGGTCATTCCACATATCCAAATTCCATGAGTTTTTATGTGACAGCTATGGTTGTTAGGCAAGAACCAATTAATATTGGCTTCATAATTCTAAAATACATGATCTATTCCTTCTCCCACCAAGCCAAAAATCTTCCATATTCCATGATCGTTACTCATATCTTTAAACATAAGGAAATTTTCTTACTGGAAGTCTGTATTGAGGGGGAGCGTGATCGTAAAGTCTTGGATCTTGCCAATCTTAGGAAAATGAGAATTCAGTATACTAAGAATAATAGATGGTTCAGGGGAGTCGATAGCAGTATCAAGCTTTGTCCGTAGAAATCCAAAATCCTAATCTTTATTAGCTCTGAATCTGAAAAATCTAGCCCTGTTTGTCCCACTCCCATTAAAATACCGCGAAAAGCTCAAGGGAAGTCTAGCAAAGTGGGTATTGGACTTGAGGCTAAGATAGATGATCTTAGTAAGACTTGAAACTCTTGCTGGACAACTGGAAACCTTAGTAGATTCCAAGCTCAAGTGTTTTCGTTGAAAATCCAATCACACTCGTACTAGTGTGATATAAATGAAAGAAAAAGTTAGAGCTTACTTGAATGCCTCTTAGGCTCTTTTTGATGATAAAGGGAGAAAAGACACACGAACATGAAATTTGATGCTAAAACTTCTGTTATTTTTAACTAGTTGCTCGAACTTTGATCATTTAGCACTAATATTTTCTTTAGACGTTTATTTGTGGGCCTGTAAAACTTATTATCCTAGATGATCAACCTTTTGATGCTTAAGCATGATCCTTTGATGATTAAGTTTAAATTCAATACATAGAATCTGCTGGAATATGGTTATACATTGTCTACTAGAATTTGTCATGCACTGAAATTTACTTTCCATAAATAAAAGATCTCTTGCAAATTATAGTTTGATTGACATCTTTGTAACTTAGGATTACATCATGTTGAAATTATTGAATCATCCATTGTTTAAGGAATAAATGTATGATTACCAAAGTTAAATTGTCTCCTTATTTAATTCTAATGAATTCTTGCCTTAATGAGAACTTATAGCCAGACATAAGCATATAAAAGTGAAATTATGCAACTTTAAAAGAAGTAAATCACTAAGTTGGGAAAGAACTTTGTTAAGTGTCTTGAGGAGTTGCGTGATATTCTGATGCATGCTTTGTACTTAATTGTTGCTAATTCCTTATTCTATGTATGTTTTGGAGGGACCTACGATGAAGAAGGTCAATGGAACTTGCCTTTGATGGACCTTAGGGAGATGAGGACAAGGCAGTTTATGTCTCGAAGGATCTAGTGGTAAAAAGGGATGGGCATTGTACATTCTCTCAAGGAACTCCCTGAAGAGAACAAATCGGCACTTAGTTGCTCTAAGAACCTCTAGGTAAAGAAACTAGTAGGGCTATACTATCTAGAATCTACTACAGTGTTCTTAGTTCTAGTTTGGAAAAAGAGACTAGAGCTTACTGTATAGAGTGGCAGCAACTCATGCATCAATCCACAAAGGTTGTTTAAGTAAATCTAGTGGAAATTCTCCCGAGCTTGTTTACAAGTAACTAGTTTCACAATGCTCTGGAATTTGCCTTATCTCGTCTGGAATTTTGATTTAGCTCTTTGTGAAGAGTTGGTTTTACACCATACTAGGGTGTTTCTCATCCTTTACTATTTATTACTGTCAAATTACTGTTATCACTTGTAAAAATATTCTTATTTATTTATTAATTTGACAAGTTTAAAATCTTAAGTGAAAGTTTAGGTAGAGGATGTAGGCTTGTCAAACCTCTATAAATACTAGTGTCATTTCATTCTATTTTACTGTTTTATTTATCACTGGTCTGATTGGTAGTTAAACTATTTTTTACAAATTCTAGTTAATAACTAAAACTATTTTTCTGCAAAAAACTTAAACAATTTGAAAGGTCAAAAAGTTTTTTCAGTGATAAATTCCCATTGCATTAAAATCTCTTATGCTTAATTCATCCCCTTTTAGGATTGTAATCAATCACATATTCCAAGGCTCAATAATAATGTTTGGATGGTTATTATCTGGATGAATTTACTTTTTGTATGTGGATATTGAGGTGATTGTTTCAATATTTTTGATATTCTTATTGGATAACATTTACAATTTGTATGTTTGGATTATCATAATAGATGGTGTTTACAATTTATATTATAATTTGAAATTTAATTTATATATAGATACTAGTAAAGATATATATTATAGGTTAGCTCAAAATAAGTACACAACTAGTGATAACTTAGTACATAAATGCAGTTCTAAAGTACATAATTGTCAAAATTAGGTGTTTTTTTGTAGATTTTCAGTATGAATGGGAGTATAAGTGGTTCAATGTTGGTGTTTATGTTCCCAACCATTTCAACACATGCTATCACAATCATTATTTGAACAATTATGATTTTATTATATTAGAGTGTCTTATGTATTGTTTCAAGCATCAAATTAAGGTTAAACTCAACCTTTGGGAAAACAAGTACAAAATAATGCAAAATAAGTACATAAATAGGGAAACATCAATGCATAAGTGTAGTTTTGAAGTACATAGTTGCAAAGCCTATGTACTTTTTTAGCGAATTTCTAGTATTATTCTCAACACATAAGGGACTAAGTTCAATTTGGCCTAATCTAGCTATGGCACAATCATAAGATCATGACGTATTAGTCCTAAGAATCATATAGTCATGATAGGTCCAGTGGTTTCTAATGGTGGTGCCAAGAGGATTTATTTGGCTCATGCATCAATGGTTTATATTAGTATGAATAAGAGCATAAGTGGTTAGATATTGGTGTTTTAGTTTCCAACCATTTCAACACATATTATCACAATCATTTCTTCAACAAGCCATGATTTTGTCGCATTAGGGTGTCTTAGGTGTCATTCCACGCATTGAATTGAGCCTCATCCTAGTCTTTGGAAAAGTAAGTTTAAAAACATGCATAATAGGTACACAACTTTTATTGCAAATTAAGTACATAAACGCAGTTTCAAAGTGCATAGCCGCTAAAACTAGGTACTTTTTTGCGAATTTCCAGTATTATTCTCAACACATAAGGGACTAAGTTCAACTCGGCCTAATTTGGCCATTGCATGATCATAAAACCACGACATATTAATCCTTGGAATCATATAGTTATAATAGATTCGGTGATTTTTGATGGTGGTGTCGGGAAGATTCATTTGGCTCATGATCAATGGTTTATAATACTATGAGTAAGAGCACAATTGGTTGGATGTAAGTGTTTGAGTTGCCAACCATTTCAACATGTACTATCATGACCATTTCTTCAACTTACCATAGTTTTGTCTCATTAGGGTATCTTATGTGTTGATCAATGTATAAAATTGAGCCTCAACTCAGCTTTTGGAAAAGCAAGTACAGAAACATGCATAATAGGTACACAACATTTGCAAATTAAGTACATAAACACAATTTTGGAGTACAAAATGCCAATACTGGGTGCTTTTTTTTGGATTTTTGATATCATGCGGAGCACATATTAGATCGAGTTTAATTCGGCCTAATCTGGCCATTGCATGATCATAAGACCATGGTATATCATTCTTAGCACATTAGGCTTTTATAGTACCATACGTGAATGGTTTCACACTACTATGAAAGAGAGCACAAGTAGTTGGATGTAGGTGCATGTATTCCAAACCATTTCAACACATGTGTATCCAAACTTCTTCTTCAAAAAACCATGAATTTTTCACGATATGGTCACTTATGTGTTGTTTCATGCATCGAATTAAGCCTTATCTCGATCTTTGAAAAAAATAAGTATGGAAACGCACGTACTAAGTACGTAACTTTAGCAGATTAAGTACATAAAGGTAGTTCTTGGGTACATAAATGCCAATACTAGGTATTTTTTTTCCATATTTTTAGTATCATTCTCAGCACATTAGGGATTTTTGGTACCATATATGAATGATTTCACACTACTATAAATAAGAGTGCAAGTGATTGGATGTGGGTATTTGTGTTCTAAACCATTTCAACACCTGTGTATCCAAACCATTTCATGAAAAAAAATATGATTTTATGATTTTGGTATGGTCTTATATTTAGTCTCATCTCCAGAATAGTTAAAAATACACATCTATGCCGAACAAGAAATCTAGGTATAATATTGAAAAATCTTCATGTATTACAATATATGCAATAGCAAACAATCCAACAAAAATTCAACATATTTTAGTACCAAAAGTCCAAGCAATCTAAATCTAACATGTCCTTCTAAAAGTAAAACTTAGCAATTGTCATTAGTCCTTGAAAACTGTGCAGTCTTTCTTTCATTGATTGTATCCTCTCCATACACCACATTCCCACAATTTAATCATAAAAAAGCAAGACATTATTCATAAAGTAATGATAAGAAGGTATATCAAGCATACATATACAACAAAATGGCAAACAAATGTGTCATTAAGGTCAAGCTAATCTTGCTAACCATAACTTCTTTGCTTGTACGAGATAAGGATTCAAATAAATAAATCTAATATTCAACATATAAGAGATAAGTACTAAAATGAACAATTTTAGTATTCAACAAGGCAGAGCTAGGTACTAAAATGAAAATTTTCAGTATTTAACATAAAAAAACTAAGTACTGGAATCAACCAACACAATATTTAAAGTAGAAGTCCTAATCAGTGAAAGACCAACAAATTCAATATTTAACATATAACAACTAATTATTAAAATGAACAAATTCAGTACTTTACATAGACTAGCTTAGTACTAAAATAGCCTAATCTAATATTTTACATAAGAGAGCAGGTACTAAAAAATAGAAGAGTTAAGTACTAAAACACATATATCCGACATTTAACATAGAAGAGTGAAGTACTGAATTTAACAAATCCAGTATTTAACATAGAAAAGTAGAGTAATAATAATGCAAAGAGGTACCACTTGTGACAATGGAAGTATGCTAAACAATAAATGTAGTACAAAATTAATTATATAAAATATTTATGTGCTCATATAGCTATTTTGCCTTCCTCATCCACTATGTTCACTTTTCCACACAGCCATCATGTCAACTAAGATCATTTTTAAGTACAAATCTAGATGAATCAAATTAGACACATTCTTGCCAATATTCAAAATTACATACATTTTCTAATTAAGAGCAAGGTATTGCACTGTGTGGAATTTAGGACAAATTTCACACCATTTTTTCTCAAGTGGGAAATACGACTTCATTAGGGTCATGCTCTTAACAATGGACATGATATAGAGTTCCCCATTGTACAAACAACTCCCTAATAGTTAAATTTGAGGTTTTTTAACACCATCCAACATTTTCTCAAGCTAAAAAAAAGAAAGAACTGCTGCTATGAAAAAAAATAAAATAATGCTTCATCATGCGAAATTGGAGAACATATTTTCTTCTTTTTGTTAGGCTATTGTAGAAAAAACAAAAAAGAAAAAAGAGGTGAATGCCTGCATTTCGGCGAGAGTGAAATAGAAGACAAAGGAGAAAAGTTTTCTTCTTCCTGCTAGGATATTTAGGCTATTGCAAGAAAACAAACCAAAACAAAAAAAAAAAAAGAAGGATGGAGGCCTGCATTCCAATGAGTGAAATAGACAACAGAAGATGAAGAGAGAGAGAGAGAGAGAGAGAGAGAGAGAGAGAGAGAGAGAGAGAGAGAGAGAGAGAGAGAGAGAGAAATTGGGAATTGGTTCATATTTAGGAATAAACAAAAAAAAGAAGAAGTAAATGAGGGCTTTTTGGTCAATTTAGGTAGTTAAGGAGCTAACTCAAAATTGTAACTTGAGATGGGGAGTTCAAAATAAGAAAGTGATAAGTGGGAACTAAACTCTAAAGTGAAAGTAGATTTGAGCATTTTTAAATAATAAACCCTATGATGATGATGATGATGATGATGATGATGACGACGACGACGACGATAGCATGTATTATAACACTGCATGATTCAAATTTTCAAATATCACATTAATAAAACTCAATTTGCTACGATTTAAATTACTTTGAGCAATGTAATCTTGATGGTGAGTCGGTGACTAACATTAGAAAAAGGAATATTGAACATTTAATAAATTTACTCCTAATATTAATGCTCCAATCCTTCTAAATAGTTTGAGAAGTGTTTAGAGTAAGATATCTGAATTTGATTTTCAACACAATAAAATCGTCATTAGAGTAATATCTTTTTGACTCAAATCCTTCAAATATCAAGTGAGCTACACATATGTAAGATATCAAAAAATAATTTAAATTGTTAGAGCAGTTATTTTAAAGCTTATGAAGTTGGATATTTGTAGTTTTTTTAGGATGATAGCCAAAAATTGTATATTTTACCCATGTGATAGCATAAAAAGGTCCAAATAAGTTGGTAATATGCATGTATTATTATTGGAATATACTTTTCTTTGTATATTAATTATTACTTTCTATTTTTGGACATCCATTTCTGGATTAGTGTAGAATTTTTATTTGATATGTAAGGGAATTTGGAGGAATGTTATCAAGTGGCAGTTATTGTTCTGAGTCAAATAAAGAGAGGTCAAGAGGAAAACAATGTTCAAGGTCATTGGGACAAAAAGTCTAACCTTAATTAAATCTATTTTATTTTTTAACATTTTACGTTTTTTGGTGTACCCATTTAACGAGACATTGAATATATATCCTAGCCTCTTACCTCTATTAAGTTAGTGAAGGAATAAAAGTAAAAATAATCATATGCTATGTAGGAATCCTTACACATTAATACAAGTCAAATAATTAATATTATTATGTAATAATGCATTTCAAATTGGTAATTGTTACATGTAATTATCTATTTACAAAGTGTGGAGGTGTTAGAAGAATTGTTTGACATATTTTTATAATGTACTTATTAAATTAGCTCATTTTAAATTAAAAAATACACAAAATGTTTTTGCCTTTTTTTTTAATAATTCCCAACATATTATGCTTATTCTCTCTTCAATTTTTCTCTAACTATATTATTTATTGTGTCTCCATTTTCTTTCAAATACTTTATTTTATATAATAAATTCAGTCAAACATGTCTAAATAATTAAAACATATATCATCATATAAAAAGGAATAAATATTTTTAATTATATAAATATTGAAAATTTAAGCATGCTCATTGAGTGTGGGATGATCACTAAAATTGTTTCTAAGAGACATGACCACTAGTGTTTTATATATATTACACACTCAATTTGATGGTTATATTGCCCTATATTAAATTTAAATTGTCAAATATATCCTTAATTTAAAGTTCTCAAAAAATTCTTTTCTCATTCTATACAAAAAGGGCAAAATGCGAACACTCTGATTCAAACATAATAAAGAAATTTACGGAATGTATTGGCAGGTGTATATCACATGTTTGAACTTTTGTTGAGTAGTCAATGGTGTTCCTTTTACACATATAAGTATGAGATAGAAGTAGGGATGAAAATTTAATCTGTTATTCATGGGAATTCATTTGCTCTAATCAATGGATTTAAAGATTTTAGTTATTGATTGAGTATGAAAGCGAATATGGGGAATACCGACTTTGATTATGAGAAAGCGGAGATGGGTATGGTATAATTTTTTCCCCAACCCAAACCCACCCAAATGAATACCCAATAGGAAATTGGAGATCAGCTATGGGGAATCTTTGCCCCCTCCTCCATATCCATAAATATGTGTACACACGTGCGCGCACATATATAAATCTATATTGATTTAATTAATTTTATAATTTAAACTAGATAATTATTAATTTAATTCTCAATGTTGTATTTTGTTTCTTTTATCAAAGCTGTATTGTGTGAATTATTTACTTGGAATCAAAATAATATAATAAGCATAATACTAAATTTAAATTTCAATTGTAATCAATAACAAGATGAACAATATATATTCTTATAACGAAGTTTTTATTTGTAATTTTTGTTCTGGTATAATTTTGATACTTATTGTGTAACACCCTGATTTTTAGAACATTAATTAAGATTGCTTGAAATTCAATTAATTAAAGTTAGATAGAAATATTGGGAATTGGAGGATTTAATTGTAAATAAGAGGAGGATTTAATTGTTAGAAATTTTAAAGTTTTGGGGGTCCAAGTGAGACAAATAAAAGCTCAAGGACTTAAAAATAAATTAGTTGGGCCTAATTGATTGGAATTGAGAAATGTTAGGGGTCGATGTGCAAGAATTAAAAGTTAGAGGACTCAATTGAAAGCCAGAAACCATAATGAAGGTGGTTAAAGAGTTTTGGGGTGAAAAGTGGGACAGTCAAAAAGTTTGGGGCTAAAGTGAAAGGGCTGAAAAATAGATTTATATATATGATTGAGGATAGAATTTCCTCAAATTCCCAAAAATGGCCCGAGAGCTTCCCACTAGCAAATCATCGGAAAATGACCACAAAACTTGAAACTAAAATCATGGTTGGATTCCTCTAGCTGAGAGGAGCGCAACCATACCAACCTTGACCAAAAACAACTAGTAAAATGGTCGAAAAAAGGAGGTCGACGGCAACGGGCGGTGGGTGTAGTGGTTTTGAGTTTCCTAGCGATAGGTTCTAGGTAGGTTGGCATGGGTCTTGGTCAAAATTTCATGGGCAAGCTTTTGGTGATGCTAATTTTGGGTTTTAACCGGTGGTGGTGAAGGAATTTGAGGTAGTGGTGCACGGCAGCGAGTAGGGTTCGCCACGGTTTCAAATAGCCAATTGACTGGCTTATTGTGGTCATAATTGAAAATTATTTTAGAGGTTTTACTCCTAGAGCCGAGATGCATCTGGTGGTGAGGTTGGTTCAATCTCTAGTGGTGGTGCGTGGTGGAGGACTTTACTCTTGTTAGCCCAATTTTTCATTCTGGTTTTAACTGTACCAACTTCGGCTTAAGACTGGGTTCGGTTCGACTCGATTTGGGTAAATTTTAATAATTAAATTTTAATTTGATTAAACTATGGAATGTAATTAGATTTTTGGATGAGTTATTTGTAACCTAAATTAGGATTGTTGAACCGCGATTCAACCTAAGGTTATAGATTAATCTTATAATTAATGTAGTATTGAATTCAATTGATTTGGAAGAATTATCAATTTGTTGTTGGGATTTTAAATAAGGTTTTGACAATCAGTTTACCAACTTATCGAGTTGAGAACTATGACAAGCAATTACCTTGGACATTTAAGGGTAATATGAAATTTGAGGATTATGACTAAATAGTTAGAGTAATTGAGGAACTTGGGGAGAATATTTAAATGTATTAGAATTATGGTTTAGATTTCATAATTGGTGTTGGGTTTAGATTATTTACTTTAAAATTTAAATCAATTGGGAAAGAAGGTTATGAACTTTTTAAACATCTAAGAATTATTATGACTATGTTAGAATACCTTTAAGTTGATAAAGATGTTCATTATATATATAGTTGAGGATCAGAGGATTGATAGAAAGGTAACTCAAGTTATCTTATGACAATTCTTGGGCTAACTAGGAAGCCATGACTTGAGCGACGACGAGTAGGAATTCCTCTACATTTATCAGGTGAGTTTATACTCAATAGTATGAGATTCTTTGCTGGGGAAAAAATATAGATACTTGTTACTATATCCTATTCATTTGCTTACTTTCAATCTCTGTGTTAAAAATAGTACTCCACATCGCCCTTCTATGTTGAGTGCTTCTGTTGTCTTTGATTGACATCGCTTTACCTTAAATTGGCAATTGTGTTAAGAAAGCTGAAAATGATTTCGAAATATATTTTTTATCGCCATGTCTTCTTGGAAACCAGCCTGGTGCTGGTTAGTTTTTATGGTAACATTGCGACTTAATTTATGCTGTGAAATACTGTTGAGCATTGATTACTAGCCACTGATACTGAACTGATTATTGATACCCTTGGGGATAGGCCCTGGGATCGAAATCGAAAGATGATCGGGTGGTACAGATCGATGGTGGCTAGTCTCTGGTCGATACCCTATTACGATTATCTTATCTCATAGTCGGTTGGAGGTAATTATCTACAAGCGGCATAAGGTAATAGCTGGCCATGCCATCTATATGTGAATATTCGAGCCGATCACTTGGGCAGGAGGAATAAGGGTTTTTATGTTTTTGAAAATGGAGTGACAAGGTAGGAGAACTACTAACAACATGTTTTGTAAAGGTATTATGGATTTCATCTTTAGTGTTTGATATAGGATAGCCCAACAGGCTCAGCCAAACAGAATATCAACCTTAGAGAGGGCTCCTAGGCCTACTTAACATGCATAACCCAACAGCATTTCTGGACCTGGTTGGGCCAGATCACTCGACCATAACCGTCTAGTTGAGTGGATTGTTCTCGATCACACTTAGTGGGAGGCTTCAAGCCACTTTACCTAGTCAACCATCCCTTTGGTCGACTTCCTTGTCTGTTCGATCGTTATCGACCAAAGTGCTCACTTTGGGGCTGACTTGTATCCTTGGTAGGGCTGTAAATGGATATTCAAAAATTCATTTATTGTTTGCATTCGAATTCGTTTATGGGGCTATTATCCGTATCTGTTTAAATTGAATGTTATTCGTATCCGATAAGTAGACATCCAACTGTAAACGAATACGAATATGGTAAATGCCTATCCGATCAGTTTAATATCCTCTCCAAATACATATCCGTTTGATATATCTATTTATATATTTGATTATCTATAATTTAATTAAATCCCTTATTCGTATCCGATAGATAATATTAAAAAAATATTATATATAATATATAATATTTTTATGTATTTTAATATATAAATAATATTTAAAAAATTACCATATATAATATACTATTATACATAATAAATTATTTTTATTTTTTTAATATGAAATTTCATAATCTATATATAAATAAATATGTGTATAAATTAGTAATTAAAGAATTAATTAAAAAATTAGACGATAATGATGATAATTGAATAATATCAAATCAAAAAAATTTAAAAAATCAATATATAACAAATTAATGAATAATTAAATTTTAAAATTAAAAAAATTAATTACTACAATAAAACAAAAATTATCTTTGATCTTTAAAGTATTCTAATTTTATTGTTTGTTTGTTGTTTTTTCTAGATTTTTTTATATTATTTATTTGATAATTTTTTTAAATGAAATTTATTTGAAAAAATATGCATTTTATTATAAGTTAATGGATTCGGATATTTGGATATTCGGATACAAATATATCCGAATTTGGATAATATCCGGCGGATACAAATTCGAATGTTAATAAAAAATATCCTTCGGATACATATACGGATACAGCCTATCTGATTCGTTTAATATCCGTTTACAGCCCTAATCTTTGGTGCATTCAATGCTCTAACAAGCGGCATGCCTCCACATTAATGGTGCGTGCCACCCCAATACAGTCTCTGCTACCAATCTTGCCACCAACTTTGGTAAAGAGGCGCACCATTAGAGTACTGTTCACCCTGGAAAATAGGAGACGATGCCACTTAAAATAGTATCAGGATTGAAAATGACCAACAACCCCAGGCGACGAGCTCTCTACACTTGATAGAAGCATCTTAGACATATCATCTATCAAGAAAAGACTATAAATATCTCATTGTCAACTATACTCCAAGTAATGCCATCTATACTACACGCTCCTACTCTTCTGTTCAATTACCTTATTTCGATCAGAACTAACTTGAGTGTTAGAGTACTTTCGTCGGGGGCACCTCAACTAGTTTAACGTTTGCTATTTGTTACAAATCTTAGACCTCGAAGAATATTGCTGTTGGGTCATTCGACCTTTCTGGTTGGATCGATCCAAACACAATCCTATTCACTAAATATGACCTTCAACCTCATCATTTTGGCGCTATTTGTGGGAAACTTGATATTGCAATTGAGAAAATGGTGAACATAAGAAAAGTCACATCTGAGAGGGACAACGGGAGGTTCGTATCTCTATTTTCCCCTCCGCCCTAGCAAGGTTTGCATGCTCGAGGTCCCAGCGCCCTGCAAGGGCAAGTTGTAACATTAACTATGTCATAGCTGATGCAGTTGATAAGTAAACAAATCTCTGCTCAACTTTCCACTGCATTAAATAGGCACACCACCATGCCAACCCAGCTGGCAGTGCCACTTCGCAATCACCTCCATCGGAAGAAATGTCCCCCTAGGATAGCCATGGTCGCCAAAAATCTAGGAGAGATGGGGCAACTGAAGATAAAGGAGGAAATCACTGACTTTGTAGACCACCATGTTCAACCTAATCAAGCCTCGCAATGTGATAGGGTCGAACATTTCAAACGTGACCAATTCGACAAGTGGAAGAATCTATAGATCATGTGACTCGGCCTATTTGAGCCCCACAGCACAATAGGGTCGAGCGCGCAATACCTCATTTAAATCAAAATGCCACCCAAGCTGATCAGAAAGAGTGGAAAGAAGTCTCTCACTAAGTACAATAACTGAATAGGCACCTTGACGAGATCTCGAGGAGAAACACGGACAAGTTGCCCAACCCAGAGAGCCCCCATAGGTCTCATCGAGAGAGAGGCTCCCTTTTTATCTAGGAAATTATTGATGAGTGCATTGCTATCGATGGTAAAGACCCGATCAAACTGCCTAGATATGATGGCTCAACAAACCCCAATGAGCATTTGATGCAGTTCAAGCATATGATGCAGCTGTATAGGCACAACGATTACATCTATGCTAAGATGCTGGTGACCACTTTCCAGGGCATAGCTCTCAATTGGTTTGTGAAGCTAGAGCCCTTGTTGATATACTCCTATGATCAGCTTTATGATAAATTCTTACACTAGCTCGCTAGCCAGGGAAAAGCGAAACTCTTCCACACTCACCTCCATATTGTCAAGCAAAATAAAGGAGAGTCCCTTCGTGACTTCTTCACAAGGTTTAACATGGAGGTCTTGAAGATAGACAACCCCAGATTGAGCTTCTAATTGACATGCTATTCTTGGGGTTCAAGCATAAAGAATGCGCTAATGCTTTGGTGTAAGAGCGCCCGAGGTCAATGAAGGAGCTACTCGACCTGGAGAAGAGGTAAATGACCTAAGAGAAGATGAAAAAGCTTAAGTTCAGATTCTTTAAGGTTGATAAAAAGAAAAAGGAGAATGATGACCAGAAACACAAAGAAAAAGGTCGATCTCCAATAAAGCACTTCCACAACTACACCTCATTGAATATCCTAAGGTGAGAGGCCATGTACACCATCCAATGCGACAATCTCCTCAATAAATCAATGAAGCTAACGGAGACTAAAGCAATGAAAAAGTTGAAGAAGTACTGCCACTTTCATAAAAAAAAAGGTATAACACAGTTGAATGCTTCAACCTCCAGGATGAAATTGAGGGCTCATTAGACAGGGCCATCTTAAAAAATGTATAGCTATTGATGCACAAATCAAAGGGGGCAAAATTGATTGTACTCTCTGTAGAGAAAGGTTGGTTAGCCCAGGGAGGGAGGACAAAGGAAATAAACCCGCCTATTCGAGGAGTAATTTATATGATCGCAGGAGGTCCCACTAGAGGGGACTTAAAATTAGCAAGAAGGCAGACTTAAAGGAGGCTGGAGTTGACCAAAGCCTTGCTCGTTGAAATAATGTTCTATCTATCAACGAGCACAGAGCCTATTTCTTTCATCGATAGTGACTTAACCCACCTCGAGGAAAAGAATATCGACCACAAAACTAATTATCCCATGGTAATCTCTATTGAGATTGCCAACTTTGAAGTGAGAAAAGTCATGATCGATAATAGTAGTTCAGCCAACATCATCTTCCTCTCTACCCTGAAAAGAATGAAATTAAGGCAGTTGAAGTTAGAACCTATGCATACCCCTCTAGTTGGGTTTGGGGGGGACCATCAATCTATCAATGTCATTTGGGGAGGCGTCCTGAATAAGGACTTTGATGGTGAACTATCTGGTGGTTGATGCCCCATTTGCTTATAGTGTTATAATTGGTTGACCAACCCTAAATGATTACAGTGCCATTGTGTCAACCTACCACATAAAGATCAAATTCCCAACCCCAACTGGCACAGGAGAATTACTGTGTAACATCAAGAAAGTTTGGAGGTGTTACAATATTTCGGTCGAGTCAAGCAAGCAGAAGACTCGATCGCAATTGAAGACCTTAGGGGACATCTTTATAGCGAAACCCAAGGAGACCCAAGCCAACAAGAAGAGAAAGCTGGAGAATACCTGGGTGGAGCCTATCTAGGAATTCAAAACTATTAAGCTGGAATAAGAAAACCCCGATAAAATAACTCAGATTGAGACAGATATGGACCCCCACCTAGAATGCTTTATGGTCAATTTTCTAAGAAGAAACATTGATATCTTTGCTTAGAAAGCATCCGACCTCCAGGGAATTGAACCCAATGTAATCATGCACCATCTCAATATCAACCCCTCATACAAATCGATCGAGCAAAAGATGAGGACATTCAATGCCGAGAAGACCCAAATCATCGAAAAAGAAGTCTAAAAGCTCCTAGATGCAAGTTATATTGTAGAAATTCAGTATCTGTCTTAGCTTTATAATGTTGTACTCGTCCCAAAAAATAAGGGACAATGGCGTATGTGTAATGATTTCACAGATTTGAATAAAGCTTGCCCTAAAGATTCCTACTCCCTACCTTAAATAGATTTACTAGTACACTCTATTGTTGGTTGCGAGTTATTGAGCATGAGGATTCATTTCAAGGTTATTATCAAATATTCATGACCCTCAAGGATAGGGATAAAACTTCTTTTATGGTTTCTAATAGAGTTTATTACTTTTTGGTCATGTTTTTTGGACTTAAAAATGCTGGAGCAACTTACCAAAGGTTGGCCAACTTCATGTTTAAGAATGAAATAGGCAAGTCGATGGAGGTGTATATTGACAACATGATTGTAAAGATGAAAAAAGCCCAGGACCACTTGTTCGACCTCAATCACACTTTTTCAATTTTGAGAGTATATAGTCTAAAGCTGAATGCAAATAAGTGTATGTTTGGGGTTCATGAAGGAAAATTTTTGGGATATATGGTTAGTCAATGGGCATTGAGGTAAATCCATAGAAGATTCAGGCTGTCTTGGACATCGTCTATCCCTAAATAGTCATAAATATACAACAACTAGTTGGAAGGATTATTGCCCTAGGCAGATTCATCGCAAGATTGGCGGACAAAAGCCTTCCTTTTTTCAAAATTCTTAGGAATACCAAGAAGTTGGGTTTTCAAAGGAATGAACAATGTGATTAGGAGCTGTTTGAGTTAAAATAGTACCTGCCCTCTCCCCCTATGCTTGCAAAACCCAAACTTGGAAAAGTACTTTAGATATATTTAGCTGTCTCTGAAGCTTTGATCAGCTCGATCTTGGTCTCAACCAGAGATGGAAGCTATCATCCAGTCTACTACTGCAATAAGTCACTCCAAGGACCAGAGCATAACTAGTTGGAGATCAAGAAATTTGTAGTAGCGTTAGTTACAGCGACTCGAAAGCTTCATCTATATTTTCAATCTTACGCCATGATAGTGCTGACCAACCAACTGCTGAAGCAAGTGTTGTCGAAGGCAGACACATCTAAGATGCTAACCAGATAGGCCATTAAAGCGTAAGTTTTAGTGGACTTCATTGCCAAATGAGTCGACCTACCTGGGAAAGATTGTGAAGCCTCTCTCATCTAGACTTTATACCTTGATGGTTCATCGACCACTTCTGGAAAGAGAGTCAGAGTTGCCCTCCATTCCCCAGTAGTGGAGGAATATGATTTTACAATAAAACTCGACTATGAAGTTACTAATAATGATGCAAAATACAAAGCCCTCCTCATCAAAATAAGGATAGCACTCAATTGAGGCGTCGAGCACCTGGCTGTGATCACAGACTCCTAACTGGTAATGGAGCAGATTGGGGGAAATTTTGAGGCTAAGGATTCCATAATGAGTAGACACCTGACTGAGGTTAGAAAATTGCAGCAATCATTCAAAAGTTCACCCATAGTCAAGTATCTTGATTTGAGAACGAGTGTGTGGATGATCTGTCTAAATTTACCAGCTCAACAAGGGGCACAAGAGACAGGACAATAACACTTTTGGTCGTCGATTGGCCATCGATCGGCCCACCTGAGGAGAACTTGGTAGAGAGCATTAAGGAGATAGTTTATTCATGGCAAGATCCAATCAAACTCTACTTAAGTCATGGCATAGTCCACAAAGATAAAAATGAGGCTCGACACCTTTGAGGACGATCTGCCAAGTTTGTGCTCAATGAGTATGTCTAATTATATAAAAGGTCAATCTATGGACCACCTCGGAGGTACCTAGATCCCAACCAAGCTCTTAATGTATTATAGGATATCCACACAGGCATGTATGGGAATCATTCCGGGAAAAGATCCCTTGCACATAAAATAATTAGGTATGAATACTTTTGGCCAATATTATTGAAAAATTCTATGGATTTTGCTCAAAAATGTACATCCTGCCAAGTTCATTCAAACCTACCAACTAACCTGTTGTGCCCATGGTCAATGTTCTAATTTTTTGGCCACTCGACCAATGAGGGATCGACATCTTGGGTTTACTATCGAAGTCAATAGGTCAACAAAAATTCATAATTGTAGCGGATAATTATTTTACCAAATGGGTCGAGGCCAAGGCTGTTTTGAAGATAACAAACACAACCATCAATAGTTTCATTTGAAAAAATATCATCTGTCATTTTAGCCTTCCTAAGATCTTTATTTCAGATAATGGGACTCAATTATAGAGTAGAAGTACCAGAAGCTGGTGTGAAGCCTTGGAAATAACCTAGCACTTTACTTCAGTAGGCAATCATCAATTAAATAGCCAGACAGAGGTGATAAACAGAACAATTCTTGACAATTGGAAAG
Organism: Jacaranda copaia; assembly: GCA_014898725.1. Taxonomy (NCBI): domain Eukaryota; kingdom Viridiplantae; phylum Streptophyta; class Magnoliopsida; order Lamiales; family Bignoniaceae; genus Jacaranda; species Jacaranda copaia. The sequence continues at coordinate 598,490 of JACGDI010005231.1, read as the reverse complement.
CCAAGATACAGGATACTGGCTCGAGTTAGGCGAACGACCTCCTAAGAGTGCTATGGGCATATAAAATAACTTCCCAAACAGCTACAGGTCATAGCCCTTACAGTCTGGTCTATAGGTCCAAGGTCGTCATCCCCTCATAACTTATTTAACATACAACACGAGTTATTTACTTCCACCCGCTCAGAAACACATCAGAAAGGAAGCTCGACCTTGAGACTATCGATGAGCAAAGGCAAAAAGCTTATAATAATATGCAGCATTACAGGTCGAAGATGGTGATGAACTATAACAAAGGGATCAAGCTATGTCGGTATAAGATCGGAGACCTCATTCTCAAAAAGGTGAAAGTATCCCAAAATGTTGGTGAACTCAACCCAAAATGGGAGGGACCCTACACCGTTGTGAAGGTATCAAAGCATAACGCCTACATGCTTGCTAATATGGATGGGGATGAGTTCCCTTGCCTGAGGAACATCATCAACCTGAAGAAATTCTACATATGAAATCTCATTGTAAGCATCCTCATATTTTTTGATATGAATAAAGTTTCTGCAATAATGCTACCATTTGTTTGCATTATCACAATCGTATCTACCTCGTGCCACTCAAGTTCCATGTCAATCCTGTAGTTGATGAATAAGCAGCTCTACGCTGCCACTCAAGTTATAAGTCAACCCTATAGTCAATGAATAAGCAGCTTCATACTGCCACTTGAGTTTCAAGTCGACCCCATAGTCAACAAATAAGCAACTTCATGCTATCACCTAAATTTTAAGTCGATCCCATAGTTGACGAATAAACAGCTTCACACTACCACTCAAGATTCAACTCAACCCAGTAGTTGACAAATAAAAAACTTCATGCTGTTACTCAAGTCTCTCGTCGACCCAGTAGCTGAAAAAGAATTAGCTTCACGTTGCCAAACAAAAGTTCTAAATTGACCACACCATCGACTCAAAATAGCTATATGCTACAAACTCAAGGATTTTTAGCCTAAACTAAATAATTGACCTAGTAGTCAATCAACTAGTCAATCATAAAATAATAAAAATCAACTGTAAAGTTCAGTGTGCTTTAGCAAGATCATGCGGATCTCTCAACACTAATAAAAAATTGACGACACAGTTGTTGAATGTTACGTTAAATTTAATAGATAACTAACATGGTTGCCAACTATCCACTCATACAATCGCGATAGTAAAGTTGCATTCGACAAGAAATATGTGAAATTCATTTCATTTGATAGCAAAGAGCTCAAAAAATATTTTTCATTCATTGAATAGTCATTACAATGACATGTCTATTACAAAACAAAGAGAGAAAAAAATAAAAGAAAAGTAAAGTGGCAGTAACAGTAGACAGCATGAAGATCAAGTCTGGCTCAACTTGACTTGGTCACCTTCTTACCAGTCTTAATCGGGCTCCGGCATTATAGATGCTAGTGGTTGGATGGCTTGAGGCAGTCGGGAAAGCCCTGTGACATTGCTCATGAAGTTAGTTGAGCGCAGCACGTACTGCACGACGTAGACCTGCTTCTCTCTTGATTGGACAGTGAGGTCTTCAGTGAAGGAAAATTTGCTCACCAACTCTATCAGCTTGGCCTCAACCTCAGCCTATTTTTGTTGAGCTTTAGTCATTGGATCAACGGGGGCATTAGTCGCAGTGTCCTTCTCTCCAGCCCCATCTACCCCACCCTCCTCAAATTTGGGTTAGGGTTGCAGCTTTTCATCCAAGACAGGGCTTATTCTACTTTTATCATTAGCCTGAAATGCATAGCCCAAACACTCTAGCTACTTTACTACCTTATGGAATGCATCGTGAGCATCGTCGATGGACAGGACTATGCTCATATCTTGAAAGGCTGAGCTCAACATAAACTATTCCATGACCTCCCACCACATTATGGGGAGCTATCGAGCAAAGGCCTCCTGAACCTCCTCAAGCATATATGTGCGATCAATCAATCAACTAGAGGATTAGCTTACCTGTATGTCCAAGTGAGCCTTTTTCAACATAGAGTCCATTCAACTTCTCTCCTCGACTGCCTGTACTAGCTATTGATCTTTAGAATTCAGCTACTCTCGAAGATTAGCTCTTTCCTTCATCAGCTAGTCGACCTAGAGCTGGGAAGACTAGAGCTGAACCTTGAGGTTCTCTGCATTCCCTCCCTCTTATAGCTCCTCTCAATTAGCCAAGGCCAACTTTGACCATTGGTATAGGTTATATCCCTAGTGGCCTACTTGAAACACAAATGCATCAGTAAACAATACAACTTTGTGAAACAATAATTCGATGAGAAACAATCAACCTCATACTTAGCAGATTACAATATAGGCTAGAGCCCTGAGTGCTCCAACCTGACTTAGCTGCATGAGTCTCCGCTGGTCCTTCGAAAAGAGCTCGGTCACCATCCACTTAAGGGCATTGGGGCCCGTCATCCCTGATTGTATAATGGAAGTCGAATCAGTAACCTCCATGGTGGGGTTGGGCCCAAAGCGAAGCGATTCTAGCTGAGGCAGTTGAAATAGTACTTTATTACTGCGCTTGCTAAATAGGTCGTAACCTGCCACCACCTTTGACTTGTTTTTATCACTCATCGTCTTCTTGGGTACCAACCTTCCTTGCTCGATCATTGGTCTTTTGTCCCAACCTGTGAGGCTACTTTGAACTTGCTCCTTTGATTGAACAGATTAGGTTTGGGGCATCTATTCAAATTGAGGCATGGTAGGGGTGGTGGTCGATCAGGTCAACAGTGCAGGTTCAATCGCAAAGGCCTCTCGTCGAGTAGCCACTCGACGGCGCTTCCCATTTCTTTGCGCTCATGTTACAACTTTTACTCAACTTTGGGCCATTACCTCTTCTCGATCCACCAACAAAAGATAAAATAAATTGATTAAAATTGAGTAGAAAGAAATATGTTATTAACACAATCAATGAAGATCTCTATCTAGCTGATCGCCTATGGGCAAGTTGAGCTCGATTGGTGATAGGCCAACCAACACCAAACACCTCTCTTTGGTCAAAACTAAGGCCTCCATGTGCCCAAATTCAACCAAGTCCCAAATAAAGGTGTTGGGCCAACTAGGTGTTTAGTTCCTTGGCATTTCCACATGCCCCCTCCACCATCCCCTTAGGATGTTAAACTCTCCGAGCCCTTGAACATAAAGAAAGTATTTCTTCCACACCTGACCATATGAAGAGGAAGAGGCTACCAGGAACTTTCGATGTGGACATGCCGTTGGGTAATAGAAGCCAACTCTTCTATACTACCCGACTCTGGGACATTGGCAAATGGAATAGATTTGAAAAATTGGCAAAGAAGGCTAGCTGGTCAAATAGGTACATCAACATAGCAAAACTGTATATTATGGCAAAATAGTTGGGGAGGAGCTGGGTTATACAGACCTCGAGGCCCACTAGGAGATCGACTATGGTTGGCGTTAAGGGAAACCTAAGGCCACACCCGAATCCCTCCTCAAACACCATTATGCATTCCCTTGAAGGTCGATGCATCCTACCCCGAGGCCCAGGCACTAAAAGTTCATACTCATCAGGAATGTGGTACATCTCCTTAATTTGAACTAAGTTAGTCAGGGATATTTTAGAGACTATTTTGCTGTAGTGGCCTGGTGTGAGTAATCAATTGTGTAATGCAGGCACTTAAATAGGGCCAATCTCACCCTTAGAGGCAGCCCTCTTAGTACTTGAGCTACTCAAGATCGAGCTATCGCTCAACGAACTATCAGAACTACTCTTATGCATACTCTCAGACGCACTTTCAACCCTAATTTCCCCCTGAAATTGTACACCCTTAACCTAGTGTTCTCACTATTTGAAGCACTAGACATTTTTGTAAAGAAAAATGAAGAAAAGCACACACTTGCACAAAAACTTATAGCAGGTAGCTTGAAAACTCTAAGTGCATAAAGAATTTAGAAAGCTTTGAAAGTAAGAACTCAACTAGAGTAGATTTCAACAAAAGTGTAAAATGGGTCTCTCTACCCCTCATATTTATAAGCATTTGGACATGGGAACCCAAGCGGTAGTAATAATTACACTACCGCCTCTTGGTGCTTCGTATTTTGTGATATAACTAACACGTTAAATGCACAAAATAGCCAAAATTTTGGGTTGAGAATTCAAAACCCCCTAGTTAAGAGCTCAAAACCCTGGTCGAATATGCATAACCATTGAAAATCATCATAACCACTACTTAGTTATCTACTCCATACTTCTTCTCGTCGATAAGTTCAATCAGGACCACTAGTGGGGGGACTCATGATATAAGATAGCCAAACAGGCTCAACCCAACAAGATATCAACCTCAGAGAAAGCTCCTAGGCCTATTTAACATGCAAAGCCCAATAGCGCTTCTGGGCCTAGCTAAGCCAGATCACTTAACCATAATCATCTAGTCGAGTAGATTATTCTCGACCACACTCAGTAGGAGGCTTCAAGCTACTTTGCCTAATCAACCATCCCTCTGATCGACCACCTTGTCTGTTTGATCCTTATCGACCAGAGTTCTCACTCCGATGCTGACTTATATTCTTACCACATTTAATACATTAACAGACGGCATGTCTCGATACTAATGGTATGTGCCACCCCAGTACAATCTCTGCCACCAACTTTGGTGGAGAGGCGCACCACCAGAGTACTATTCACCCTAGAAACCAGAAAATGATGCCACCTGAATAGTATCAGGATTGAAAATGACCAACAATCCCCAAGTAAGGATAAGAGCCCTTTACACTTGATAGGGGCATCTTAGATATATTATCTACCAGGAGAAGGTTATAAATACCTCATTGCCAGCCATACTCCAGGTAATGCCATATAGACTACATGCCCATACTCTTCTGTTTGATTAGCTTGTTTCAACCAAAACTAACTTAAGCGTCGGAGTACCTTTATTGGAGGTACCTTAATTAGTTTAACGTTTGTTGTTAGTTGCAATCTCAAACCTCAAAGAATATTGTTGTTGGATCGTTCGACCTCCCTGATTGGATTAGCCCAAATACAACCATATTCACTAAATACGACCTTCAATCTCATTAATGTTATTTAATCTTAACTTTTGTTCCTTGTCTATATCCTCCATTCAATTTCTCAACTCAATGTTAATGTTTTGAAACCCCAGCGAGCGATAGTGAATTTTGTGAAGTTTGATCACTAGTATGGGATGGTGATGGGATGGATTATCCTTAAATTTTGAATAAAATCTTCTCTCACAATTTCTGAAAATATTTATTCTTACTTACCTCTACTATTTCTGAAATTGTCACCTTGTTGTTATGGCTAAATTATCTCACTAAGTCATTCGAACTTACATTATTTTATTGTTTCTTTCATTCTTTACCCCAAATAGAATAACACAAAGAAAATAGACTGACTCAGGCAACACATAAGTTATTGAGGGTGATAGAAGTGCTAAGTTCCATTCAAGGTATTTCAATTTAGAACTCGACACCCGATAAATGTTGTTATAGAAGTTAATTACTTTGAAGATTTTGAGTGTATTTTCTGTTATGATAAGAGTGGTAGTATAAGGTAGGTAGCACCTTGATCAGAAGTAGGCGCTTCTGTTATGATTCTAAACTATTTATCTAGATATATATAAAATTTAAAGTCATACATTATTTTATACTAACTAAAATAACACAATTTTAAAGATTTAAAATTAATGAAAATATGCATATTCTATTACAATTAAATAGAATTTTTAAAAATCAAATAAAAAGAGAAATATGAATAATCACCCTACAAATGAAGAAAATATAAAAATGATGATTAATTTAGACTTGTGCAATTTAAATTAATGATGCGAAGAATTGAAGATCAAACCGAGTAACAAAATGATGGATGTAGCTCTTTATGATTTGAATTATATTTAATTGGATTAATCTTATAATTTTACTTTTGTTGTCCTTGGATTGTATTTGCTTTAAGTGAATTTATAATTGTGGACTTTTGAATATATATTATATTTTTTTATGTAATTTATTTTAAAAAGAGAATGAGAAATGTGCAGTGGAAAATACTTGCAAAAGTCCTCGCATCCATTGGATGTGGAGATAGGTATAATGTTCTCCTCCTATTAAGTATGGAGGTGGGTATGGAAATTAATTTTGAAAACAAGAATGGGAAAGGGGATGGAGATGAATAATTCTCAACTTGACCCTCCTCATTATCATTTCTAAATATAAGGTTTCAATCCGAATGAGCCTTAGATGGGTGTGCATCAGTGCATGTGTAAATAAGAAAAATATACTTTTGAACTATTAATGTTAGATTATTTGCCATATATGATTTATATTAACAAATAATTAATATTGCATGTTATTTATTAGAATATTGTTAATTTTAAACTAGTATTTATCTATAGTGTATAAAAACTAGAGCCCTTAATGTGTCGAACATCAATACTATGATCACCAAAATTTATGCAGGAAAAACTGTGTTCCACTGTGCCCATTTTATTTTATCTTTTAATATTTTGGTCAAATTATTCAAATTAAAACAAAAAAATACCAAAAAAAAAAAATGTCACTTTTCCCCTCTCTCAGCTCCAATGTATTATATTTTTTCTTTTCCAAATTATATTATATACTTTCTCTCTAACTCCACTCTCTCCTTTATTTTTCAAATGTATTATTTGATATGACAAATTCAACAAATGCATTTAAATAATTGAGAAAAAATATTATAACATAAAAATAAAATAAAAAGTTTTAATTTATGTAAATTGAAAATTTAGATATATATATATTGAGTGTATCACATCCACTAATTTAAAATTAAAAAAAAAAAGGAAGAAGAAGAAATCACTTTGCTTTGAAAAAAAATTCCATTAACAGCAACAAATGCTTCATACGCTGAAAAGTATTTTTTTTGTATTTTCTTTTCAAAAAATTTGCACATAAATCTAAATTTTTTAATCTTTCAAAATATACATATACATATTTTGAGTTAAAATTGCATTGTCATACTACTAACTATCCGAATATTTTTAAGCACAACATTATATAAAATGCTCAAAATTTTTCATTTTCCCAACGGCCAACACTATTTAAATTGCTTCATTTCGTTAAGTTTTAGGACTCCACTACAGGGCTCCACAAAATCATGTCAGAAACACGTGTCGCATACATATGGTTTATTCACCATGTTGAGTTTGAGGTTGTTGATTAGATAGGGATTGCCACGTCAGGTTGATGGGCCGCCGAATTTAGGCCTATCCACACCCACACCCCACCACTAAAACACACTTTTCTTTTTCCCTTCGAATCTTCCACGTTTCTCTTTTTGCCCTTTTACAATTAATGGGAAAAAAAAAATTCCCATTCTACGTAGAAAAGTAGAATTTATTTATTTCTCAATAAAAAGAAATGAACCTTTTATTTAAACAAAAATACAGAGATTTTCTCTTTTTTTCTATTTTTCTTAAAAAAATATATAGAAATAAAAAAAGCTAAAAGAAAACAAAGATAATAATGACATGCCGCTCGGCCTCATCATGTCTAGGCTGTAAACACATTCTGCCAAGTATGAAAATAATGATGTTGGTCCTGGAAAACTTGATAATGGTCCTACTATTCTATGTTCCTCTTGATTTATGGTACTATATAATATACATTGTCCTAAGTTAATCAACACAATAATTCATAAAAAATTTGCGGGTACTTATTAAATAGTACACACAATTTAGGTATCCCAATGATTAATAAATTTAGTCTTCCTTTAACCATCGGACAAACCCCTGGGGATATTAATGCGTCACAAGTTTTGAGGTATCATATATTGAGTTTGAGTTTTTTTATATAGTAATAAACCTCCTAACTAACTTTTCAAGCTATAGATTAAGGGATAACCTAATTATATTTGAGTAATTGTGTTACCATATGGATTGTAGTGGAAAATGTAGCAGGCTATTGGTAGCCACACGGTTCTTCTTGCCACGATACCATATTGCATCCATCCATAGCCAATTTTCTTGTAAAGGAAAAGTTGCATATATTATTCATAGTAATAAAGGATTTGGCATATTTTATATTAGCATTTATTTGCACGCACTTTTTGCGTACATAAAATATTTTTGAGTAATCATACATATTATTTATATATTTTTTCATATTTATTATACTAAAAATTAACATTCATCACAAGAAAAAAATTATAATTTGTATAATTTTGAAGATAGCACTCACTTAAAAGTAAAATTTTTATAATTCATTAATAAATTAAGAAAATTTTTAAAATTAATTAAAATAAGTAAATAGTGGAGGTTTTTAAATAAATGATGGTTATTTATATATAAATATTTATTGAATATTGAATAAGTAAAAGAGAAAATTTGAGATATTAAAATTTGGTATTATAACTTCCATTTTAGACACAAAAATGCCTTACTTTTATATATAGTAATAGATGTGTGTTAACATTTATATATATATATATATATAATAAATAAACATATTTATTTATTTTTATGTAAATATAATTTTTTAATAATTTTAATATATCTGTTTACATTTTTATATAAATAAAATTAAAATATTAATGATAATAAAGTTGTAACAATGTGTATAAAGTGAGCAAGTTGTAAATAGTATATACTGCTGATATAGGATAGCCCAACAGGCCCACAGTAGGCCCATTTAACATGCACGGCCTAATATCAGTTCTGGGCCCAGATGGGCTAGACTAGTTGACGACAACCGTATAGTCGAGCATGCTGCTCTCGACCGCATTGAACAAGAGGCTTCAAGCCATTTAGCTTGTTCAACCATCTCTCTGGTTGATTGTCCCATCTGTTCGACTGTCATTCACCAGGATGCTCACGCCGTGCTAACTCATACCCTCGCCACATTTAATGTTCTGATAAGCAACACGCCTCAGTATTAATGGCGTGTGACAATCGGTACAGTCTCTGCCACCAACCTTGTCACCATCTTTGACAAGAAAGCACCTACTTAGAGTACTATTCACCCTGAAAAAAGGAGATGATGCCACCTAGAACAATATAGAGATTTGGAATGACCAATAATCTCCCGAAAAGAACTAGAGCCTTCTACACCTGATAGAGGCACCTTCGACATATTACACACTAGGAGAAGGTTATAAATATCTCATAGCCAACCACGCTTCAGGTAATGCTAAATATACCATAAACTTTTAATATTCTGCTCGATTATCCTCTTTCGATCAAAACTAACTTGAGCATCAAAGTGCCTTCATCGAGTGCACCTTGGCTAGTTTAATGTGTGTTATCTCAGACCTTGAGAGATATTATGATTGGATTATTCAACCTCCTTGGTCAAGTTAACCCAAACACCATTCTTTTCACTATAAACGACTTTCAACCTCATCATTTTTGGCACCAATTGTGGAAAACCTTGAGATTGCAATGAAACAAATGGTAAACACATGTAGAGTCGTGTCAAAAAGAGGAAAGAATAAGAGGTTCACATTCTCACCTCTCCCACTGCCCCAGCAAGGCGCACTCGTTCCAAGCCCCAACACCCTTTAGGAGCAAGTTGTGATATTAACTATACCCCAGTTGATGCAACTGATAAGCAAGTAAATTTTTGCTCAAATCTCAGTCCAACTATTTATCGTACTAAATAGACACACTACCATGCCAACCCCGACTGATAGTGCCACCCACAACTACTTCCACCATAAGGAAGGTCCTCTAAGGACAATCGTGGTCGTCAGGAGTCCAGGCGGCCACCAACCCAATGTGAAGTCAATCCTAAATGCTCCCAGGAGAAAAGAAGGCGATCAAAGTTGAGGGAGAAGATCGCCAAGTCCATTGACATGTTTGACCTAATCGAGCCCCGCATCACGATAGGATCAAATGTTCCACACATGACTACTGTGAGGATATGAAAGAATTTGCAGACCTCATGGCCTAGCCCATTCCAGCCCTATAGCACGATAGGGTCGAGTGTGTGAGGCCATGTCTCGATCAAAATGCCATTCAGGTTGATCGAAAAAAATGGAAAACATTTTCCATCAAGTTCAACAAGTGAATAGGCACTTTGATGAGATCTCAAGAAGAAACACTGATAGAGCGCACAAACTAGAGGGCCCCTAGAGGTCTCATCGAGAGAGAGGCTCCCAGTTCATCCAAAAAATTGTCAATGGGTGCATTACTGTCGATGCCAAGGTCCGAATCAAACTGTCAAGATATGATGGCTCGATGGATCCCAACAAGCACTTGATGCAGCATGAGCATATAATACAATTGCACGGACATAATGAATATATTCATGTCAAAATATTGGTAACCATGTTTTAGGGCATTGCATTTGACTGGCTTGTGAAGCTTGAGCCCTTGTTGATATACTCTTACAACTAATTGTGCAATAAATTTTTGCATCAATTTGCCAACATGAGAAAGGCGAAACTCCCCCACACCCATCTCCATACCATTAAACAAAGCGAGGGGGAATCCCTCTGTGACTTCTTTACAAGGTTCAACACAGAGGTCCTCAAGATAGATAACCCCAAGATTAAGTTCAATCACCTGATTGAGATGATGTTCTTAGGGTTCAAACATAAGAAATGCGCCAATGCATTGGTGCGTGAATGCCCCAGGTCGATGGAGAAACTGCTCAACCTAACCGAGAGATACATGAACCAAGAGGAGATGAACAAGCTCAAGTTTGGATACTTCAAGATCGACAAAAAGAAAAAAGAGAGAGACGATCAAGAGCACAAAGAAAGAGATCGATCTCTAATAAAATATTTCCACGACTACACCCCCCTAAACATTCTAAGGAAAGAGGTCCTACATGCCATTCAACATGATAATCTCCTTAAAAAATTTAGGAAACTAATGAAGACTGAGGTAATAAAAAAATTCAAGAAATATTGCCACTTTTACAAACAGAAAGGGCATGACACTGATGAATGCTTCAACCTCTAGGAGGAGATTGAGAGGCTAATCAGACAATGCCATCTCAAGAAATATATAGACGTGGACATGCAAATCGAAGGGGCAAAACTGATCAGACTTCCCGTAAAGAAAGATTGGTTAGCCCTAGAAGAAAGGACAAAGGAAATAAACCCACTCATGAGGATCACCCACCCATTCGAGGAGTGATCGACATGATCGTGGAACGTCCCACTGGGGGGACTCAAAATTTACTCAAAAGCAAACCCAAATGAGATTGGAGTTAATTAAAACCTTGCCCGTTGAAACAACAATCCACCTATAGACGAGCGCAGAGCTTATCTCATTCACTGATTGCGACTTAGCCCACCTCAAGGGTAAGAATATCGACCATAAAATAGATTATCCTATGGTAGTCTCTGTTGAGATTGCCAACTTTGAAGTACGCAAGATCTTAGTCGATAATGGCAACTTGGCCAATATCATTTTCTCTCCACCTTGAAAAAAATAAGTACGGGCTAGCTAAAATTTGAACCTATACGAACCCCTTGGGTCAAATTTAGAGGGTTAAAAATTATTCCAAAAGGATCCATCAACTTATCAACATCATTTGGGAAGACTCTTCGAAGGAGAACTTTGATGGTGCACTATCTGGTGGTTGATGCCCCATTTGCTTATAAAGTTATAATAGGTCGACTACCTCTAAATGATTTTTGTGCCATTGTGTTGACCTACCACATGAAGATCAAATTTTTGACCCCTACGGGCATAAGAGAGTTACTGTGCAACATGAAGAAAGTTTGGAGGTGTTACAATATCTCGATCGAGTAAAGCAAGCATAAGACTCGACCACAGTTGAAGACCTTAGGGGACACCTCTGTAGTGAAGCCCAAGGAGACCCAAACCAACAAGAAGAAAAAGTTGGAAGATACTAGGGTAGAGCCCATTGAGGAATTTAAAACTATCGAGCTTGAACAAAGAAACCCTAACAAGACAACCCACATCAGGACAAACATGGGCCTCTACTTGGAATATCTTATGGTCAACTTTCTAAGGAGAAATATTAACATCTTTGCATGAAAAGCATTCGAACTTTCGGGAATCGACCCTAATGTGATCATGCACCGCCTTAATGTTAACCCCCAATACAAATTGATAAGATAGAAGATGATGGCATTCAATGCCAAAAGAACTCAGATCATCAAGGAAGAGGTCAAAAAACTCCTAAATACAGGTTATATTGTAGAAATTCAATATCCTTCTTAGCTTTGTAATGTCGTACTCGTTCCAAAGAATGAGGGGCAATAGTGAATGTATAATGATTTTATAGATTTAAATAAAATATACCCTAAAGATCCTTACCCCGTACCTCGAATAGATTTATTAGTTGATTCAACTGCTGGTTGTGAGATATTGAGCATGATGGATGCGTTTCAAGGTTACCATCCAATTTTAATGGCTCCTAAGAATAGGGATAAAACTTTCTTTGTTGTTCCCAATAGGGTCTATTGCTTTTTGGTCATGCCTTTTGGATTAAAAAATGCTTGAATAACTTACCAAAGGCTAGTTAACTTTATGTTCAAAAATAAAATTGAGAAGTCAATAGAGATGTATGTCGATGATATGATTGTAAAGACGAAAAAGGCTTAAGACAACTTGCTCGACCTTGATCATACTTTTGCAATTCTGAGAGTGTTTGGTCTAAAGCTGAATCCAAACAAGTGCACATTTGGGGTCCGTGGCGGTAAATTTTTGGGCTACATGATCAGTCAATGAGGCATTGAGGTAAATCGGCAAAAACTTTAGGTTGTTCTTGACATCACTCCTTCGCGAACAGTCAGAGATATTCAGAGGCTAGTTAGGAGAATTATTACCTTAGGTAGATTCATTGCAAGATTGGCCAAAAAGAGTTTACCTTTCTTCAAAATTCTTAGAAACGCTAAGAAATTGGATTTCCAATGAAGTGAACAATGTGATTGGGCGCCGGTCAAGTTGAAGTAGTACCTGTCCTTGGCCCCCATGCTTGCAAAACTTGAACTGAGAGAAGTACTTCAGATATATTTAGCGGTTTCTGAAACATTGATTAGCTTAGTCTTGGTCTCAACTAGAGACGGCAACCATCGAATAGTCTATTATTGCAGCAAGTCACTCCAAGGATTGGAGCATAATTACTTGAAGATTGAGAAATTTACTTTGGTATTGGTCACCGTGGCTCAAAAGCTACACCCGTATTTCCAGAGTCATGCCATTATTGTGCTAACCAACCAACCACTAAAACAAGTGTTATTGAAGCCTAACACATCCAGATGACTAACCAAATAAGCCATTGAACTAGGAGAATTCGACATCACCTTTTAGCCGAAAACTGCCATCAAAGCATAAGTTCTGGCTGACTTCATTGTCGAGCGAGTTGGCTTGCTCGAGAAGAATTGTGAAGCCCCTTTTATTTATACTTTACACGTTGATGGATTATAGACCACATTTGGAGGAGGAGTAGAAGTTGCTCTCTGTTCCCCAGTAGTAAAGAAATACGATTTTGCAATAAAACTAGACTATGCAGGTATAAATAATGAGGCAAAGTATGAGGCCCTTCTCGATGGAATGAAAATGGTTCTTGACTAGGGTGTCGAGCACCTGATCGCCATTATAGACTCTCAGCTAGTGGTCAAGCAGGTTGATGAAAATTTTAAAGCTAAGGACTCGACGATGAGCTGATACCTAGCCAAGGTGAGAAAGTTATAACGATCATTCAAAAGGTTCACCTTCAGTCAGGTGCCTTGATCTGAGAATAAGCGGGCAGATGCCCTGTCAAAATTTGCAAGTTCAACTAGAGGTATGAAAGACAGGAAGATCACATTTTTGGTCACTAATAGGCCATCAATCGGACCCTTCAAGGAGAATTTAATGGCAAGCATTAAGGGAATTATACCTTCTTGGCAGGACCCAATCAAACTTTACCTATGCTAAGGCACCATCCCCAAGGACATGAATGGGGCTCAACACTTTCGAGGTCAAACTGCCAAGTTTGTGCTTGATGAGCACGGTTAGTTGTATAAGAGGTTAATTTTTGGACCCCCCCTGAGGTGCTTGGATCCCAACTAAGCTCTAGAGGCATTATAGGATATTCATGCAAGTATATGTGGCAACCATTCCGGAGGAAAATTCCTGGCCCACAAAATAATCAAGTACAGATACTTTTAGCCAACAATATTGAAAGACTCGATAGATTTTACATGAAAATATACATCATGCTAGGTCTATTCAAATTTGCCACACCAACCCGCAGCGCCAATAATCAATGTCCAAATTTCTTGGCCTTTCAACCCGTGGGGCATCAATATTTTACGCACACTGCCAAGGTCTACTGAATAGCAAAAATTCATAACCGTCGCGATCAAGTACTTTACCAAATAAGTCAAAGCTAAGGCTATTCACAAGACAATAGATGCATCCATTAAGAGGTTCAACTTGGAAGAACATCATCTGCCATTTTGGTTTGCCCAAGGTCCTTATTTTAGATAATTGCACTCAATTCCAAAGAAGGAGTACCAGAGGTTGGTGCGAAGCCTTAGAGATCGCCCAGCACTTCACTTTAGTAGGCAACCCTCAATTGAATGACCAAATAGAGGTAACCAACAGAATAATTTTTGACCATCTGAAAGCCAGGATACATGATACTAGCTCAAACTAGGTAGATGACCTCTCCGAAGTGCTATGGGTGTATAGGACAACTCGCCAAACAGCTATAGGTCATAGTCTTTACAGTCTCATCTATGGGTCTAAGGTAGTCATCCCCTTAGAGCTCATTCAACACATGGCTTGAGTCATTCACTTTCATCCACTCAGAAATACATTAGAGAGAAAACACAACCTTGAGACTATCGACAGGCACAGACAAGAAGCTCATAACATGATGCAATGCTACAGGTCGAGGATGGCCGAAAATTATAACAAAGAAGTCAAGCCATGCTATTTTAAGGTTGGAGACCTCATTCTCAAAAATGTGGAAGTCTCCAGAAATGTTGGCAAGCTCGACCCGAAATAGGAAGGACCATACACTATTATTAAAGTATCAAAGCATAATGCCTATAGACTTGCTAATATGGAAGGGGAGGAACTCCCTCGCCCGTGGAACACCATCAACATAAGAAAATTCTACATTTGAGATTATATTGTAATCATCCTAGTATTCTCCGACTTGAATAAAGTTCCAACAACACCGTTACCATTTGCAGGCATTGTCATAACCGTATCTAGCAAGCATCAAGATCAAAGTCGACCCTGTTGTAGACCAATAAGCGGTTTCATGCTGCCACAAAGTTCCTAGTCGACCCCGTAGTTGATGAATAAGTAGCCCCTCATTACCACTTAAGACCAAAGTCGACCCCACTGTCGACCAATAAGCAGCTTCATGTTGCCACGAAGTTCCTAATCGACCCCATAGTCAACGAACAAGCACCCCATGCTACCACTCAAGTGCTTAGTCGATCCTATAGTCGACAAATAAGCAACTAATTTTGCTAGTCTCGTATCCACCCTATAGTCGATAAAGAAACAGCTTTTGCTACTCAATTAAATTCCAAAACTCAAATCAACCACGACGTTGATCCCGAACAACTACAAGCTGCAAACCTAAAGCTTTTCAACCCAAATTAAATAACTGACCAAGTAGTTGATCAATAAGTCAATCATACAACAATGAGAATCGACCACACAGTTGTGAAAAATAAATTACTAAGCATGCTTTGGCGAAACCATGCAACGGTCAACACTAAACAAAATCGACAACAGCATTGTTAGATTTTCTTGATAAGGGGTGTGATAACCAACTATTTTATTAGACATTCCCTATACTATTGCGACAATAAAGTTGCACTTGATAAAGTTTAAGAGATTTCTTTTATTCGACAAAACTGATATGAAAAACATCTTTCATTCATTAAGAAGTTGGTTATAGTTCTACAATTAAAAAACAACAACAACAACAACAACAAAAACAAAAATAGCAAAAAGTAATGCAGCAACAAGCTTCAAGGTTAGCTCTGGCTAGACCACGCTTGGTTGCCCTCTGGCCAATTTAAGTTGGGCCCCGACAGTACGCAGGTAAGAGGTAAAATAGCTCGGAGTGGTTGAGAAGGCCCTACGACGTAACTTATAAAGTTGGTTGAACATAACACTAACGGTGCCATGTCAATCTGTACCTCCATAAGTTGGACAACAAGATCCTCAGCAAATTCGAATTCATCAACCAACTGCTCGAACCTCATGTTGACCTCAGCCTTCTTCTTTTGAGCTTCAGTGAGAGGCTCATTGGGCGCATAAGTCGTAGTGTCCTTCTCCCAGGCCTGATCAACCCCGCCCTCCTTAGGGTCAAGATAAGGTTGCAGGTTATCATTTAGCACAGGGCTTATTTTGCTCTTATTGTTGGGCCAAAAGGCATAATCTAAGCACTCGAGCTGCTTCATAGCCCTGTGGAATGTCTTATGACCATCGTCAAGTGACATGATCATGCTCGCATCCTAAAAGACTGAGCTCAAGATAAACTATTCCACTACCTTGCACCGCATCATAGAGAGATGTCGAGTAAAAGCCCTCCCATGTCTCTTCGGTGGCCTCTGTGTGACTTTCACTCGACTAGAGGTCCAAATGATCCTTTTTGATTATTGAGTCCATGCGGCTCCTCTCCTCGACTGCTTGGACCAGCTGCTAATCTTTAGACTTTAGTTGTTCCTTGAGCTCAACTACTTGTTTGGTCAGCTGATCGACCTAAAGTTAGGAGGACTTGAGTTGCATCTTGAAGGTTTCCATATCCCCTTTCCCTTGTAGCTCTTCTCGATCTGCCAATGCCAGCTCCGATCAGCGAAAGATGTTGTAACCCATTTAGCCCACCTGTAACATGAAATGCCAGTCCATAGTATGACTATAAAAAAGAAATTTGACCAAAAATTATTGACCTCATGCTTACCATATTACAGTGGTAGGCCAATGCCTGGAGAGCCCCGACCCAATTGAGGCCCATCAATTTGCGTTGGTTGGGTAAGAAGAGCCTCGAGATCATCTACTTCAAGGTATTGCCTCCAGTTATTCCCCCTTGAAGGATAGATGTTGAGTCAATTACTTTATTTACAAGGTTGGACCCAAAACAAGGCGATAGCAATCGAGGAAGTTGAAATAGCACCCCATTGCCACATTTTCCAAATAGCTCGTAGCCTGTCATTGCTTTTTTTTCCTTTATCACCTGTTATTCTCTTTGGCATCGAGCCTCCCTACTCAATTATCTGCTTTTTGCCCTAACCCATGGGGTTGCTTTACATGTGTCTTTCTCATTGAGTAGATTGGGGCTTGGGCACTTTTTCAATTTATGGAACCATAAGAACAAATGTCAATCGTGTAGAGACAGCTGGCCCTACAGTTGGCTTTGCAGTAAGAGCCTTTCGTCGAGCAGTGACTGCTCGATGGTGTTTTTCATTTCTCAAGGCTCTGGCTTGAGCTTTGGCTCAGCTTCTAGCTATTATCTCTTCTCAATCTGCAAACATAGACAGAACAACAAGCATCAGAATCGAGCAGAAAGAAACATAATCATAATTAACATAATCGACGAGAATCTCTACGTGGTTGATCGCCTACAAGCAAGTTGAGTATGGCTAGCAATAAGCCAGCCAACACCAGACACCTTTCTTAGGTCAAGACTGAGGCCTCCATATGCCCAAATCTAACCTGATCCCTGATAAAAGTATTAGGCCTACTGGGTGTCTGGTTCCCCAACATCTCCATAGCCCCCTCCACCAACCCCTTAGAATGACAAAATTCGCTGGCCCCTGAACATAGAAAAAATATTTTTTCACTCCTGGTCATATGAAGAAGCAAAGGATACTAAGAATTTTTGACAAGATCAAGCTATTCAGTAATAGAAATTGAACTCCTCTGTACTACCTGACTTCTGCGACATAGGTAAATAAAATAAATTTGAAAAGTTGACGAAGGAGGTAGGCTGGTTGTACAGATGCATCAACACAGCAAAACTATAAAAGGTTGAGAAACAGTTAGGGAACAGTTGGGTTATACAGACGTCTAGACCTACCAAGAGGTCGACTATTGCTTAGGCAAGAGAAAACCTAAGACCGCAACTCAATCCTTCCTTGAATATTGTTATGCATCCCCTAGGAGGTTGATGCATTCTACCCCAAGCTCTCAGCACCAACAACTCATATTCCTCAAGGATATGGTACATCTCTCTAATTCGCACTAGGTCAGCGGGGGATATTTTGGAAATTATTTTTGTATAGTGGTCTGGTGTAAATACTTGACCCCGAGATGTAGAAAAATCGCTCGGGCCAGCTTCGCCCCAAACACAACCCTTTTTGTGCTTGAGCTGCTCGAACTCAAGCTATTGGTCAGTGAACTCTCAGGATTACTCTCATGTGTTGTCTCAAACCTACTATCAACCTCAATCTCCCCCTAAAATGCTATGCCCTTGGATCTAGTGTCCTTACTATCAGAACCGCTAGATATTTTTCCAAAATAAAAGGAAGAACATATCAAATAGAAGATTTTAAGGGCTTGAAGGCAAGAACTCGACCAGAGATGATTTTAGCAAAAGTGCAAATGGATACCTCTATTGCACATATTTATAGACATCTAAATTCAGGAACCCAAGCGGCAGTAATAATTGCACCTGTCCCCTCGTGCTTCATATTCTGTGAGGTAATCGATGCATTAAATACAGAGAAATCGCCACAAACCCTAGTCAAGAATTCAAAAATTCTAGTTGAATATTCAAAAACCTCGATCGAGTTAACAGAACCCTAGTCGAATGCGCATAATCGTTGCAACTGCTGTAACCATCAGTCAATTATCTACTCTCTATTCATGCTCATTGACAGGCTAGACTAGAGCCGTGAGTAGGGGGAACCATGATATGGGATAGCCCAATAGGCCTACAGTAGGCCCACTTAATATGCATGGCCTAACATTAGTTCTGGGCCCAGATGGGCCAGACTAATCGATGATAAACATATGGTCAAGCATGTTGTTCTCGACTACATTGAACATAAGGCTTCAAGCTATTCAACCTGTTCAACCATCTCTCTGGTCGACTGCCCCATCTGTTTGAATGTAATCGACTAGGACGCTCGCATCAATATTGACTCATACGCTCACCACATTTAATATTTTGATAAGAGAACGCCTTCATATTAATGGCGCATGACAGTCGGTACAGTCTCCGCCACCAACCCTATCACCATTTTTGATAGGGAAGCGCCTACATAGAGTACTATTCATCCTAAAAAATAAGAGATGATGCCACCTAAAACAGTACCAGGATCTAGAATGACCATTAATCCCCTGGCAATAATTAAAACCCTCTATACCTGATAAGGGCACCTTCAACAAATTACACACTAGGAAAAGGCTATAAATTCCTCATAGCCAGCCACGCTTCAAGTAATGCCAAATACACCATAAACTCTTAATATTCTACTCGATTATCCTTTTTCAATCAGAACTAACTTGAACATCGGAGTGCCTTCGCTAGGGGCACTTCGGCTAGTTTAACGTGTGTTGTTGCAGATCTCAGACTTTGAGGGATATTGCAATTCAATTATTTGACCTCCCTGATTGAGTTAGCCCAAACACCACCTTTTTCATTATAATCGACTTTCAACCTCATCAACTGCATAAAAGTTATAATTATGAAGATAAAAAAATAGATGTGTGGTTTAAATCTCCTGTTTCATTCTTTATTCCATCTCATAAATAAATGGCACGTGTATTAAATATTTTTTTATAAAAATAATTAATTAAAAATCAGATATATTTGACATAAAAACAGTAAGTTAGAATAGGAAATGAAATAAAAAATATAATGAAAGATCCAAAATCAAAAAAATGAGAACATTTTAGGTATACAATTCAAAACAAACTAAGAGGACTGGTGTTTCATCAATAATATAAATTATTGTTGATGTACAAAATTAACAATATTAGTAAATTAGATGATCGAATATCTATAGTAATTTGTTAAGACATGCTATAAAAACTGAAAGAATTTAAGAAACAAGAATTGCACAATCTATTGTTTTATAGAATTACTCAGACCCGACTGCAAGCCCAACTCATAATTAGTAAAAAATTTCAAATCAACCTCTATGAATTATTTCGACTCGGAGTGATTAATGATATTCATATTAAAGGTCAAGTTGTTATAAAAACAAAATACTTAATATTTAGTATATGCAAACAAAAAAAAATCATGAAAAAACTAATAAATTAATGGAATTATATTTCTTTTTCCTTTCGTTAAAATCCCCAAGAAAAGCAGTGGTGTTTGTGCGTGGATGTTAGCGTTTGTATTTCGCAGTTGGGGACAGTTAAGTATGCGTTGGAGTTATTATGTGAGTGGAAATTGATAGCCGAAACTTTAGCTCAATCTATGAAAAAGATTGTGGATGGTGCGACATTTTTTATCATGTTCATGCTCATTTGTCAACCTCACATGTCTTTTTTTTTCCTTTTTCTTTTTCTTTTTCTTTTTCTTTTTCCTTTATATTTACATATATATTGTATGTATGTATTGGGACCCTACAAAAAGATGGCACTTTGCATGAGAGGGTGGGAATATATTATATATTACATATAAGGGGACCCCACAAGAAACACATAAAAATATGCGAGGGTCACTATAAGATGATGAAGTTGGGGTCCTTGGGCATTAGAATCTAGTGCAAATGATATGTTTGACAAAAAAATCAAGTTTTGGCCTCATTATTCTTGATCTCGTGATTACCACACAGCTTGGCATTGCAAGGCTTTGTTTGGTTTTATTATTTTGAGAAAACATAATTAAATATATCTCCATTTTCTCTCCAAAATATACATTCTCTAATATATACATGCATATACTATATATATTATTATTATTATTATTATTATTTTAATATTTAAAAAAATCATTCAATTTCATTTTCACTTCAAAAACCCAACAAAAAAATATTGATTTGATTGTTATAGTAAAAAATATCTCCCTCAAAATAAAAACAAATATACCAAAAAATAATTTTTACATTTTTCAATAATTCATTCTCCCAAAATATATAATAAAATCAAACGAAAAACATAACTAAACATTCCCTAAAAGATTATGATACTAGTAAATTTAGGGGTGTTTGTGGTTCCATTTGAATCAATTTTGGAACAAAAAGCCAATCGATCGAAAACTATGTAATGTGTGTTGGATAGATTTGGATCGATTATATTTTTATTGTAAATTCGATCAAATCTAACCCATTTTAAATCGATTTGAATTGGATTGGTTAATTCAATTTTTCAATTTAAATTTTTAATTGAAATATTAGATAAGTTACAATTGATAACTAAACCAATTTAATCAATTAATTTGTAAATTTCATTTAGCTATCAAATCACACTAATCTTGTGGAATTAAGTTAAATTATACAATAACACAGAACTATAAAGTTATAAATTCACAATAATTATTCCTATGTATTTGATTTTTGAAAATGAAAAAACTCTATATGTTAGTTTATTTTAATTTATTTGTGTATTTTACAATTAAGATATATTTTTTATATTATTAGTATATAAATTTTGATTTGGTTCGGATTTGATCAATTTTTGAGATTAAAATCGAAAATCAATTTAATCCAATCAGTTTTAAAAAACCAAATCCAATTCAATAATAAAGAAGTTCAATTTTGATCGATTTTCAATTTTTTGCATCAATTCATCGATTCTTTTTTTTTTTTTTTTGATTGAATTGAATTTGAACACCCCTAAATAAAAATGTCATCTTTCCAGCATTCCAAACAAGGAAATATTGGAGCCAACCATTCTTTATGATTTTTTTTTGGTTTTTTTTCTTTTTAGAAAGATTATTTATCGTCTATCATAAAATGAACAGTACCTGAAATGGTAAAAGAATTATATGAAAATTCAATGATGATTGTATTTTTATTTTTATTTTTATTTTTAATTTGGTACTTGTGTGGAAAACGATAAAATGTTGTCTAAAAATTCAATTTAGGGCCCTCTAGGATTTAATTTTGGGGGTCCTAAATTTAAGGGCATGTAATTTTGTGTTGAGAAGTTATTATGGGGTTCATAAAGTAGTACAATTAGATGTAGATGTGAACGCAGGTTGGGGAGAGGTCAACAAAGGCACAGCGACGACTGAGTGGGTCCAAATTCATCACCCCAATCAAAGGTGCCTGCCAGTCTCATCAAAACATGGAAGACCTAACATACAAACTGGGGCTCTCTCTGTCTCAAGCCACTTTATGTGTAGCTACTAGCTAGGCCAAGGCTATTCCCAATTTCATTGAACAATCCCAATTCCCAACTCTGCATTTTTTTTCTCATGTTGTTGACGTGGCAAATACATTGATCTATCATGATTCATGACTTGCTTGTAGGCATGGTGTGACGAGACGGCTGGTAGGGACGCAGTCGTTTTTTAAATCTGAATTTAAAATTTTATTTCCAATAAATAGTAAATAATTTATATTTCACATTTTGTTAAAATTTAATTTTATTTGCCAAATTTTAGTTTTTGACACTATTCTTAATTCTTATATATATACTATTAATAAAAAGTTCACTGTTTTTACTGTATTTTCAAGTATTTTTCTTAAAATATTTTTATTTTTTAATCCTCATAATTATATATACTAATTAAGGCAACGTTTGGTTATGCTTTTTATATGATTTTAATACGTATTTTGAGAGAATAAATATTGAAAATGAGATTGAAAAATGTGAAAGTTGTGTTGAAAAATTTAATGAATTTTTAGTTATATTTTGAAAAGTTTTGATATGTTTGTTTATATATTGAAATAGACATTTTTCACTGTAGCAGCCAATCAATATTTTTTTTATATTTTTTATGTAAAAATAAAATTAAATAATTTTTTTATTGTAAGAATAATAATAAAATATGCATACTATATATGTGATTATATGTATTTATACATTGGAAAATGGGAATATTTTGAAAATAATGAAGGATATGAGATGGTATTTTGATAAAATCTATTTTAGTATTTTGGAGAAAGAATAAGTATATTTTAGTTGTGTTTCCTAAAATAAAATTATTTTGGAAAAACATAACCAAACGCTCCCTAACCATCTCACTAATACTCCACCACCACCATTGGCTGATTGTTTAATAATAATATATTTTTCCATTTTTTTGCAATTCTTTTTTATTTTTTCGATTTTTTGCAACATATATGTTCTCTCATTTATATTATTTTGTTATTTTTATCGATTGTTAGAGGTATATAAATTTAGTGTGTAATGGCCACTAGTACAAATTAATGAAACATGTGTATCATTGTGGTTGCCATAACAATGATAGCCTAGCTTAAGTAAGGTTGACGGCTAATTGACGCCATAATTATATTTGTACAATTATGGGTTTTAGAGTCAAAAGTGTCAATATTGGCTTGATAATCTAGGTGATTGTCTGACTCAATAATAGAGAAGTAATCATGTTTGTTTCAATAAGAAACTGTCTGTAGCTTTTATCTTGAGATCCAATCTTGCAAAATGCACTAGCTACATGTGGGGATCCAAGGTTCATTGAACACTCCAAATGGTTGCCTGTAACAAAATTAAAGGTTGGTAAGACAAGAATAAATTATACATGAAAAATAAATAAGGGAACAAGACCTTGGACAATGTTATAATATTAATGTCCATCAACCTGCTATAACTACTTTTACATCCATAAGTTAATTGGCAGGTTTATGACATTTGTCTCGTAAGTTCAAGAATTTAAATTTTATGGACTTTCGATATATGTGTATATAAATGGGGGGGGAATTCTTGCATCCATTAGAATTTCTTGTTATTTGCTGATGTCTTGTTTGACGTTATTAATATTGATATGTATGTACGAACTTAAATTTTAATTAATTGTTAATGTTAATAAATAGTTAATTACATTCAATAAAAAAGGAAAACAAAAAGAGTTTCCAAATGCTCATTGAATGTGTTTACATGCATGTATATGTTTATTTATTAGTTAGTGGATTCTTAACATATAATCATATGGCATGTAAAACTTTCGACTGTGTATGGCTAAGAAGATATTCATTGCACATTATATATATATATATATATAGAGAGAGAGAGAGAGAGAGTAGTGAGTGGATTTAAATATGTAATGACCTTCCTACTCCATCATAGCTATATATAATAATTACTTTCTCAATATTATTATAGAAAAATATAATGGGATTTTAAGTTGATGTCATCATTACTAAATATGAGTTATTTAACAAACATGAATTACGAGCATACGAAGTGGTTTTCAGCAGGGCATTCTTCATTTGAGCTCCTTTGCGAGCTGCCACCTTCATTATATTAAATATGCGCGAAACAGATGTTTGATTAATTGAATAAAAGAAGACGATTCGACCTATGCTTATTCACCAATACAACATAAATAGCACGTTATTTTTTTCACTCAGATCCTACCAAATTCAAATATTATCAAGATTTATATAAAAGTAGAGTCCTAAACAAATTAAATCCAACATTTGAGTTCTTTATGGAATTTGAAATTGTTCGTATGAACTTGAATGTTGATCGAATTAAATGCTAATCGAGTTTGGGCAGCTCAATCTATTCCTCAATTTAGGAATTAAAGTTGCAGTGAAAGTCGTTATTTTTCTCTCTTTTTCTGTAGAATCTCCCATTCCAAACTCTTACCAAAAACTAAGAGGGGCAACCAACAAAAGACTGAAATCCCGAAAGGGATATATTATATATTACCAATTTTTAGCCAATCGAGCCAAGTTTTAAATTTCAGGAAAAAAAAGAAAGAAAGAAAAGAAGAAGAGGAAGAAGAACACAAGTTTAATTTGTTACAGCTTAACAAATGTACCCTGGAGAGTGCAGCTGGGTACAAAGATATGGGTTATTTGAAGGCCCGGAAGAAACTTGGCAGGCCACGCGGCCCACGCCAATTTCTGCACCTTAGAAGGCCAGACTCGATTTAATAAGTAGGACAACTATCGACTGGTCAATTTTGTATGCGGCTGCTTAATTACAAATTTAATACTTATTTCGAATTATAAATATTTATAATTAAATACAATTTATTTAATATTTTAATAATTAAAAATTTTGAATTTTGAATCGAATTGAAATTAAAATTCAAAATAGTCCTAAATTTTGAAGATATGATTTATTGAAAATTGAAAAGAAATATATGAACAGAAAGGACTAAAATTTTGATAATATAGAACATTTATGTAATGCACAGATGCTTTATAAAGCAATTTCAATTTTTTATAGGTTTTATTAATCGTTAACTATAGTGCCTTAGAGAAAAAAGTTGCTGGGAATCTTTATTAATATTATATATCTTATCATTAATTTAATTCAAATATTATTTACATTGCAGATCAAATTGCCTAGCTCTATATCTGATCACTTATTTTAAATTAAGAATATAATTCACTAATATTTTAATTGAATAAATAATTTATGATTAAATCAAATTTAAATTAAGATTCGACCTATTGACTATCTTCGATTTAAGCCCACTAAAACTTCCAATGAAACATTCCACAAGCCCCAAGGCCTTAAGAAGCCCAAAGTAGCCCAATGCAAGGCTAGTCGGAGTGGAGTATCGCGTTGACACTAAGTATTGGGCGGGCTCCGCATTTGGCGCGACCACTGAACGTAGAATCGTTTTTCAATTTCAAATCCAAACCCACAATCAGTAAATCCAGAAGATAAGAAAAAAGAGGAAGGAAGATGCAGCAGGCAGCTGCACCACCACCGACTCAGGAACCAACGGCGACGGGCGAGGCACCGCCGAAGTAGGTGGCGCAAGCGTTAGAGCAGCTGGGGCAGGCAGGGCGGCTGGTCGCCGATGTGCGGCTAGGCTGTTGGAAGCCCTGTTCTTCGTGGCGGATGGGCCTCACCACCAGCACTCTGCTAATTGTTTGAATTTAATCTTCAAAGAAGAATTCTTAATGCACCAACACCTCCAGAATCTGGTGGGTATACCCTTGCACGCAGTTATTTGTGATCTCTGTCAATTAATTTACCCAAACTTCTGTTGAATTAATCTTGATCCTACAGCTGGTTTTATTTTGATGGTCAATCCTGAAACGGCATTGCATATATGTTGTGCTTCTTTGTCGTAAATTTCTTGTTCTGTATTGATTTTTCTTATAAAAAACAAGGGTAAATTGAACAGCCCCTTGTGATTATTCTAATTGGCACAAAATCTCAAGCCAAAAAGAAATATACAAAAAAGTTACTTTTAATTTTTTAAAATCACTCAACCAGTATTCTTGAAAGTGTGTGTAATTCGCACGCAGCTGTAGCGATTGACAATCTTTTTTTATGCATAAAAAGATGATTATGTCTCCATTTACCGGCTATTAATTTTTTTTTTTTGAAATCAATGGTCTAAAATAAATTATATTATATATTTTTTAAAAAAAATATTAAAAGAAATAATAATATAATATATATATATATATAATAATGTATATATTATAGATATATATAAATATAGTGTATACCTCTCCCACCCCACAGCTGATGGCCATGGAGGTCGACTGGCAACCAACCCTAGCAGCTCGGCGGCCTTTTGGGTGTTAGATGCAGAAAAATAAAAAAAATAAAAAGGTTATATGGCAACTAGTGGCTACTATTGATCATGGTGTCGGGTCTGATCATATTTGAATCTAGCTAAATTTGACCAATATGTAAACTGCCATGACAGCGATAGCTTGTTGGGGCTTGGGGAAGAGGGGTGGGGGATTTTTATTAATATTAAATATTGTTTAATTTTAAACGAATTAAAAAACTTATACATATGGATATATATATATATATGGTCCGTATAAATAAATAACATATGTATATACTTATATATGTGTACATATTATATATATATATATAAATAGAAACATATTATATATCCTTTTTATAAATATTAATTATTGTTTAATTTGAGATGGACAAAAAAATAAAAATTATTTGAATTTTAATTTTAGTTGAAGACAATTATGTCTTTTTAATATTCAATGGATATCAAATAAAAAGGAGGAGGCAATTGGGTCAATAGTGAGTTACGTTTAATTAAACACAAGGATATAGGAGTGAATCCCTTTTTTATAAGGGTTATGAACTAATTTCGAATATTGTAGAAAGTGCTGTGCAATTTAGCCTAAAAAACACAGTATTGTTGTTTTTTTGGTATGCAGCAAGTGTGGCAAGCTTCCGTGGATGGACAAACAATCGGGTTTGGTAGTAGCCCCGGTAAAACGCCCTTTACGCCGCTTCATTGCTGCCGGAAATTCGGCCAAGAGCCGCTCGTTAAAGAACTGCAACCTGGATCTTACTCAGGCTTTTCACATAAACTGCTTTCTATAGGTGCATAGGTGCCCTTGTTTTCTCAACGTAGAGTGTAGTCAAATCTTGTTCAAAATTTAAGCAATAGTTTATCCTCTTTCTCTCTCTAAATGGGGTAATTTGTTGTAGATTGTAGAACTAGGGTTTTAAGATGGTCATATTCTTGATCTTTGACTCCTATAAGTTTTTGATGTGAAATTATGAAACTACCAAAACATTATGTACTTGTCCTCTTGTGTAAATAATTGCTATTGTAGCAATGGGAACAAGGAGCTTGCAAATGATGGAGATGTGGACCATGTCGTCATCTACTCCCAGTTGCATTGACCCACATACATGGAGAGCAAATTTTGTCTCTCTGATATTTCCTGTGCTTATTATATTTATTGTATTATTTCATCTTCGTTTTGTTTCAATATTTGATTTGGGCTTGAAAAGTGCCCATTTGTCAAACTCCAAACTTGTTAGTTAAAGAAACAGCACTGAGCTTTGAATGGATTGGGACTCAGCAAAAACGCTTACTAATATTTTTCATTAGTCCCATTATATAACACATATTCAGGATTCAATATTATTTCAATATATGTTATTTAACAGTCTTTACTAATATTATATTAATGGTACAATATGTAGGAATAAGGCGCTAATAAGAATGAGCGAAGTTTATTTCTAAACCCATATTTAGTATATTTTACAGATTGGAGCTTTCATTCCCAAAGAAATTCTCATTCCGAAAAACATGAATTTAGTCATTCCTTCCTTCCCTCATAGGTTTAACCATTCCAATCTATGAAGAAACAATCTATATTTTTCTCCAACTAAATTACCCTCCAAAATTGAACAAAAATTTTTATATTTAAAAAAGTTCATATTTGTAAATGTGTGATATCATATTTCAACATATTTGATTGCTACATATTTTTATTGAATTATATATTTAGTAATATTATCAAAAATATTAAATATTATAAATTATTATAAAAATAAGAATAATTATGTGTTTCTCGATTTTTATAATTAAAAAAGTAGAATCATCATCTACATGGTCTACGCCTAATGAAATATATTAATTTATAATGTTAATTATACCCTCATCTCTTTGAATGATTAAAAAACATGTACAAAACTAATAAATGAAGGGTCGCGAATTTTATTAACAACTCTTCAAATTAAACTTATAAAAAAAGTGTAATCGAGCTGATGTAGCCTTATCACAAAAAAGTTAAGCACTCTAATTGTAAGATATTTTATAATTTTTTAATAATATTTTATTAAAAAGTTCAAAAGAGCTTATTAAGTTATAATTATAGAACGAGTAATTTCAAAGGAATTGTGTTTGTGTGTGATGCTGCAGTGAGCGGAATGGTCCGGAAGTCCGGTGGATTGAGTTGATAT
>JACGDI010005231.1:541585-567222 GCA_014898725.1 Jacaranda copaia | reverse complement strand
GGAGCTACTAAAGCTGAAGGTATTCCCAAAACAAATCTGCCCTCCTGAATTGGAGGAAATTGGGAAGCAAATTGCAGAAAAGTGTCAAGGGCTTCCACTAGCGGTCGTTGTGGTTGCGGGTCATCTGTCCAAAATGAGCAAGAAAAGAGACTTTTGGTTGAGCGTTGTTGACAATGTAGGTTCACTTGTGGCAAGAAACCAAGAACAGTTTTTGAATATTATTGCTATGAGTTATAATCACTTGCCTCTTCACTTAAAAGCCTGTTTCCTCTATATGGGAGCTTTCCAAGAAAATATTGATATCCCTGTGTGGAGGCTTATAGCATTGTGGATTGCAGAAGGATTTTTGAAACGGGAACTTGTGAAAAGCTTAGAAGAGGTGGCAGAAGAGTATTTGGAGGACCTTATTGACAGAAATCTAATATTGGCCGAAAAGAGGACTAATGACAGAGTCACAACATGTCGCATCCATGATCTTCTCCGTGACTTTTGCTTGAGAGAAGCTGAGAAAGAAAACTTTTGGTATGTTATGAAGAGGCATGACCTATTTTTTCCAGAAGGCCTCCAAAATCATCGACGCCTCTGTGTCCATTCAGACATATTTCCTTATGCTGTCTCTGAATATTCAAATCCACAAGTTCGTACCTTTCTATCCTCAAATTCCTTGACTCAATTGACTTTTTTGTCAGATTCTGTATTCTCTCGCATGGGTTTCAAACTGCTCAGGGTGTTGGATATGATTAGTTACTACTTCAATCATTTTCCTATTCTAGTGTTAAAACTAGTTCAGCTGAGGTTTCTTGGGCTCTCAACCAGTGGTGAATTTCCTGTGGCAGCATCTAGATCTGGAAGAGGTACTGGCAAGTGGCGCATTCCATTCTCAAAAAGAAGTGAAATTCCTGTATCAATTTCCAATCTTGTGAATTTACAGATCTTGATTGTTAACTGGGGATGGCGGGAAACCCACCGTCTACCATTCGATATCAAGAAGATGGCACAACTGAGGCACATCCGGTTGAAGGGAGCGGTTGTCTATTTTGATGATCTCTTCCTAACAGAAACTAATGGACAAAATTCATTGGTACTATCAAACCTCCAAACACTTTTGACTGTGAGCTCAATCAATTTTGGCAAGGAAATTGTTTCTATCATCCCTAACCTCAAAAAGTTGGGAATTCTAGTATCCGAAAAGAACCATGACAATCCTCCTAGTTTTCTTAATTACCTTTCCTCTTTGCATAGTCTTGGAACATTAAAATTGTTCTTCAGTTTACGAAATGAAAAACCTTCAATCATATCACAGTGGAATGCATTTCCCCCAAACCTTAGGGCATTGACTTTATCTGGGAGCCATCTACCTTGGGAAGATATGGCCATCATTGGTAAGATACCCAACCTTGAGGTGCTCAAATTGAAGGACCGTGCCTTCACAGGCCAACTATGGGAAACAGTTGATGGGGGATTCCTTGAACTTAAATTCCTATTACTGGAGAACAATGAGCTGGAAGTTTGGAAAGCAACTAGAGATGACTTCCCTAGTCTTCAACGCTTAATTCTGAGGCTCTGTGATGCTCTGGAAGAGATCCCTTGTGGTATTGGGGAGATTCCCACACTGCAAATGATTGAGCTTTATACTTGTGGCCATTCTGCTGTTTCCTCTGCTAAAAGGATCCAAGAAGAACAACAAAGTGTGGGCAACGATGACCTTGAAGTTCGCATAAACTTGGTGAGTCTTTGGAAATATATTTCAATTGATAATTTCATCTCTATCTTGCTGGTTGATTTGATTGGCATATCTTCATTATATAGTTTTGGCAACACTGTATGAAGTTTCTTGGCTCCTGTTTTATTCATTGATCTATATGAATGCGTAGCATATTGAACACCATATCATTATAAAACTTTCTTTCTCCACAGGTTTAAGTGCCATCTTTCATTATTGCTGAATAATGGAAGCTGGAGTTAGCAAGCTGACAGTTCTGCATGATTTCCTTTGTTGGTCATTCAACTGTCCAAATCATTAACTTGGGAAATTGAAGTGTAAATCATCTGAGGTGGTGACAAATTTATATGTAACTAGTATTCCAAGTATGTTGTTCATTCTTTTGTTATATTTTGTTATAGATTTTCATTTATAAACATCCAGAAAGTGGAATAGAAATAGCCATGCATATGAAGTACGATTTTTGTGCTGAAACGCAAATATGGAGCAGATAAGTCCAAGAATCAGGGGTGTTATTTGTTCTTCAAATCCTATAAACCCTGGGTGAGGAAACATTCTTTTCCTAATCGTTTGCATGATGAGTAAATTGCTTGAAGTGAATGTGGGAGCGAATATGCAAAATTCCATATTAAACCCAACTTAATTGTGTAATGATCAAGCACTTATCATTGAGCGAAAAGCTATAACTATTAGTAGAACTACAATTTTATTTCCTCATACATTTGACAACACTGTATAAGTCTACAGTCAACTTGTAGTGGCTGCACATATATATAAGTCGTGAGTTCACTGTTAGTTCTCAATCAGTTGTGTTTTCCTGAATCAAAAAATGATACTGATGATAAATGCTAACAAATTAAACTAATAATTAAGTCAATGATAGAACTCAGATTCTACACTGGAAATTAGGGGTGGGTGGGAGTCGAGTACGCCTCCCCCATTGGGGGTACCCCCATTGTGGGTACCCGAGGGCTCGGGTATCATTTTTTGATACTTGAGTCTCAACCCCCATTTGATGGGGGTTATCCCCATCGGGTACCCCGTTAGGGTCGAGTACCTCTCAAACCCCCCACTAAATTTTTTATATATTTTAATAGATAAAAAATAAAATTTTGTTAATTTATTATTTATTTTCATTGTGAATCAATTGATAGCACTGGGTTTTGTTATTCACAAGTGCTAAATCCTACATAATATATAATTTTAAAATTTAAATATAAATATTAATGTCTAATATATGATTACATCATATATTGACTAATATTTTGTCAATATCATCATCTTCTATTCATCACAAATTTGCAATTCAAATTTACACTTCACATTTTCAAAATATCACAATAATATTTCATCACAAGTTACAACTCACAAAAGCATTAAAACCAAATATTTAAACAAATTTCAAAATAAAATTAATAAAATTTTCAAAGAAAATAATCATTATTCACATACATTACAAACCAAATCAAATATTCAATATCTAAAGTCTTACAAGTTACAACAAATACAAAACAATAACATAGGCATTAGAAAAATTGTATAAATATATAATACTATAATAATAATTATTTTTTTTTAATAAAATGAGGGTATCCGATCGGGTACCCTAAGTCAATATTTGATACCCCATCCGAAAATTTTCAGGTACCCCATAAATACCCGATCAAGTTTAGAGACTAAAAATACCCAATTCAAACAGAAAGTATCCTACAGGGTTGGATCAAATACCCAAAACCCAAATCCCAATCCCACCCCTATTGGAATGTAGTTTGGATTTGTTTGATAAGTCTAATGGCAAATGCTAATCTCTTGTGAGGAGAAAAAAGAAGAAAAAAGATTACCATATATGAACAGCACTGTTGGTGGTTTGTTGGTAGAGAAGATGAAAGATTACGATGTATAACTTTGGTCTAGGAGAGTAGATCCTTCGTATTTTCAAAATAACATTCATCTTTTTTAATATTAATAATCAGTAAAAGAAATCTAAAGATTAAAAGGTAACTTCTCGTTTTTAGTTAAACATTACACAAAGCTGTCTTGAGGTTTCATATTATGGGGATGTTCTTAAAATTTGTCACATGGTAATTATTTTTTTTTTAAGTTTTTATTTACGGTTCTACTATATGGTTTATCCTATAAAAGAATAAAATCTCCTTAGTATTTTAAGAAACTTTTAACATACAATAAACAAATGGGGTGTTTGGCTAAGTTTATTTAATAAATTTTATAAGTTCTCATATCTTATAAGATATTTTTGAAACTTATAAAAAGTGAGATCTTATTTTTAAAATAAATTCTTAAAGTGTTCAGATAAAATAAGATATTGGAGCTTATAAAATATTGTAATGATATTAAATAAGATTATTAAATGATAATCTTAAAGTGTAATTTTACCCTTAGTGTACTATTATTTATCATATTAAATATAATCTTGATTCATTCCACATTAAACTTGATAGAGTACATAAAAATAAATAAATTATATCATCTCTAAATTCAATTATCTCACTAAAGACTTGGTTATGAACTTCAACAGAAAAATGATAATATCATTACAAAATAATATATTTTCACACCACAAATGCAGGTCTTATTTTACTTAATAAAAACTGTTATGTAAAGTTATTTCAATCAGAAAAATAAAATAAAGGAAGAAAAGAGTGCTATATCTTGTTATTTAGACCTAGCAAAAAATCATGCATACAACGGTACCCAAAAAAATTATAGATAATAGGTCTCATTCTCTCCACCCAATAAAATATGGGTAATTTCACCCACCTAATTACTTACCACTTTTTGACCTAACCCATAGGACACCTATGAACAACCATATTTAAGTTTTATTTTATTTCGAAGTTCAAATTTAAATCTCATTATATGTCAAAAAAATTAGAATTAAAAATTTAAGCACCACTTAAACATTATTGTTAATATAAAAACGTGTTACATCCTTCAAATTATTTGTGAGAATTAGAGAAAAATAATAAATATATATGTTATTCTATATTAATTTGGACAAGTTGAGATGGAATGTTTTCATGAGTAATAAAATTGAAAGTGATAATTATTATATTAAAGCGTATTGATATGAGTTAGCTCAATAGGCTCAATCCAATAACACTTGACCAGGTAAGAGATACGATATAGGACAACCCAATTGGCTAGCTGGCTTAGCCCATTAATGATTGACTCGGTGATGGACCAGGTTCAACCTTATTTAGGCCATTCTGCTAGCACGAATATCGATGCATTGCCTAGTTGACCAGAGCATGGTCAATTAGCTCAAGAATGATTATTCAACCCTCAACCAGAGAGACATTAGAATTCAATAGAACTTCGTCACCTCAGCTAGAGTATGCACATATGACTGACAAACGAAGAAACATCCCAACCCCAGTATGTCAATCGGAACAACGTAGAGTAGTCCCGTACCACCAATCATAATCGCGTTAAATGCACCACTACCACCTCCTTATTGCATTATATGCTCTGACAGGTGGCATGCCTCCACATTAATGATTTATGCCACCTCCTGTACCACCATGCTGTAGAACCAGAATGGTGCGCGTCTTTCTCATATCACTATGTCTTGAAGAGCAAGAGGAGGCGCCACCTAGAATAATACATTGAATAAAGAAGACCTAAAGGTCCTCAACTAAAGACAAAGGCCTTCTTTACACAAGCAAGGGCATCATTAACATATTAACCACCTAAAAGAGCGTATAAATACCCCATTGCCACCATTCAGCAAAGTGTGCACATAATCACTCAAAACTCTCATTCTACCGCTCTATCTTTTGGTCAATTGCGTACTAACTTAAGCATTGGAGTACTTTAGTTGAGGGCACTTTGGCTGGCCTGATGTGTGCTATTAGTTGTAGGACTCGACTCAATTTCACATAAACACTTTTTCCTCACCTCTTTTTCTGGTAGACTGGATTGGACCAAATCCCAAAATACTACCAAACTGATCATACCTTCATCATTTGGCACCATCTGTAGGTTCTAGAGTCCGTAACTGAGAAAAAAATGATTAACACAAGGCAAGTCGTTTCTAAGAGAGAGAAAAATGAAATGTCCCCAACCACTCCTCCTTAACCCTAGCAAGAACAAGATGTGGCTCGACCTAGTTTCTAGCTAGAACAAGTAGTAATTTTGACTATACCATAGCTTATGCAGTTGATTAGCGAGCAGATATCAATCCAAATTTCAACCCAACTGTTAGCTGCTCTCAACAAGCATAACAACCAGCCCTAGCCAACTGCCAATGCCACTCCCCAACCTTCACAACACGAAGAGAGGCCCCCAAGGGAGGATAAAGGTAGATAAGAGAAAAAACATCCCCCCATCTGATGAAAGGATAGCTAGGTCGTTTCTTGTGGGAAGGAACCTGACCAAACCCTTGGGAAGGAGTGGTTGATTTCGTAGATCACCTCATTTAACCAATTCGAGCCCAGTAATGCAATAGGGTTAAGCGACAAGGACCTCAAATGAACAAGAATATGTCTAAAGCTGATTGAGAAGAATGGAAAGAAGTGTCACACCAAGTGCAACAATTGAATAGACACCTCGAGAAAATTTCCAATATGAACACAGAAAGTAACCCTCACTATGATAGTGTACCTTAACTTTGCCGTGAGTGAGAGTTACTAATTATCCAGGATATAATTGATGAGCGCATAGTCGTCGATGTCAAGGTTCCAACCTGTCTACCCAGATATAATGGCTCATCCAACCCAAACAAGCATTTACTCTAATTTAAACACATGATGTAGCTCCACAAGCATAATGAGTACATTCATACAAAAATATTAGTCACCACATTCCAGGGTATTGCACTTGACTGGTTTGTTCAGTTGGAGCCAGCATTGATTTACTCATATGACCAGCTTTGCGACAAGTTCCTCCATCAATTTGCTAGCCAAAGAAAAGTAAAACTCCTATACACTCATTAGCATATAGTTAAGTAGAATGAGAAAGAGTCTTGTCAAGATTTTTTCACTAAGTTTAATATAGAGGTGTTGAAAATTGACAGTCCCTGAATAGAAATTTTGATTGATGTGTTGTTCCTTGGTCTTCAATACAAGGAGTGTGCCAATGCATTAGTCAGAGAGAGACTAAGGATAATGGAAAAGCTACTCGACCTCGTTGACAAGTACATGACCCAAAAGGACATGAATAGAATGAAATATAGTAACCCAAATAATGATAAGAAAAGGTCAAAGAGAAAGATGACAAAAATCACAAGGATGGTCATAGATCTACCATCAAAAGGTTTCACAAGTACACCTCACCGAAAACTGCCAGGAAGGAGGTGTTGTTTGCCTTTCAGCACTATAACCTCTTCAAAAAGCCTAAGAAGTTGACCGGAATTGAGGTAATGAAAAGATCAAAAGAAATATTATACTTCCATAGATAAAAAAGGCATGACACGAAAGATTGTTTCAATCTGTATGGTAAGATGAGAGGCTAATTCGATAAGGACATTTGAAGAAGTATGTCGATGAGAAAGGTAGAAAAGAGACGGGAAAAACTGACTAGACTCCTTATAGAGAAAAGTTAGTTAACCCAAGAAAAGAAGATAGAGGAAAAAAGCCAGCTAACGAATTGCGCCCACCCCTCAAAGGCATGATCGACACCGTTGCTGGAGGCCCAACAGGAAGAGACTCCAAGCCAGCTAGGAGAGAGAACTAGAGGAGGTTGGAATCAACTAAATCTTCCTCAATCGAAACAGTTTTCCAACTTTCCATTAGTGCAAAACCCATCTCTTTTTTCTAACTTTGACCTTTCACACATCGAGAAACAAAGTGTCAACAATAAGTTGGATTGCCCCCTTATTTTGTATGTTGAGATCGCTAACTTTGTGGTTAGAAAGGTTCTGGCTGACAACGGCAGCTCTGCAAACATAATTTTCTTGCCGACACTGAAAAGGATGAATATGGGAAGGCTAAAGTTTGAACCAGTGTGCACCTAACCGGTTAGATTTGGAGGATCTAAAATCATTCCTAAATGATCCATAAACATGTCTTCCTCATTAGGTGAAGCACTCCAATGAATGACGCTCATGGTCAACTACCTGGTGGTTGACGCACCATTTACTTATAATGCTATAATTGAACGACCAACACTGAATGACTTCAGGGCCATTATCTTGACCTACCATATGAAGGTCATGTTTTCAATAGTTGTCAGAACTGGTGAATTGCTTTATAATATGAAGGAAGCTTGGTGATGCTACACCATCTCAATCGAAGCAAATAAGTAGAAAACTCAATGAAAACTGAAACATTTGGGGGACATCTAGTAATGGAATTTGAAGAGGGATAGTAGAACGAGAAGAGGAAGCTGAAAAAGACTAGGGTCGAACTGTTTGGGGGGTTCAAGATAATAAAGCTTGAGCTTGAGAATCCTGATAAGACCACAAAGATTAGGATGAACCTAGAAATAGCATGGAATGCTTAACAGCCAATTTTCTCAGAAAGAACATTCATATTTTTATCTAGAAAGCTATTGACCTTTAGGGAATTGACCCTAGCATCATTGTCCACCACCTAAATATGGTCCCCTTATTCAAGCTAATTAAGCAGAAGACCAGGACCTTAAATGTTGAAAGATGCCAAATCATCGAGGAAGAGGTCAACAAGCTCTTAGAGGCAGGCTCAATTGTAGAAATTCAATATCTTAGTTGACTTTGTAATGTAATTCTTATCCTTGCTTATCCTAAAAACCCTTACCCGCTACCTCGCACAGATTCATCAGTTGATTCTACTGTTGGTTGTAATCTTTTGAGTATGATGGATACATTATAAAGTTATTATCAAATTTTTATAGCCCGCAAAGATAGGAAAAAAACCTCCTTTGTGGTCCTTAGTGGTTTATATTAATTTTTGGTCATGCCTTTTGGACTCAAGAATGTGGGTGCAACCTACCAAAAACTTGTTCAAAAATGAGATTGAAAAGACCATGGAGGTCTATGTTGTTACAACAAAAAAGTGCAAAATAATTTAGCTGACCACAATCATACATTTTCGATATTGAGAGCATTTGGTATGAAGCTTAATCCCAATAAATGCACATTTGAGGTGAGAGGGAAAAAGGTTAGTCAGGAGGGTGTAAAAGTAAACCCATAAAAGATCCAGGCAATTTTGGACATCTCACCTCATCAAATAGTTACAGACATGCAACGTCTAGTCAGAAGGATCATAACTCTAGGGCAATTTATTGCTCAACTGGTGGACAAAAGCTTACCATTTTTCAAAATCCCCAAGAATGTGCAAAAGTTCCAATAAACGAAGCAATGTTACCAGGCTTTGGTCAAATTGAAACAATACTTGTCAGCACCACCAATGCAAACTAAGTTGGAGGTCAGAGAGGTCTTGTAAATTTATTTAGCAATCTCATCAACAACAATCAGCTCTGTTCTAGTATCGACTAGACATGGTGCCCACCACCCTATATACTACAACAGTAAAGGTTGCAAAGCCCAGAACATAATTATCTTGAGATCGAAAAGTTTGCTCTCACTTTGGTCAGAACAGTTAAGAAGCTAAAGCCCTACTTTCAATCTCATTTTATTGTTGTCTTGGCGAATTGCCATTGAAACAAATGTTGTAAAAACCAGACACTTCGGCAAGATTGACGAAGTCGGTCATCAGTTAGGGAAATTCGACATCACTTTGTAACCTTGAACTACCATAAAAGACCAAGTGTTAGTAGACTTTGTAGTAGAACGACTCGACTTGGCCAAGGAATTCGACCAAGATTCCCTCATTTGGACTTACAAGTTCATGGCTCAGCAACTTCCTCGAGAGAAGGAATATGCATTTTCTTGTGCTCCCCGCAGGCCAAGAAATATGACTTTGCCATTAAACTCGACTACCCTGTCACTAATAATAAAGCAGAGTATGAGGCCTTCCTTGCTGGTATGAGGATGGTCATCGATAAGGGAGTCGAGCAACTAGCAGCCATTACTAATTCCCAGTTGGTCGCAAAGTAATTCGAAGGGAATTTTGAGGCTAAGGCAACTACAATGAGCAAGTATTTGGCTGAGTTCAAAAAGTTGCAAAAATAGTTCAAAAGTTCAGCCTCAACTGAGTCTTAAGATTAGAAAACAAAAGTGCAAATGCCCTGTTAAAGTTTGCTAGCTTAATAAAAGGAACCAAGGATAGGACTCGGGAGTTAGGGGACTCATGATATGGGTTAGACTAATAGACCTAACCCAATAACACTCAACCAGATAAGATATATGACATGGGACCTTATTTGGGTCATTCTACTAGCACAAGTATCGACACCTTACCTTGTCAACCAGAGTGTGGTTGATCAGTTCTAGAATGATTATTCAACCCTCAACTAAAGAGACATTAGAATCCAACAGACCTTCGTCACCTCGACCAAAGTATCCACAAATGATTGACAAATGAAGAAACATCTCGACCCCAGTAGGTCAATCGAAGCGACATAGAGCAATCCCGCACCACCAGTTACAATCGTATTAAATGCACCACTACCACTTCCCTATTGCATTAAATTCTCTAACAGGCAGCATCTCTCCACATTAATGATGTGTGTCTCCTCTTGTACCACCATGTTGTAAAACTAGAATGGTGCGCACCTCCCTCATACCACTATGTCCTGAAAAGCAAGAAGAGGCGCTACTTGAAATAGTACATAGAAGGAAGAAGACCTAAAGGATGTCAATTAAGGACAAAGGCCCTTTTTACACAGGCAAGGGCATTGCTAACATATCAGCCACACAAGAGAGCCTATAAATATCTTATTGCCACCATTTAGCAAGGTGTGCTCATTATCACTCAAAAATTTCATTCTGCCGCTCTATCTTTTGGTCAATTGAGTACTAACTTGAATGTTGGAGTGTCTCACCTCGACTAGCCTGATGTGTACTATTGGTTCTAGGACTCTATCCAATTTCACATAAACACTCTTTTTTGATCTCCCTTCCGGTTGACTGGATTGGACCAAAGCCTAGAATACTATCAAATTGATCATACCCTCATCGAGTATATTTGTATTACAAATTAATATAAATGCATTTGAAAAGTAAGTAGATATTTTGGTCAATAACCTAACACAAAAATTTAGAATAGAGTGCAAATAACAATATCCTCATACATGCTACCTAGATTTAGATATAGATGTTATTTCTTTGCCTTCTCACTGGCATTATATCATATTTAGTGTTACACTTAAAAAAAAGGAAAAGAAAAGAAAAGAAAATTCAAGTTAATTTTTTAAAATGGTGGTTTTGGACATAACTTATGATTGTTTACATAATAGTGGAAGGTGCTGGCACTGCTCGTTAATTTTTGAATAATTGATCACAGCTACCATTCATGAGGTTTGGTGTAATTATGAAAAGGTTCTTACTTTTTTAAAAATTACAAAAGCCCCCTTAAAATGACAAATCTAATTGTAATATGGACCAAATTTATGAAATGTCTAAAATGTCCAGATAGAAAAGCTATTAAATACTGAAAATTAATTCGATGACTAAAGTCCTAAATGCCCCTCTATGTATTGTGATACATTAAAATTGTGAATTATGTTAAATAGTTATATATATCTAAAATAATTTATGTATATAATTAAATTTATTAAATAATATTAAATAATAAATATATTTGTTAGTTGAGTTACATATTAAATATTATTTATTCAAATTGCTAATATAACTAAAATAATTAGTAAAATATAGTTATGGCCAATACCCCTTTATGTATACATATTTAAAATAATTTACCTATATAATTAAAGTTATTTAATAATATTAAATAATAAATATATTTATAATTGAGTTACATATTAAATACTATTAAACTAGTAAGCATATCTAAAATAATTTAGTTGAATTTAATTAAATAATTTATTAAAATAATAATCATATTTAAAATAAAGAGATGTTAAATAATTAAATTATTTGTTCAAATAATTAAATATATGTATTTTTAATTAAATTGTTTAAATTGAAAAAGATAATTTTTTTAAATTTAATTGTATTATTTAATAAAATAATAATCATTCTAAAATAAAGATATTTAAAATAATTAAATTAATATTTATTCAAATAATAAATATATCAAATAATTAATAAAATTTAGTTATATTTATTGATTAATTAAAAACACAATAAATAAAAAGTTAAACACAATATTAATTAGGAATTAAAAAGTAAAAAAAATTAATATATATTTTGAAACTAAATTATTTACTAATTAAAAAATATATATATTTTTTAAAATGCAAATCCCTCCCCCTTCTTCTTCTGCTGACCTGCCATGGCCGACAACTTCTGCCCATGACAACAAGAAGTTAGGCCAATAACTTGCTACTACCACCATGGCAGCAAAAACAACACTATGGCGGCCATTGGCCAGATCTGTTAGTGGCCTAGGTTGGTCCTATTTCCTCCAAAGATTCCTTCAAGCCATGGGCTAATATCACTTGGAGGGACGCCATAGGGGGTCGGGGTGAGGGGGTATTTTTGTGTATATATATATGTATACATCTTTTTTTTATTCAACATACATATGTATATATCGTATATATTATATATTACATAACATTATATTATATATGTATGTATATGTATATAAATATTTTACATATTTTTTTGTATATATTTTTTATTAAGATTTAGGGCATTTTTATATTTTTATTAAGGTTTTATGGCATTTTTGTACTATTACACAATCAGTTTATCAACCAAATTACTAAAAGGCATTTATGAAATTTCACATGTCACTTTTAACAAAAATTTGAAAAAACCCTAACGGCAACTAACAATTGGACTAAATTGTTGGATAGTCACAAATCTTAGGGAGTTTTGTAATTATTGAAAAAGTGAGAATTTTTTTGTAATTATACTAAATTTTAGAGATAGTAGCTGTAATTTATCCTAAAAAAAATATAAGATTTTATAAATTGACTTTTTAAATATTAATTTAATTATAGTAATTCAGAATGCATTTGATACTGAGTGTAGTTTTAAGATTTATCCCAAATTAGAAATACTAAATTTCACAAAAAGTTAGTATAGGTTTAATGAATTTTAGAAGATTTATGTAAATATAACAAACTTCTAACGGTTTAAACTCATCATTTTTAATAGACTCTTGGCGGGTGAGTATATAAATTTAAAAAAAAAAAAAAACTATACCAAATCTCCAAATATGTCTATGTAATCATTTCCCCCCCTCAATTTATAATGCTATTTGAGTATCAATGATATAACATATTGTCAGTTACATTACACAGTAAACATTTTGAGTTTTTTTTATTAATATAATATATATTAATAAGAATACATGCCAAGTATATTTAATTTATAATAAAAAATTAAATATTTTTATAAAAAATATTTAATATATTTATATAAAATAAAAGATAAAAACCCGTGGGAATAGAGCCTATGATTGAATCTTAATAAATTTAGAAAAACTTTATAACTTTAAGAGCAAAATTTTTGAAATTTTTACAGCGATATATGTATAATATAATCTCATATAAATTTGTCAGAACAATTAGAGATGCAATTGAGTCGAATTGAGCTAAATTTGAAAAAATATTTCGAGTTCGAGCTCAAATTTGAAATATACATATTAAGCTCGAGCTTAACAAGCTCGATAAAAACTCAAATTCATCTCGACCCAATAAAACTCGGATTGGTAATTAAGTTGTAAAGAATTGCATACTTAAACTCAAGTTCGAGTTTGAGCTCGAACTCGAAATATAAATATAATAATATTATATATATTTATTAATAAAATAAAAAATAATATTAAATTATATACATGCTTGTGAGTTCCAGCCTAAGTACATGGCTCAATGTCAACTTAAGATAAATCTCGAACTTAATTCAATTTGACTTGAAATCAAAACGGCACAAACTAACTTGCATCCCT
This sequence comes from Jacaranda copaia, assembly GCA_014898725.1. Taxonomy (NCBI): domain Eukaryota; kingdom Viridiplantae; phylum Streptophyta; class Magnoliopsida; order Lamiales; family Bignoniaceae; genus Jacaranda; species Jacaranda copaia. Next base: position 553,578 of record JACGDI010005231.1, on the reverse strand, counting down.
AGGGATGCCAGTCTCTGCCAACCACTCCTCGCTTCAACCTAGTTTACCTCTATATCCAAGCATTTTTACAATCAATATCAGGAGCTTCATAGTATCATACTGGAATTTACACAATAATTACATATTCCAAATACTTCAAGTTATCAGGTTAAGACAACTTCCTGGAGGTTCTCAAAATTACATAATAAAAGACACATACACAAAAATCTCTGCTAACCCGTTTATTTAACAAACGATAAATTTATTTCGATATCTGATTTAAACATCCGGAGGATAAATAAGGAGCTTAAATGCAGTATTTACCAGTCCCATCTGTTGCTGCATTTGTAGTTTTTGCCTTTGAATCAACCTGGCAGAGTATGCAGCAGTTGCCTTAGGAAAATATAATTCCATATTCTGCAGCGGAGATACTTCAGCCAAACTAGAAGGAATGGCCTCAAGACTTGAGCAGAATCTAAGGACCACTTGCTGAAGTCTTGGAAAGTGATGGCCCGAAGCATTCCATTGAATGAGATCAGTCCTCCCAATCTCCAGAACTCTAAGCAGACGAAAGCCCCCATCAAGAGGCTCCCAGTGGCTGCCCCTGAAAGCATAGTCTTTTAGCTTAAGCACCTCCAGATTTGGCAGCATACCAAGTGTAGACATGTGACCCCAGTCCAGCAATGTGTCGGATAAAGTTATCTTCTTCAGGTTTGGTGGGAATTTATAGGACTGTGGAAGACCTGGAATGCTGCATTGGGACGGCCCCAGAGGGAATGCGTCGTTTAACAGTTTCAAGCTCTCAAGACGATCTAGTTTGGCGAGAACATCAAACATAGCCGAAGATTCTCCAGCTTTTTCTTCCACAAATGTGAGTAGCTTCCCGCGTATTCCTAGCTTCCTCAGATTGGGAGTCCTTGCCAATATGTTCTCAGTGCAGCTTTCAGGTGAGATCGTAGAAATTGTCTGTATATTTCTTCTCACAAAAGGATCTTCATAATTCTTTCGTGTTTGGGCAGGAGGTCCGTGTAAGAGACTTATCCCAGTCGTATGAAGATGCCTGAATTGTAACATTTTCCATATGTCTGCTAGAATGTCGAGCTCGCGACAGGTTGTCCGGATAATGATAGTTTGAAGATTCCAAAGGTTAGAGATTGATGCAGGGACAATCTTAAAACCACCGAAAAGGGCAACAAACCTTAGGTGAACCAGGTGCACAATCTCATTTGGGAAGCGGGAGAAACTGATGGCTCGTAGGTCCAAGACCCTGACTAATCGGAAGGCTTCATGTATGAATGATGTAAGTTGCCGAGGGACGCTCCTCTCTTCCAAGACAAAACACAAGAAGGAGCGGACGTGCGGACCAATGGGCTTTGATGAAATGAAGTCCAATACATTTGATTGGATACTGAGTCGCCGATGACAACTTTGGATGGCAGTACTGGAGAAAGGATGATTTTGTCTGAAGCCTTTGATCACCTGTAAGAACTTCTGTTCTGCACTTTCTTTTAGACATAAATCACGCAGCATATCATGAATACGGCATGTCTTAATTCGACCATTAGCCCTCTTCTTTGCCACCAGGACTAGATTTCTGTCTACAAGATCCTCTAAGTACTCTTCAGCTAAGTCCTCTAAGCATTCCTGTCCATTTTCTTGGACAAATCCCTCGGCAACCCATAATCTCAGTAACTTCCAAACTGGGATCTCAAAATCTTCAGGAAAAATTCCAAAATAGACAAAACAAACCTTCAAGTGATCCGGTAAATGCTTGTAGCTTAGCGCTAATACATCCATGCATTGCTTTGGATCTTTAGCAACATACGTACTGACACTGTCGGCTACTTTCTTCCACCACTCGTGTGTTTTCTCTCGCTTCAAAAGAAGACCTGAAATAACAACAATTGCCAGTGGAAGCCCATAACATTTTCTTGCAATTTGTTTTCCAAGCTCCTCCAGCTCCGGAGGGCATCTCTCTTTCCGAAAGGTCTTCCAACAAAGTAGCTCCCAACTTTCATCACTTGTTAGAAAACGTAAGTTGAGAGGTGGGCTATCGATGTTGGCATGCAAAGCTACCTCTCTGTTACGGCTTGTCAACAATATCCTACTCCCCAAGTTAGAGTCCGGAAAGGCCATTCTAATATCATCCCAAGCCTGTCTAGTCCACACATCATCAATGACTATAAGGTATCTATTTTTCTTCAAATGCTTGCATAGTTCCTCTCCCAGCCAATCATCGCTCATTTTGAACATCTGATAGTCCACAAGCCGCAGAGATTCTAAAATACCAAGAAACACTTCTCTTCTATTGTATTCTTGAGATACATATATCCATGCACGGAGATAGAAGTGGTATTCTATGGAAGGATCAACGTAAACTTTTCGAGCCAATGTTGTTTTGCCAAGTCCTCCCATGCCAACAACTGAAACAACTTCCAGCTGCTCTGGCCCTTTAGTGAGGCGATTGATTAAGGCTTTAACCTCTTCACCAAAGCCCACAACGTTTGCTTCCTCCACGACTGGTGGCCTCCTTTCTCGTGGGCTTTTACGAGAGGGCTCTCCCCCCGGCATGCTCACTATACCAAACATCCTTTTGTCATATATTTCCTTGACTTTTGCCCTGATGGATTCAATTTCTCTTGCAACATTACGAAGAAGAGAAGTGTAATCAAACACATGGAACATTTTCCTCATGGTGCTTCTCGACTTCTGCATTGCTGCACTGACCACAAATGTGTCGATGATGTCCTCTGCCTCATAAGCCACATCCGTGATTTGTCGAACAACTTCTCGAACATATTCAAATTCATTACGCTTCTCTCTTGAGTCCTTGAGGAATGCTTTCATCAAACTAAGTTCCCTATGAAGAGATTCAACTTGGTCCTTCAGTCCATATATCAGATCACCATGGTAAAGTAGCAGCTCCTTTAAATTCTCCAGAAGAAATCCTACAACTGCATCGGCCATGTTGCTAATCCGCCTCTGCATAAAAATCCAATGTGAGAAATAACACAGTGTCAGATGAGTTAAAATAACCATCCTCACGCGGAGACTTGTCATTTGGTCCTTAAAAGAATCATTGCAAAAAGTAGACTAGTAAATGCTCATAGCAACGTTTCAAAACTTTCAAAGTAAAGTAAAGGAAGTCACACTATTGATGATATTAGTTATATATGATGATATGACGTCGACAATGATCGCTTTACCTCTAGGTTCTATTCATGAATAAAGGTATGTCCCAAGCTATGCTGAAGATTGCTAAGTGACTTTTGGCTTAGTGGCATTGGTTTCACACATAAAGTATGAAGTTAGGAGTCAGAGCTCGCAAATATATAATGTGTGTGTGTAAATTACAAAGTTGTGCCAAAAGACTAAGGCACACGAAAAACTAAATGAGTAAACAACTTGAGCCAAGCTTTGGAAGACTTTCAATGTCAAGCTTGAGCTAATCTAAAAAAACAATGTTTGAATTAATTAGAATTGGTTTTTGATTAATTTTAAACTACATAATTATCACTATTACTCGTAAAATAATATTGTTGTTATTTTATTTCAACAAATGATATTTCGGTTCAATATTAATACACATAAAATTACCAATGAATCTCGCTTGGTTGTTATAATGTTAAATTTCTTTATAGTTATTATAATAAGATTAAAATTTTAAAATATAAAGAAATAAAGGTTCACGATTTAACTCGCAAGCTTTCGAACTTGAAAAAGATCAAATTCAAGTCAAGTCTTACTCGTGCTAGCTCGACTCATTTTACAATCCCTAGTTGAGTTCAACATCTGGAAAGCATGCTCCTATGGCACCCCTAAATTATTGTTTAATGAAAGCATACACTGTTCAGTCCATTCAAATTTATTTCCTGAAAGAGGCCTAATTTCAAAATGTCCAATGGAGATTATTTAGGTAACCTTTTCTAAAACCAGAAATTAATACAGAATCACATTACAAGTAAAATAATAGGATCATCATACATTTGCAAATAATAGAATTTCTTACAGAAACACACTCTATTAAAAAGGGAAGGGCACAAAGCAACAAGAAATGAAGGATGGATCCAGAATTGAAGATTTTGGGGGACAACTAGTTATTATCAATTAAGGCACGCGTGTTATTTTTCTAGCAAATTCCATATTTTCCCGAATAATAAAAATTTGTGATCTGAATTAAGCATAAAAGGGTTTCAATATTTATATATATATATATATATAATATGTATAAATATATAATTATATTTATAATAGATATACAAATTAAACTACGGAATATGTGTAATCTATACTATATATAAAGTACTGAAGCTTTATCGACATACTTTCAGATGAATTGACCACCCTCCAATTATTTATTTTTTTCTTTAATATTTTGATTTATCTTAACTTTCTTTTTTGATTTATTTGAAAAATTCAAATAAATACAAAATTATTTTGAAGACAAATAACCAAACATAAACTTATTTTCCCTCCAAATACTAAAATAGGTTTTTCCAAAATACCCTTTCATATTCTTCATTATCCCAAAAACTTTTCCATTTTTCAATACATACATACATACATATATGTATATATATATATATATTAATATATATTTTATTATTATTCTCATAAAAAAAATTAATCAATTCCATTTTCTTCTTCCAAAACAAAAAAACATTGTTTCACTTGCTACAATGAAAATGTCTCCTTAAATATAAACGAGCATACCAATACTTTCCAAAATAAATTGTTAACTATTTTCCAAAATATAATAAAAAATTCATTATATTCCCAATCTCACTTAAATCATTCATTTCTCCAAAACACATATCATAATCTAACATAAGACATAACCAAACATTACCATTGAAATTATTAAAAAAATTATAGTATTATGTAAAAATGCAAATGAATATTTTGCTTACTACTATATACGATAATATTTTAGCACACACGTGAATTGTACCAAAATTACTAATATGCACTCTACATATCCGTCGTTGCAGGAAATTATACATCACAAAAAATGAGAGGGTAAAAAAGAAAAAAAAAAAAAAACTCTCACACACGCGCGCGCACAAAACTGCTGAGTTACTAATAGCAAGAAAACACTGCAACTAACCTGATCTATTCCAGGAGTAGGATAGATATATCAAAGCATTGGCAACCCAGAAAACTAAATCCGCCAGAATCAATGAAGCTGAGAAAAACACAGAAAAAGTACTAAGAAAAAGCGGTAGAAAGAAATAAATAGGTTTGAAGAATACCGCGTTGGGGATGCTAAGGCTGCTTCTCGGAAAGACCATATTGCGAATAAAGAAGCAGTGAAGGAGCGCCCAAGTCAACTAACGAAGACAACCATCAAGTCAATAATTCCTAATAAAATATTCATAATGTAATATACTTACAGATACAAATTAAAGTTTTAATCTTTTATTGTCTGCTTCAAATATAATCTAACTTTTGTTGAACAATATTAAAATAAATTTCAAGTGAAGATTCATAAAGGTAAAAACTAAAACAATTTTTAAAACAACAAAAAGGTCTGTCTTGTTCGCTCAATTTCATCTACTCTTAAATTTTTTTTAATAAATACCAGTCTTGATGACCAATTATTATTAAAAAAAAATTGTCTTAATTTTTTGAAGTTTGATTTTCCATTGTTTATTGTAGTTTGAATTATATTAAAGGTTAATTAGAAAAAAATTTCTAATCCTACTTTTATTTTAGTGTTCGTCCCTATTTGAATTTTTACACATTAAACTCCCCACTTTTTCACAAAAATTAAGAATCACTCCCCATAACTCTTAGAAAGGCCTATATACCATTACATTTGGAAAAAAACAACAAAAATACTTGATAAATGCATTTCTATAATCAAGAAAAACGCTTTCCTCTTCTTTTTTTTTTTTGGCCTGAAAATGACTTCTCGAGGCGCGAAAACAAAAGAGCGTGAAATCATTCTTCCTCCACCATTGACACGAGAACGAGAGAAGAAGAAGTGAAAAGAAAACAGAAAAAAGAAAGACACCAAAATTTCTGCCATTTTTCTGCGATTATGGAAGGAAAAACATCTGCGAAAAGAAGCCAAGTGCAAAAAAAAGTGAGCAAAAGAAACACAGGTATGTTTTCTGAACTTGCAATTTCAAATGTTAGTGATTTTTCAGTGTTTAGGGTTTTTATTCATTTTTTAGTCGTTAAACACTTGAACCGATTTGATAGACATATGATTTTTGTTGTGAAATAGGAAGTTTCTAATTTGTATTTGATGGGTATGAAAGTTGGACTTTACCTTTTTGGGGTTTATACTTCTTTCTACCTAAAATTGTATTATGGTGGAAATTATATAGTAAAACTATCTGAAAGCGGTAGTGTAGAATATGATATGTATAACTGCATTACAGTTTAGAAGCAAATATAATATAAAACATTCAATCTTGCAATAAACATTCGGGAAAAGTCTAGTATATAACCTACAATACATTTTAGAAGCAAATGTAGTATAAAATATTCAAACTTGTAGTACACATTATGAAAAAATCTAGTATATAACCTGCAGTACATTTTAGAAGCAAATGTAATTTAAATATTCAAGATTGGAGTATTCATTAGGCAAAAATGTAGTATATAATTAGTGTAACTGCAGTATATTTTAGGAGCATATTTAGTACAAAAATATTCAAGTCTGCAGTATACATTAAACGAAAGTATAGTATATAATTTGTATATCTGCAGTATATTTTAGAAACAACTGTAGTATAAAATATTCAAGCCTGAAGCATATACTAACTGAAAGTGTAATATAATATATTATGTGTTTTTGAAGTACGTTTTAGAAACTTCTGTAGTATAAGACATTCAATCCTGAAATATACCCTAACTGAAAGTATAATATAATATATTATATGTTTCTGAAGTATATTTTAGAAGCTTCTATAGTATAAAATATTCAAGTTGTCAGTACACATTATCTAAAAGGATTAGTTTATTATCTGTTTATATACTAATTTTTCTTTATCTGATTGTAGTCAAGCCAAGACATTATGAGGTCTGCTCTCGTTGCTCCCCTTAATTTTTTCAGAGTAAATTGGATATTGTAAAGTTCAATATAGGGTCAAAACATTTTGATGCATTGAAAAAGACCCCTTTTTATACATACATGGATATGCCCAAGTTAAGTTCAAACTTCATTCGACTTGAAGTTATATTGAGGAGGTTTAACCTAAAAAGGCTGTCATTTCATTTTTTGGAGGGGGTCGAAGTTCCTTTTTCTACAGCTAAATTTTCTATGATTTTAAGATTGCCATATATGGGGCAATCTGTTAATATAACGTTGAAGATGAAGTCTTCAACCTTTGACAGCCTTTTTTCTGGAAAGCTAAAAATATTACTAGATCTGAAATAGCTAAATGTGTCTTCAACCTTTGACAGCCTTTTTTCTAGAAAGCTAAAAATATTACTAGATCTGAAATAGCTAAAACATTTGAGGAGTATGTATATAAGGATAATGAGGAGGACTTGAATAATTTTTGTAAGTTATACATACTTTTTGTTTTTAATTATTTTCTGTTTCCAACATCAAATTATTGGACTCCACGATTTCTCCTACTATACTTGGACAATTTATCTAAAGTTGGTTTGTATGCATGGGGCATAACTGCATACAATTTTCTTGTCCAAGATATGAAGAACCATATAGGAGTAGGTGGAGGAAAAATCAAGAAAACATTGATGGGTGCACAGTTGATTTGATGGTAAGTGTTTGCTTCATTTTTCTAACAACATTGATTATAATTATATTCAAGTGAGTATAATTTTTTTATTTATGAATGGCAGGCATGGGTCCATGAACGCATTCCTTCATTGGCTTCACCAATGAGTTTGTTTGAGTTTTCATGCTTTTACCGGTGGAAGAATAACAAACTCCCACATAATGTGGAGGAGGCCGAGAAAAAATTGAAATAAATTACAGTAGAAATGGTAATAATTGTAATATTTCATTGATAGCTTTTTGTATAAGAATTTAAATTTGATAATTATTTTTATTGTAATAGGTTGTAGCCCTTAACTCTGCTCCAGAGGAGTTAGAATTAGCAGTTTTGATCAAGAAACCAGAGGCTGCTAATACTATCATCAGTCAAGTTCATGTTTGTGATCATACAATATATGAAGTAATTATTGCAGCTAAAGTCGAAGAAATTAAATCATTGAAAGAAAAAATTATTTCATTCGATATGATGGCAATGAAGGAGTAGGATGAGGAAGAGCATCTAGTTGAGCACAAGACTAAGGGGGAGGAGCTTGAAGAGGGAGCTGGTGAGTTTGTAAATGAGGGGGTACGTGATTTGGTAGATGATGCACAGAAAGAAAGGGATGAATCTGAAAATACGGTGGATGAAGAAAGTCGAACAAAATACCGTCATGATCCTTCAAATTTCCCCAAATCTTTGAAGATAGAAATTTATGTACCAATTTAAGTGGCTGAGTTCGAAGAATCTGAGATTGAAGTGGAAAATGTCATGTCCTCGATTGTGACAGATGTGTGCAATTGAGAAGACAAAAAGCCAAAACAGAAATCTCCAGATTTTGTCAGCCCCCAGAGCACCACACCAGTCAAAAGAGCAAGAGAAGTGACAAAGACCTATGGTCTTCCTCGTCCTCGTCCCATCCAAAAAAAGACAAAGAACAAGAAGAGAAGGTGTTGTCAACTACTTAATATTTTAAGTTTTTGCATTTTACATTTTATTTATAAATTTTCTATTTGTAATAAATGTAATGATGTCTTATTTTTGATTGATTGATATTTGTATTTAATGTGATCATATCTTATACTTCATGTTGGTGATATTTGTACTTAATGTGTTGTCTTTTGTATTCCAAGTTGGTGATATTTATACTTAATGCGCTATTCTTTTGCACTTCATGTTGGCAACATTTGTACTTCATGTGCTGATCTTTTATACTCCATGCTGGGACATTTATAGTTCATGTGCTGATCTTTCATACTTGATAATCCTTTATACCAATGTGCTTGAGTTTTGTACCCCAAGTAGGCATAGTTTGTACTCCAATAAGGGATACTTTAATAGTTGATACTTTGCACTTAATGGGGATGATTTATGTACTCCATGTTGAATATATTTTGTACTTCAATAGGGGATACTTCAATACTTGATACTTTGCACTTAATGGAGATGATTTATGTAGTCTATGTTGAATATATTTTGTACTTCAACAGGGGATACTTCAATACTTGATACTTTGCACTTAATGTGATTGAGTTGTGTACTCTATGTTGGTCATATTTTGTATTTTAACAGGGTATACTTTAATTGTTGATACTTCATACTTAATGTGCTTGGAATTTGTACTCCATGATGGTATATTTTGTACTTCAATAGGAGATACTTCAATACTTGATTCTTTGTACTTTATGTGCTTGAGTTCTGTACTCCATGTTGGCTATATTTTATACTTCAATAGGGCATACTTCAATTGTTGATACTTTGTACTTAATATGATTAGATTTTGTGCTCCATTTTGGCTATATGTTGTACTTCAATAGGGGGTACTTCAATACTTGATTCTTTGTACTTAATGTACTAGTGTTTTGTACTTTAATTGTTACACTTTGTACCTAATGTGTTGTATTTTGTACTGCAGGAGACCAAAGATATCAATCCAATCCTGGTGGCAGAGGAACCAGCCAGCCAAAAGATTGAAGCGCTTGATCCCTATAAAGGAATAACTAATTATAGAGGTCGGGAACTTATTCCAGCAAAAGAGCAAGAAGTCATCGATAACTTTTTTAGAAGAGATAATTTAGGATAACAAAATTTGCTTATTATTTTTCTTTTGGACAAATTGGTGTCTGAAATAACAATTAACAATTGTGTAGGGCGATTGTCTGGAAGGGAGCATAATAATTTTTAGATGGAAGAAACTTTTGTGAGCTCTTATTTGGAGGAGAACATACCGGTGACATAGTGGACTGCTACATGTCTATATTATGCAGCCCATCTTTCGGCAACAAGTGTCACCACAAGGTGTGGTTTATGTCCGCAATAGCGCAAGTATGTGGCAGTTTCCTAACTTAATTTAATTCACGTTTCCAATGAGTATAACCATTTGTTTTTATACTTCATAGGCTGACATATTAGACAGACTCGAGGGACGTAACTTGAAGGATATGAGCAACGAAGAATTCATGGAGATGATACCTACACTTAACTCCTTCACCCTTAAAGATTTGGAAGACCTCACATTGGATCTTGTAAACCAGTGTCATTACATAATCCTACCAATTTTTCGGCACGGTCACTGGTTTTTGGTTATCCTCGACACCTCGACTCATTTTTTCTTATATATGAATTCAATAATGGTCGCCAGATACAAACCGACAGCTATTGCCATTGTAAGTTTGCTTCTTTCCCCTGTGATTTCTTCATAAAGTAAGGAGTCAACAACTGATCAATATTTTTGTAAGCTTTATTCTATTCTCGGTATATGAAACTTTCATGGGGGTGTCGTGTGGACGAATTAATGAGGCCAAAAAAAAGCCAACAGCAAATGGGTATAGTGGATTATGGCATCTTTGTGTGCCTTTAGTCAGAATGTTTCGCTAGAGACACCTTAGAGTTCTGGAGGTATGCTGGAAAAATTAACATGGACAAATACTATGTGAAAATGGCATATACAATATTAAGTCATGAAAATACTAGGATTTGAATCACACTTTGTATATAAATACATATTTAAATTGAAGCATATTTTGTATATAATATTATTTTGTATGTAAGTATAATTTTTCATCAAGCATTTATAATATTTTAAATTAAAAATGCCAAGTGAATTTGAGTAATTTGAAGGAAATGAAGTAAAAACCTTGAACTTACAAAGTATAAAATATGTTTAGCTGAAGTACAATTTAGTTCAATTGAAAATGTCTAGTGAATTTGAGTATAATTCAAATGAAATGAAGTACAAACCCTGAACTAACGAAGTATAAAATGTGTTTTGATGAAGCACACCTTTATTCCAGTGACAATTTGAGTATGATTTGATGGGATTGAAGTACAAACAAAAAAAAAAGTATAAAATCTATTCATTTGAAGTTCACTTCGATTCAATTGAAACGAGGCAAGGAATTTGAAAATCATTCAAAGAAAATGAAATACAAACCAAGAAAAAACAAAGTATAAAATATGTTTCTTTAAAGTTCACTTCAATTCAATTGGAATGAGGTAAGGAACTTGAGTACCATTCAAAAGGAAATGAAGTACAAATTAAGAAAAAACAAAGTATAAAATTTGTTTTCTTGAAGTTCACTTCAATTCAATTGAATCGAGGCAGGGAATTTGAGTACAATTCAAAGGAAATGAAGTATAAATCCCGAACTAACAAGGTATAAAATATGTTTCACTGAAGTACACCTCGATTCTAATGATAATTTTAGAACTATTCAAAGAAAATGAAGTACAAACCAAGAAAAAACAAAGTATAAAATTTGTTTATTTGAAGTTTACTTCGATTCAATTGAAACGAGGTAAAGAATTTGAATACCATTCACAGAAAATGAAGTACAAATCAAGAAAAAACAAAGTAAAAAATTTATTTCTTCAAAGTTCACTTCGATTCAATTGAAACAAGGCAAGGAATTTGAGAACCATTCAAAGAAAATGAAGTACAAACCTTGAACTAATGAAATATAAAATGTGTTTTGATGAAGTACATCTCGATTCCAGTGACAATTTGAGTACAATTTGAAGGAATTGAAGTACAAACCAAGAAAAATAAAGTATAAAATTTATTTATTTGAAATTCATTTCGATTCAATTGAAATGAAACAAGAAATTTGAGAATCATTCAAAGGAAATGAGGTACAAACAAAGAAAAAATAAAGTTTAAAATTTGTTTCCTTGAAGTTCACTTCGATTCAATTAAAACAAGGTAAGGAATTTGAGTACCATTCAAAAGAAATAAAGTACAAACCAAGAAAAAACAAAGTATAAAATTTGTTTCCTTGAAGT
>JACGDI010005231.1:516983-537355 GCA_014898725.1 Jacaranda copaia | reverse complement strand
AAGTATAAAATGTATTTCTTTGAACTTCACTTCGATTCAATTAAACAAGGCAGAGAATTTGAGTACAAATAAAAAAAATCAAGTATAAACCAAGAAAAAATAAAGTACAAAATATTTTGCTTTGAAGTTCACTTCAATTTAATTGAGACGAGGCAAAAGATTTGAGTATCATTCGAAGAAAATGAAGTACAAATTAAGAAAAAATAAAGTACAAAATGTGTTTCTTTGAAATTCACTTCAATTCAATTGAAACGAGGAAGAAAATTTGAGTACAATTCGAAGAAAATGAAGTACAAGCCCTGAACTAACGAAGTATAAAATGTGTTTCGCTAAAGTACAATTCAATTCAATAGAAAATGCCTAGTGAATTTGAGTATAATTCAAAGAAAATAAAGTACAAACCCGAAACTAACGAAGTATAAAATAAAATTCGTTAAAGTACAAAATTTAACTAATTTATTGATTCTTTGCATGTTCGATGATTATACCCTATTCTACCACACCTTTTACACTTAATTACACGTTTCTCAATTTGTAATGGAATTCTCTGTGTCCTTCTACGCCAAAACTGAGATCTGCAATCAGGTGCATTAATGGGTCCATAATCATCTGGCTAGAACAAATTCATATCAAGCATAGGAATAGGGTTTATCACTGCTTGATATGCTTGTTGATACATTTCAACTCGGTAGTATTGATCGGTGAAGTCATACAGTGAAAGTGACCTTAACTCAATCACCTCAAAGCTCCAATCGCTAGACATGACAACTTTTAAGTTATGAGAACGCATATGATTGATTGCCAACTTCTTCTCTTGCTTGGGACATATTTGACCAATCATCTTATGAGATTCTTCTCGTCGATCATGCACATAACCATTATTTGCATGCGTATGTGATCAACCATGGCTGCAACTGGCATAAATTGGGCTGGTTTAACCCAATTTTTCCAATATTTTGCTTGATTATTATTTATTACCCCCCATCGATCACCACTGAATAAGGAATTTGCCTAACATGGTGGGTCAAATTGCATAATAAAGTCTCTAGCAAGCAGTAACGACTCTAAGATGCTGTTTATATGTCGTGTATACTCCTGCCTCATAGGTGCATATGTGGCTTTCATAAAAATAGAACACCAATGTTTCTTGTTATGTAGAGGATACTTCCTTAATATCTAAATTTAAAACAATGGAACAGTAATGTGCTAAATATTACGAATTAGAGTTTATTTCATATTATTGTTTCACAAACAAAGATAAAGGACATTTACTTATTTCTTAAAGTTATTCACTAAATGTTTCAAGCAATATGCATGGTGGCTACCAGAAAATATTATTGGGATGGCCTTAAGAAGACCTGGATGTCGATCGGAGAAGAAAGTAAACCTTGATAAGCCAGGCAGATATTGAAAATCTAAAGCACTTCTTAGCTTGAAGCAAAACCACTCCCAATTAATATCATTTTCAAAGTCAACAACTGCATATGCTAGTGTGAATAAGCTATCATTAGCATCCTTACTGACAACACTGAGTAAGCATCCTTTGTATTTATTTTTAATATGGGTACTGTCTAAAAATATCAACGACCTGCATTCCTTGAGAAAACCAATAAGGCAGGCACTGAAACATATAAATAGCCGACGAAATTTTTGACTAATTGGGTCAATCTCATAGTCTATAATACTTTCAGGGTTTGTCCTCTTCACAATATCACAGTACCACCTCAACTTATCATAAGATCCCTTCTTAGCACCATGGATGTCTTACATAGCTAATTCCTTACCCATCCATACTTTATGGTACCTAAGTTCCACACCATATTCTCTGTGGACATCTTTCAATATGGTAGAGGGCCGATAACATGACTTTGATATCAATTTATTCTTTACAATGTTAGTAACCTAAGCAAAATCGACTTTAGGATGTCCCCTTATTCGAAGATTAGCCTCACCACATATGTGCTCTAGATTGCATTTTTGAATGCCAAATAATTTATCAGCCTCATACCTTGATGCGTAGATTCTCCATTTGCAATTTTCATCACTGCAAATGGCTATGATTTTTTTGCTGTCATTTTTCTTGTATTTAAATGACCGCAAAGTAGATACTACATAATTCTTAAGCATAATTGTGAACTCTTGAGCATCCTTGAATGTCTGACTCTCCCCATATATGCAATTCCTCCATGCATCAATTGAGTTGTTAGTTAAAGCCAGTTCATTGTGCAATGCATTAGTCGACCCAATTTCCTCCTCGACTGCATCCCTTGAGGCTGACAAATGAAGTATAATTTCATAAAAAAACAAATACAATTTTAATAAATTAAAGTATAAAACCCTAACAATTGCAGTACACTTTTTTATAATTCATTAGTAGAACACTTGAAGTATAAAACTTAAATAATAGAGTATAATTTTATATGAAATGAAGTACAATTTTAGATAACTGAAGTATAAGTTTGTATAAGATGAAGTACAATTTTGAATAGTTTAAAAGTATAAAACCCTGGCAACTGCATTACAGTTTTGGATAATCAATAAATAGAATATATGAAGTATAAAACTTCAATGAATAGAATACAGTTTTTGGTAAAATAAAATATAAAATGAAGTGTAATTTCAGAAAAAAAATTAAAATTTTAAGTAAAGTTTGAATTATCAATAAATAGAACACTTAAAGTATAGAATTTCAATGAATAGAATACAGTTTTAGGTAAAATAAAGTATAAAATAAAGTATAATTTCAGAAAAAAATTAAAATTTCAAATAAAGTTTGAATAATCAATAAATAGAACACTTGAAGTATAGAACTTCAATAAATAGAGTATATATTTAGGTAAAATGAAGTATAATTTCAAAAAAAAATAATAATTTTAGATAAAGTGAAATATAATAAATTCAGCTAATTGAATTACAGATTTAGATATAATAAAGTACAATTTTGGAACACTTGAAGTATAGCACTTTAATGAACAGTTTATACGCTTTTTAAAATGAAGTAAGTATAATTTCAGAAATGGAAGTATAATTTTACATAAAAGAAAGTTCAATTTCAAAACACGCAAAATATAAAATCCTCGCGAAAGAAGTATAATTTTTATAATCAATAAATAGAACACTTGAAGTGTAGAAAATTAATGAATAGAGTATAGATTTAGATAAAATGAAGTATAAAATGAAGAAGTATAATTTCATAAGAAAATAAAGTACAATTTTAAATAAAATGAAGTATAATTTTCAAATTTCTGAAGTATGAAACCTCAAAAACAGCGGTACAATTTTTAATAACAGTTTAATTGAATATTTGAAGTATAAAACTTAAATAATGATGTACAATTTTTGTCAAACGAAGTATAATTTTATTTGCAATGAAATATAATATAGAACTTTCTAAAGTAGAGAAAAATTTTCAAATAAACGGTGTACAATTTCAGAATTCTTGATGTACAAAACTTTACAAACTGCAGTACAATTTAGATCCTGTGGAAGTATTATCTTAAAACATCACAGCTCTTCTTGGCATTTCTGCTTGATTCATTCTTTCGGTTTACCAGGATGTCAACAATGTTCATTTTTAATGTCAAATGCAATAAGATTATATTCAGAACATCTTCGTCATTAGTCAATGTCACATACAATCTTTGATGTGGAGCTACGTATTGCAAACTGAAGAGCTCGGCATTGATTTCACCCCATTTTCTTGCGAGATTAATGTACATATTCATTAAAATCGTAGTATCCTTGATGGATATTATATGGAGTTAGTTTTGTAGCGGCAACTCTCCAATAATTGATTGAACACTCTAGCTTTACTACTGGTTGACATTGTCAGAAAAATACAAGAAACTCATAAACAACTGAGAAGAAGAAGAAACCCAAAAATAAAGATTAAACTAGAAAATGATGAAAATGAAAAGAGAAGAAGACAATGCAGATGCCGGGTTGATGATTGTTTCTCGTTTCCACTGTGGAGTTGCTTGCGTTTTTTCTTTTCTTTTTATTTCTGGAAGTAATACCGATATTGGTAGGATTTACTATTACCTTTTGTTTATGATAAAAAAAAAATGAATAAAAAATATTACACTTAAGGGCATTTTTGCCAAATCAGATGAGTAGTGAGTAAACTCTAAAATTCTTATAAAATTAGGTAGTTTAGTCTAATAAGAATCAAGTGGGGATTGATCACAAAAATGAAAAGTGATTTTGATACTTTTAAATAAGTCTCCTTTAAATTAACACCTAATGTAATTAATTAAATATTTTAACTGAATAAAAAATTTTAAAATTAAAATAAATTTAAATTAAAATTCAACCATTTAACAATCCTAGCAGCAAGAATAATCGAATTTAAGTCCACTGAGAGTTACGAACGAAGCATCCCATAAGGCATTCCCAAGCCCAAAGCGGCCCAATGCAAGGCGAGTCGGAGTCGAGTACCGGGTTGACCCTAAGTATTGGATCGGGCCTACAATTTGGTGTGACCACTCAGCGTTGGGTAGAAGCATGTTTCAATTTGAAATCCCAAAACCCAGAATCAGTTAATCCAGAGAATAAGAAAAAGGGGAAAGAAGATGCAGCAGGCAGCTGCACCACCACCGACTCGGGAACCGGCGGCGAGGGAGGATGCGCCGCCGAAGCAGGTGGCGCAAGCGTTGGAGCAGCTAGGGCAGGCGGGGCGGCTGATCGCCGATGTGCGGCTCGGGGCGGATCGGCTGTTGGAAGCCTTGTTCTTCGTGGCGGATGAACCTCACCACCAGCACTCTGCTAAGTGTTTGAATTTAATCGTCAAAGAAGAATCCTTAATGCGCCACCACCTCCAGAACCTCCGCGCAATTGGTGGGTATACCTACAAACGCGTTCTTTTGTGTATCTCTGTGAATTAATTTACTAAAACTTCTGTTGAATTAGTTGATAAAGAGTGGGGAAGATAATCCAGGATATTCACAGGATGCACGAGGTGTAAACTCGCTGTAGTGTTCCATTAGTTGTTTGGGCAAGAAAGATAGTATTTTTTTCCCATTGACCAGCGCGAATAAAAAAAGAAGATGTTAGACTAAATGGACATTAGGGTCCTATAAGTTTCGTTTGATAATCAACTGAATTTTGGTTCAAGGGAAGGAAGATTTCCAAAGTAACAATTTGGCTATCATTTACAACGAAAAGAGATTATATGATGTAACACTACATTCTGTGTATATTTTTATGATAAAAGATGGGTTTAATTTTCAATCAAAGTGTGAGATCTTAAACTCTATGTTGGTATCTTATCACCTTCTGATCTATGTTGGTTGACAGAAAAATAAATGAAATTGAATATTTTATGGGGCATTTGAATGCTTTGGCCATTGGACATTGTCTTATCTCTAATTTTCTTGGTCCTTAAATTTCTTCTCTGTGAGACTGTCCGTGGAGTGCAATTGATAAACCTGAGACATTGAAATGATGCATATAACCATATCAATGATGTACATTTGATGCATTTGATCAGGGAATCGTAAATGTAATTTGATTGCTCTGGCACTTTTAAACTCATTTTTTCTCTTCATATGGTACATTTCAAGTTTCTCATTTTTCTATTTCTCTCTGGTTTTCACTTTTTTCTCAATAAGCATGGCAAGAATCTTTTTGCCCCTTTTTAGCGGTAAAAGGTAATAGCCGAAGAGTGCTATGGGAGCATCATCTTAATATGCCTTTGTATTTGTTAGGAAGGCAGCTGGAGGAATCTGGTGTTCTAAATGATTCTCTCCGTTCGCGAAGTAATTCTTGGGGTCTGCACATGCCTCTGGTGTGTCCAGATGGTGCTGTTGTTGCATATGCATGGAAACGCCAACTTGCTGGCCAGGCTGGTGCATCTGCTGTTGACAGGACTAGGTAAATCCTGTTATGGTTCGCTAATGTATAACCAGGACAAAGATAGAATAGTACAATATTTGGCATGCCTAAGCAACTCATGCACTCTATATAGTTATATGTGCACGAGTTGCTTAGGCATGCCAAATGTATAACCAGAACTAAGCTTGCAATGAAGTACTAAGCAAGGACAATACAAGAAACTGCTCGTCTAATATATCACATATTGGAACCATGCGCAGGTAGTTTATTTGAAGTTGTTACTTATGCTGGGTGCCATAGTTATTAAAGGCGCTTGCCTCGCTCGCCTTAGGCGGCCAAGCGAGCAAGGCAAGCCCCTGGCGCCTCATTCTGCTGAGGCCAAGCGCCAAACAAAAGGTGCCCTAAGGCGGACGCCTTGGAGGCGAGCCACCTTGCCCGCCTCACTAAAATGTAATATTTGCAGTATTTTTTTTTCTTTTTTTTAACAAATGACCTAATTTCAACTTAGAAAAATATTAGCATATAGCATTTGTCCACTCATTATCCACCACCCAGTCCCATCATGGCCATGGCCGCTCGCCACCACCAGTCACTGTGCCATGTACGATTTTGCTTCTTCTTCATTTTTTTTCCCTCTCTCTAACAACCTTGACTTTTTGTATGGTTTTTGTTTCTTTTTAATTTATTTTATATGGGGCTTTTTTAAAATAAACTTAAAATTTGCTGTTTATTCTAATGTATATAATTATTTATTTTTTTTTTTACATTTTTTAATTTCTGTTACCTTTTTTTGGCTTTTCTTTTCCTGGTTATATTTTCTTTTTGCCTTTTTATTCTGATATTTTTCTTTTAGTTGTTCTTTTCTAATTTTTACTGTTTTTCTTTTTTTTTTATTAGTATTTTTGTTACTTTATTATTTTGGCATTTATAACATATTTTTGGATTTTTTTCATTATATATATTTTATATATTTTTTTAAAATTATTGCCTCATTTGTCTTTTGGCCACCCGCCTCTCGCCTCACACCTTTCATAAGTATGCTGGGTGCTAAGGGATTGGTATTTAGTAAAAGGGAACATTATTTCTGGTCCCTCACTCTCTATAAATATCAAGAGTGAGGATGGCGGTCAACAATGATAACAAAAGAAAGCTAAAAGTCTTTTTGCATGGTGGGCTGTTAAGACTGGTGCATAGTTTCAAATGGACATGTAAACGTTCTATTGGTATTGATGTGGGCAGTTGCTGCCCATTTTGATCATACTGATAATACTTTTTCTTGCTTTAGAAAATGAACTATTAGGTGAAGTGTGTCTGTAAGGTTTTCATATTAAAATTTAACCAAGTTTCCTTGGCAAATGGGTCGGGGAGGCTGGTGAATGATGAAAGAAGATCATATAAATTTGTGATGTGCAGAGCTGACAATTCGGCTAGCCTATACTAGTTCAAAAGCCCATGGATTTGCACAGGCATTTCAGACCATCTTCTGGTTGGAAATTTCTGGTTTGGATTAGTGAACTGATCTAGGAGCTTAAATCCTGACTAGCTAGCTAATTTGTGATCAAGTAGGCTGGTTATAGCTGCCTGGTCCAGGTTGTACCTCTTTTTCCCCTTTTAATCCATTTTAAATTGCTAAGCAGTAAAGCAAAACCACCATGGTCAAGCCCTATTGGACTTTGGTCCAATTCTAATTAACCTGCATTAACCTGTACAGGATACAACCTTATCTTCTTTCAGAACTATTAAGAGAGAATGAAGGTTTAAACCCATTAAAAAATGGAGGAAAAAGAGGGAAGATAATATCATGGCATCTATCAGAACTAAACGAGCTGGCAGATTGAATTTGCTAGATATGCTTGAGTGCAATTCTCGCATATTACTTTGTACTTGTGCTCCTCTTTCACGCTTCCTCCACCAGTTTGAAACACATAAAAAACACCAAAATTAAGCATCACCATCACACACCAGCCTCTGTCATCATTTTGTGCTTAATTGCCCACAGTTCAACCTAAATAAGGCGTATGAAGGACCCAGGAAAGCAGGATGGAAGAAGAAAATGAAAAAAGGGAGAAGAAATAAAATGCAAAAATAGAATGATTTTGGCTGAATTAGACACTATTTCAGTGTTATGTGAGTACTGAGTTAATAAAAGAATAGAAAAGTTGAGGTTAAAAAGGGAATTTCACAATCCCATTTAGACTGGTTTTTAAATGGCTTGTCTCACCTCTTCCAAAAGCTCAGCTTGGTTATTTACAACTCAAGGCTAGTTTGGTCTAGAAAGCTGGGCAAGACATCTATTTGTATGCGCAGAGATCTTCAGTCTAACTTGGAGTGGAGAGCATATGACAGTTGGAATGCTGCCATCATCTTAGAAATGCGTTTTGAGTGGTTATGCGAATTTTTTCATCTGCTATACTGAAAAATTCTCGATAGAGGATCACAATGCATATAGCTTACAAAGTTAAGAAGGATGCTAATAGGGGATAGAAGCAAGTCTTCTGAAAAACTTATACTATGTTCTTCTATGTTTTGGCTATTTTCTAGAAAAAATTTTGGCAGAATGGGTTTTTGGGAGAAAATTTGGAGAATGTGCCACGTGTTTCTTTTTGTTTTGGGGAAATATGGAAAATGAGTTGTTTGTTTCTTTATGTTTTGAGGAAAGACAAATTTTATTGTAGATGTCAAATCAGTTGCTTTTTTGTTGGGTTTGTAAGATGAAAGTGATTTTTTTTATATATTATATGTATGTATTTTTAAAGTTGGATGATGTGTGTATGTGTGTGTGCGCGTATATATATTTGTAATAATTGAAATAGGAGTATAATTAATCTAATTGATTATTTGTTTTGAAATTTATATTGTTATAAATTTAACATTAGTAAATAATATATTATTTGGAATAATATATATATATATTAAAAAATATAAATTATTCATGAAATCACAATTATATCTTAATAATAAAAAAATAAGCTTATATCATAATAATTGTTAATATCGACTTATAAAAAAATTTAATTACTTAACATTAATCATAAACTAATTACTGTTTGTTAATTAAAATATAATTATTTAACTATTTATTACTTACAATTTATATCTAAATAAAACATAGTTATTTATTTAAATAAATAAATTTTTAATAATTTATATATATAAGACTTAATAACGATTCATCAAATTAAAAAAATAAAGAATATTATGTTATATGAAAGTATATCATCTTAAATTATTTATTACATAAATAAACGTAATATGTAATTATACGTAAAATATGAAACATAATTAATATATAAATAACAAGTTATATTTAAATAAATTAGTTTAATTAATTTAATAAGTTATTTAATTACTTTAACTCATTATTTAGTTCTTTTAACTCATTATTTAATTAATCTATATTATTTAGTAAATAAATTAGTAATAATTAAATAATTTTACTTAAATTTAATTAATTCTCTCAACAATTACTTTAAGCATATCAATATTAATTTATTAAACTTAATAGATTGTTACATAAGTATCACATATAATCAAATTTTTTATTATAATTTTAAATAAATGTGAAGATTAATATTTAATGAAGAATTTTTTTGGAAGAAGATTAATTTATTTATTATTATATCAAATTAAAACATCTTAATTTATTTATTAAATGAATAAATATAAAATTTAATTAGTACATTAAATATTAAATATAACTAATAACTTATTTAATTAATAAGAAAATTTAATTAATTTAATATGTTATTCAATAAATAAATTATTTAGTAATAACATAAATAATATTTAATTAAGTTTAATTCATTTTTTCGACAATTAGTTTAATTAAATTTATAAACATAAGTTTTAGATTTTTTTAACTAGTGAAATTTTAATAATTTTATATATGTATATATGTGTGTGTGTGTATATATATGAATGAGTGAAGTGAGAAAGTGATAACTGAATGAGTGATGTGAAAGGTAGTGAGAAAATGAGGAGATAGGAGCGATGTTTAGAGTGTAGGGCTTTTTGGGTGAATTGGGAGGGGTTTTTTGGGTATAAAATTTGAGTTTTTTGGGGAAAAGATTGGAGAATGTGCTTCCATTTTGAAATTTTTTTGGAGGTTGGAAAAAATTTTGGGAAAATGTAAATGAACATAGCCTAATGGTTTCTATACTTACTTTGAGGGGAATGCTGACAGGGAGCAGTTTCTGATTCTTTTTTCATTAATTGTTTCAGTACAATATACTAAGTTACAAACTGTAAAAATTTCAACTCACCAGATCCAGAAAGGATTTATTGGGATGTTAGTGGCACTTAGTTTCAGTTGCATGATTCTACATTTATGCAGATTGATATTTGCATATTTGTATTAGTTCCTGTAGCGACTATGCTAGAAAAGACCATAAGCTATAACCTGTTCATTTGTTAATGGATTACAATGCTGGTAAATTGCTGCCTTGTAAAACCTTTGTTATGAGATTGTTTAATTCTTTTCCTGATTTCAGATATTCTCAACTACTGCAAACCAAATGCATGCATACGTATTTCATCTTCTATAGAAGCAGTTCATCTTGCCTCTCATATATGTGGTGTGTGTGTGTCTAGGGGTGGGTGTGTCTGTATTTATATAGTATTTAGGTTCTAAAGTAGTCACATATTTTTGGTTTTACGTTTTCCAGATTGGCTCTTAAGGCATTTACAGATCAAAAGAGGCGATTTTTCCCCCACCTTGCAGATGATTCTGCTGTAGAATCAGCTACAAAGAAACACTGCAGTCCCCTCCCGATATCTCAAGAAGCGATTGGTGATCAAAAAACATTACGTGATATCTTGTCATATCTGGAGAAAGAAGTTCCCAATCTACAAGCATTTACTTATCAGCGGTTAGATTGGTTAAAGCGGGCATCATCATTGCCCTTGGCTGCAAACGAAAACTCCAGTGAGTCACCAAAAGATCACAGCTTCCCAAGCACAAGCAAATGGAGACAAGATTTAGTAATTATGCATTCGGCAGATAAAGCTGCTGTGGTTGAGTTACTTCTCCCGTCTGTTTTTAGAGCAGTAGTATCACTACATACAGCGGGATCCGTGGATCCCGACTCAGTTGCTTTCTTTTCTCCTGATGAGGTACTTTGAGTACATATTACTGAAAAGTGGCTTATCTTCTGTTGCATTTGATCATTGTTTTCCACTTTGCTGGTCAAGTGGTCAGTGAAATGTCATTAATAGGTTTTCGTTTCTTCTTGTCCATCAATAAGGTTCCTTTTCTCACCCACATAGGGTTTGCTTGCTTGTGCTATAATTTTGCATGGTTTGAAAGTTCACACTGAAAACAAAAATTGAGCTAAAAAGCACAATTTTCTCTAGTAATACAACTCTGGTATAATGAATGCCAATCCCAGAGTGCATTCTTAGTTTGGCCTCTGTTCATTTTGAAATTTGATCAGTCAGCTTCTCAAGTATTGAACCAGATTTTCTTTGTCTTCTCTTTTACGCAATCTTATTGATTTAATGCTCGATCCTTCCGGTATCAAATTTTGACCTGCAGCTTATGTATTACTGTTTAATTCCTTATGAAGGGTGGCAGCCATTTACATGCACGAGGTTTCTCAACACATCATGTATTTAGGCACGCTTCGGTAAGAGACTCACCGACTTTAGTCCCCCTCCCCCCGGGCCCAATCGAAAAACCTCTGACCCAGTTTTGACACTTTGAATCCAAAAATTAATCTGCTTCAAATAAACCACTGCAGGAACATGCTTCTATGGCTCTCCAATATTTCACTTGTGTCAATCCTGAAACGGCACTGCATTCCCTTCTGGTATTCTCGAATACTCATAACAGTTAATTTGAATAAATACGATTTCCAGGTTTTAATTATATCCTGTGTTTTGCCTTAGCATTGGGTTTGCAGCTATCAAACATTGTTCATAAAAGCGTGCAGGTGACTTTTTATCGTGTTTCTTTGTTGTAAATTTCTGGTTTTGTTTTGATTTTTCTTTTGAAACGTAGTGCTTTTGCTGGTGTTGTGACTATGCAGCAAGTGTGGCAAGCTTCTGTCAATGGACAAACAATCAGGTTTGATATTACCTCCCGTAAAACGCCCTTTCCGTGGCTCCACTGCTGCTAGAAATTTGTCCAAGAGCCCCTCGGCAGAAAATTGCAACCTGGATCTTATTCAGGCTTTTCACATTAACTGCTTTCCAGAGGATGCATCGGTGCTCTCAATGTAGAATGTAGTTATATCCTGTTCAAAACTTAAGTAGTAGTTGATCCTCTCTCTCTCTCTCTCTCTCTAAATGGGATAATTTGTTGTAGATTGTAGAATTAGGGTTTTATGATCATATTCTTGATCTTTGACTCTTATAATTCTTTTATGTGAAGTTATGAAACTAGCCAAAACATTATTTGATTCTCTTATGGGATCAAGACTCTAGCAAATGATGGATATGTGGACCACATCATCTATTCTCAATTAGAGTTGGGCGGGGGTTGGGTATGCGAGGACTGGGATATCATTTTTTAATATTTGAGTCCCGACCCCCATTTGATGGGTACCCCTCGGTACCCCAAACTCCTATTGAATTTTTTTATATATTTTTAATAAATATAAATTAAAATTTTATTAATTTATTATTTATTTTCACTGTGAACTAATTGATAGTATTATATTTTATTATTTACAAGTTTTAAACGCCAACTAATATATAATTTTAAAACTTAAATATAAATATTAATGTCTAATATGGTATTATAAAGTTTTATATTATAATAAAAGAATTAGAATTTTGACCCGTTTAATAAATTGTTCCTTTTATTTTTTTATTTTTTTTTATTTCTGTTACTTATCTTTAACATGTCTTTTTATTAAAAAAAATATTCACTATAATATTTTGTGAAGTTTGATATTTTACGTCAAATAATAAATTTAAATATGATCATTAATAATTTTTAGAAAGAATATAAAAATGATCAATTTTTATTTCATAATCCTTCGATTTTTTGTTTGCCCAAAACTCATCTGAATTAACTTATTACCAAATAGGCCAATACGACAATACCCATATAAGAATCAAGTAATTTAAATACTCCAATTTTTTTATATTTCATGAAACACAATAACACATAGTTACATACAAAAAAATGAGTCTTTTGACTTCATGCTTTTCTGTTTTTTCTTTAACAAACTTTAGAATTGCAATCATATATTGGTAATAATGTTTTGTCAATATCACATTTTCACAATATCACAATTCACAATAATATTTCATCACAACTCATAAGTTACAACTCACAAAAGCATTAGTAAATCCAAACATTTGAACAAATTCCAAAATAAAACCAACAAAGATTTCAAAGAAAATAATCCCTTAATGGAGTAATGAACTAATGATAAATTGGTAATGGCCTAATGGGTATTAGAGTATTGAACTATTGGGTAATGGCCTAATTGGCTACTGAATTTCTTCTCCAATTTAATTTGGGCTTGAAAATTAGGATATTGAAGTGAGCCAAAATTCATATTTAAATATAAAACTCAAAATAATGACCCAAACACTTAATTAAAAATTTATTATTAATTTTTTTTTAAAATTAAATGGGGGTACACAATCGGGTATCGAATACTCTAATCAAATTCCCAATCCCCGACCCCCAAATTTTTTGATACCCCCTTAATTACCCGAACGGGTATGGGGGGTTAAAAATACCCGATCCAAACAAAAAACCTAATAGAATCGAGTCGGATACCCCCATACCCGAACCCATTGCCCACCCCTATTCTCAATTACGCTTGCTCAGATACGTAGAGAACAAATCCTGTCTCTCTTATATTTCCTCAACTTATTCCATTCCATTGTATCATACCATTTCCGTTTTGTTATATCTGGTATGGGCTTGGAAGGTGCCCATTGTCAAACTCCAAATCTGTACGGGTAATTTTTTTACATTTTTCCAAAAAAAATTTCAAAATGAAAGCATATTTTCCAATCTTTTCTTCAAAAAATTTCAAATTTTATACCAAAAAAATTCTTTCCAATTCACCGAAAAAGTCCTACACACTAAAAGTTACACCTACCTCATCATTTTCTCAATCTACCTTCACATTACTCATTCACTTATCACTTTCTCACTTCATTCATTCATGGACACACATATATATACATATATAAAAATATTAAAATTTCACTAGTTAAAAAAATCTAAAACTTATGTTAATAAATTTAATTAAACTAATTGTCAGAAAAATGAATTTAACTTAATTAAATATTATTTATGTTATTACAAAATAATTTATTTATTGAATAACATATTAAATTAATTAAATTTACTTATTAGTTAAATAATTTTTTAGTTATATTTAATATTTCATGTACTAATTAAACTTTATATTT
This sequence comes from Jacaranda copaia, assembly GCA_014898725.1. Taxonomy (NCBI): domain Eukaryota; kingdom Viridiplantae; phylum Streptophyta; class Magnoliopsida; order Lamiales; family Bignoniaceae; genus Jacaranda; species Jacaranda copaia. The sequence goes on along the minus strand of JACGDI010005231.1, from coordinate 523,144 downwards.
ATTCATTTAATAAATAAATTAAGATGTTTTAATTTGATATAATAAATAAATTAATCTTCTTCAAAAAAATTTCTTCATTAAATATTACTCTTCACATTTATTTAATATTATAATAAAAAAATTTGATTATAGGTGATACTTATGTAACAATCTATTAAGATTAATAAATTAATATTGATATGCTTAAAGTAATTATTGAGAGAATTAATTAAATTTAAGTAAAATTATTTAATTATTACTAAGTAATTTATTTACTAATAATATATATTAATTAAATAATAAGTTAAAGTAATTAAATAACATATTAAATTAATTAAACTAATTTATTTAAATATAACTTATTATTTATATATTAATTATGATTCATATTTTACGTATAATTACATATTACGTTTATTTATGTAATAAATAATTTAAGATGGTTTAATTTCATATAACATAATATTCTTTTTTTCTTAATTTGATGAATCGTTATTAAGTCTTATATATAAATTATTAAAAATTATTTATTTAAATAAATAACTATGTTTTATTTATACATAAATTGTAAGTAATAAATAGTTAAATAATTATATTTTAATTAATAAATAGTAATTTGTTTATAATTAATGTATAGTAATTAAATTTTTTATAAGTCGATATTTGCAATTATTATGATGTAAGCTTATTTTTTTTAATTAAGATATAATTTTGATTTCATGAATAATTAATATTTATTAATATATATTATTCCAAATAATACATCATTGACTAATGTTAAATTTATAACAATAAAAATTTCAAAATAATTAGTTAATTAAATTAATTACACTCATATTTCAATTATTAAACACACACACACACATCATCATCATCCAACTTTAAAAATACATACATATAATATATAAAAAAATCACTTTATCTTACAAATCCAACAAAAAAGCAATTGATTTGATATTTATAGTAAAATTTGTCTCTCCCCAAAACATAAAAAACAAACAATTCATTTTTAAATAATTTTTCATATTTTCCCAAAACAAAAAGAAACACACGGCACATTCTCCAAATCTTATCCCAAAAATCCATTCTCCCAAAAATTTTTTTAGAAAATGGCCAAAACATAGAAAGAACACAGTGGTAAGAATTCTTGTCCCAATCCCGCCGGTTGGTTAAAGAAAGAACACTGAGCTTTGAATGGATTAGGACTTGGCAAATGTTTACTTGTATGTCAAGGATCATTATTCATTGTCTCATATTTTGGAAATTAACACACACTTCAAGAATTAATCAAACTACTTTATTAGCAGAAGACTTTGACGGGTTGTGGCGTGGAGAGAGAAGAAACTGTAACACGAAGAGCAAACTGAGATTTCTCTCTTTATATGAATTTTTTCAATACACGTATTGTGCATTGATGCGCAACGAAAGACATTCACCTTATATTACATGTGATACGGAATGTGTTAGACGGTAGCCGATAATTCTCTCTTTATGTTACAAAAAACTTTTTTGGGCACACGTTGCAACATTACAAATTATACGAATGTGCTTGGGGGCGTCAATTTCTCGAGTTTTGCTTTCCAATTTTTAGATTGACATCCTTCATGTCATGCTACTGTACACAACATGTTACCATGCGTCATGCATGTACTGATTTTGTTATCTTACATTAATTTTTCAACTTGTGTCCCAAAAAAGAAAATGTCACTTTAGCCTAAGAACAAACTAGTTTGATTGATCAAATCAGAAACAGCTTTAATTTCCTAGTACCCATAGTCACTTTTCTATATCCCTTGCTAAAGCATAAAGTCTCCTCTCTGATAAATATACCAAACCAGCAAAACAAGCAACCTCTCAAAAGCTAATCCATTGCTGCTAATTAAGTCCCTTGTGCTCCTATATATAACTTCAAAGACTCGGAGGAAATGTGTCTGAATAAAAACCTCAATAGCCAGAACATATTAATGCACCACCGTCCATCTGCATGACCATATAGCCATCAGAACTAATACTTCAAACTTCCCAATATCCTACCACCAAAATCTCGACTGGTTTAACTTACAATGAATCCCACTGAAGCTCATGGCAGGACCAGACACCGAAGGCCAGGCTCTATGACTCTGCTGGCACACGTGTTTGGCATAATCGCAATCATGCTTTTGCTTGTCTGGCTGCTGCATTATCGTGAAGGGATCGACCTTGATTCAGACAATCCCTATCGTGTTTTCAATGTACACCGATAAAATTGTTTTTTTCTTTCTTTACTTTCACTAAGATCCGAACCAGTCTTTGTTGATAACTTCAAACTGCTCCTTTACTTGGTTCCAAACAGGTTCACCCCTTTCTCATGTTCTTTGGATTCATCTTTATGGCGGGTGAAGGTATGAAAAGCTATTATAAAAAAAAAAATAACTATTTATGTATACTTGTGTATGTTTGTATTGTTCACATCTATTTTCGTTTGAATGATACGAGCAGCAATGATGGTATATATAACCACAAGGGCAGAGAAGAAAGTGCAGAAATTTGTTCACATGTTCATTCATTTAGTCGCACTCGTCTTGGGGATCGTTGGTCTAAATGCTACATTCAAGTTCCATGAGGAACGCGGCATAGCCAACTTGTATAGTCTGCATTCTTGGATCGGCATTGGCACCTTCGCCTTGTTCTGCTTGCAGGTATTTTACCACATAATCTAACTTCTGATTTTACTTTTTGCTCTCCCTGAAGTCGGTGGACGACTAATTGAAACATTTTGATCTGACCCTTTTCGTTTCTCCCTCTCCTCTTGCAGTGGCTTTTTGGGCTGAGTGTGTTTCTGTTGCCAGGGGCTTCTATGGGGTGGAGGACGAGAGCCCTCCCCTGGCACATAAATGGCGGCCGAGTACTTCTGTTTATGGCGATATGTGCGGCCTTGACAGGGTTGATGGAGAAAGTGACTCTCTTGCAGCTGCAGCATCAGAGCGAGTCTCGTGTGATCAACTTTCTGGGATTGGCAATTCTGCTTTTCGGCATCTTTGTTGATCTTTCTGTTTCTGTTGGACGTCATATATGAATCTTTTCTTCATTTTTTCTTCTTCTTTTTTTTGGGGGGGTTTTTTTTGGTATTGTATTGAGTGTTGAAAGAGGATGACTGTGTGGAGATTGACTTGGGAGTGTGATAACTTATTGTAGGAATTCATATTTAAACATTATTGTTTGTGCAAATAAATGTACTAATAAAAGTTTGCCTCAGCAAAGATGAGAGTGAAAATAATCTTGATACATTTACTCTTAATCCAAGAGAATTTCTCTGTAGGAGGCCAAAATCATCTCACGCTTACCTTTTGAACTATTGGCCCCATAGATTATTTGAAATCCGTGCAAGCATGAAAAATAGGATGAGTCATCTGACAAGTTTACTGGAACGAATTCACCCACTTTCCTTGGCTACAAGGACTATTGATAAAAACACTACACCTGCACTGATGCCCCCGTGCAAAATATTTTTTGTCTGAAATCGTAATTTATTGAACAGACTTAATAATATTGATGCCTAAAGTAAACTTGACTCAATAATATTGGCGCCAAGATGTTTCGCAAGAAAATGTGAAGAATATTTAATTCAACATTAATTGTTTTTATAAATAAATATTTAGTACACTTACATATATCATATTCTGAAACCCAAGCAAGGGCGGTGAATTAACACACATGAACATATCCTGGGCATCTCCATGATTTGTCTGCAACAGTAAAATCTGTGAAGAAAGAATCTCTCATTTTTCTGTAACACCAGCATCTAAGTATAATTTATGTGATAACTACGATGCAGGACTGACAAAATTAGCTTCCTCTCCCCGAACAAAAATCTCAGCAATCAAAATTTCCGTGAAGATCACAATTCCAAGCAGAGAATACCAGCCGAAAAAGCCAAAAGCAACCTTCTCCCTCACCATTGCTTTCTCATTACACAACATGGATGGAAGTTCAGGCATCATAGGACATACAAACAAAAGTTAAACAAATGGGAACACCATGAAAACGTACTTTTTCCCAAGTCAGACAACAAACTACAGATATAGCCAAGTCAAACAGGACTACAGATATCAACTCAACGCCATCAACTGTCGCCTAACATTAGGTTAAAAAACAATAATTTACACTAACTGTTGCTTTGTTGCTTCCATTCTCTTGAGCAATCCTGAGATCTCAGATTGCATTCTTATCTTCATTTTGTAATAATCGCAATGCAAAGTTTCCAACACCTTAAGCTCCTCAAGTTTTTTCCTTCGCCTTTCCTCAGTTTCCTGCAAGCATAATTTTGCAAGCTTCTCAGCATACTCTTCTTCCAATTTCTCTGTTTTCATCCTCACCATCCGCCTGAAGCTTTCTATTTCTCTTTGTGCCTCATCTGCTCGGCTCTGAAACATTCTGGCTTCTGCTTCTTTAATTCGTACAAGACTCTCCAAGCTGTCAAAGCCATCTTTTTTTGCCGGCTTAACTGACCATTCGTCCTCAATTATCTTGTCATTCATGATAGGAACTTTGATGTCATTGTGATGAAGACCAAAGGCCATTGACTCCTGTCGTCCACTCGAAGAGTTCATGTTGAAGAAGGATGTTTTTGGAGTAAGAGAATTGGATAGTGGAAGAGAAGAAGCATCTTTTCCAAAGCTTGGTTGATCAATCAAATCTTTTGAAGGCATGCTTGAGGTACCCATGTCCAAGAAACCATCCATAGCTACGAATCAGAAAGTAAATACCAAAAAATTATGATTTTGTCTGTGGCTAGAAAAGAAGACGCATAACAAATAAAGGAAGCAAACTGTCATTAGAATATATATAGGAAGGACTATTGGGTGCGCAAGCAAGCTCCCAAGATTTCATAATATGAATAACTTGTTCAATCAGACTAGGGTAAAAGGTTGCATCAGAAACATTGGCAAGAGCCAATCTTGTTTCAGACCTTCCAGTTCAAAGTTAAACACAGAAAACCTTAATGAACTCAACAGAGATGCCCATATATGTGAGAATGATTCATTATAGCCATTCATCAATATATAGCTCATGAGCATGGTGCATATGATGTCTCCAATGATGTGTTGCACAGCAATAATTCACCACTCAGCACTTAGAAATATAGAAGTCCTTCAGAAATAAACAAGAATGTCCAGATAAAAAATGCAGACAGTTGACATGGCCATTCACCACTATGCAGCTCACATGCAGCATGCATGACAATCACAAAAAAAGAACATTTTTTCCTCTAGTGAGATCTATTCAAAGCAAGGCAGAACCATTTGAAATATTGAGAAACTAAAACCATAATGCAAAATTATGTTGTTGTTTCACTCCTTTTTTTTTTTCCTTTGGTTATGTCGAACCATTAGAGATGCACTATAATCTTCAAGTCGACATAATACCAGAACCAGAATGATTGAGAAAGTATTCTTGGGTTGCATCATAAAACAAACCCAGAAAATACTCAAGACAAGACATACCCAGCCCAGGTAGTAAACAAATAGCGGGATGATACAAAATTTTGATGCTGTGTCGGGGTAATATTCTGCTAAGTTGTCACTTTCAGATATAACCAATATAAGGCTAAGAGAAGAATGCACTTCCACCAAATTTTTGGACAATTTTTTTGAAAGCTATGTTGAAGAGAATCAATGCTCATGGTGGCTCTAAACAAGTAAGAATATTATATTTTTCTTCAACTTTTATTTCAAATTTCTGGATATGAAGTGTCGCAGCTTTGATATTGCAAATTGAGAATAGAAGACAATAGTACAAGCAATGCAATTTAGCCACAAACCATTTAATTTATAATCCTAATGGCTTCATATAAAATGTCTCCTCTCAAGTTAGCAATATGTTGCAAGTTAAGCAGTTCCTTAGGAAAATATTATTCCATATTTACAACCACAACTTGAGATGAAATATATACTTGCCAAATTTTTCTTCCCAGTCACCTTTAATATATCTGGTATTCAATTTTTTTCTTTTTTAAATTTTAGCCATCTAGTAGTGATTGGGATAACACTGCTAATAGATAAAACATTTAGGGCCCACATAGCTCATTGCTTGGATCTGTATACATTTTTCCATATGCAGAAAACTCATACAACTGCAATTGGCTACCCTCAATTTACTTTTGAAGCCAAAAACATTTCCCGGGGGGCCCGGGGGGGGGGGGG
>JACGDI010005231.1:488912-510416 GCA_014898725.1 Jacaranda copaia | reverse complement strand
TATTGTTGGATTTAATATTATTTATGGTATGGTATTTATTATTATAAATTTTGTTTCAAACCTAAATGAACTCGAACTCATCCGAGCTTATACGAACTAGAGCACATTCGAGCTTATACGAGCTCAAACTCATCCAAACCTATACAAATCGAGCCTTATCAAGCTTTAACGAGCCTAAGCTCGGCTATTCAGGCTCGCCTGAGCCCGAGCTCACGAATAAGTAAATGAGCCAAGTCCAAGCCTGCCAAGATTGAGCTCGGCTTAGCTTATTTACAACCATAGTAGGAGGTCCCATTGTAGAGGACTCAAAGTTTGCCCAAAGACAAACCTAGATGAAGCTCGAGTCAACTAAAGCCTCACCTATCGAGACAACATTCCACCTTACGATGAGTGCAGAGCCCATCTCATTCACTGACAACGACTTAGCCCATCTCAAGGGCAGAAATATCGATCATAAAATAGACTGTCCAATGGTAGTCTCTGTCGAGATTGCCAACTTCAAAGTATGCAAGGTCTTAGTTGATAATGGCAGCTCGGTCAATATCATCTTTCTCTCCACCTTGAAAAGAATGAATATGGGCCAGCTAAAATTTGAACCTGTGCACACACCACTGGTCGGATTTTGGGGGTCAGAGATCACACCGAAAGGGTCTATCTATCTATCAATATTATTTGGAGAGGCTTCTCAAAGGAGAACTTTAATGATGAATTACCTTGTGATCGATGCCCTATTCGCTTACAACGTCATCATAGGTCGACCCGCCTTCAATGACTTATGTGCCATTGTGTTGACCTATCACTTGAAAGTTAAGTTCCCGACTCCAGCAGGCATAGGGGAGCTTTTATGCAATATGAAGGAGGCCTAGAGATGCTACCACATTTTGATCAAGTCAACCGAAGACCTCGAGAGATGCCCGTGTAGCAAAACTCGATGAGACCCAAGCTAGCAAGAAGTGGAAGTTGGAAGATACCAGGGTAGAGCCTGTTGAGGAATTTAAGACTATTGATCTCGAATAGAAAAACCCTGACAAGATGACCCGTATCAGAACAGACATGGGCCTCCACTTGGAGTGTCTTATGGTTGATTTTCTGAGAAACAATATTGATATCTTTACGTGGAAGGCATCCGACCTCTAGGAAATTGACCTAGCATCATTGTGCACTACCTTAATGTCGACCCCTCGTATAAACTAGTCAGACAGAATATGAGGATACTCAATGTAGAGAGGACACAGATCATCAAGAAGGAGGTTAGGAAACTCTTAGCTGCAGGATATATTGTAGAAATTCAATATCCCTCTTAGCTTTGTAATGTTGTACTAGTTCCAAAGAATGAGAGGCAATGGCGGATGTGTAATGATTTCATGAATTTAAATAAAGCATGTCCTAAAGATCCTTACCCCTTGCCTCGAATAGATTTATTAATTGATTTAATTGCTGGTTGCGAGTTATTAAGCATGATGGACATATTTTAAAGTTATCATCAAATTTTTATGGCTTTCGAGGATAGGGATAAAACCTCATTTTTTGTTCCTAATGGGCTATACTGCTTCATGGTCATGCCTTTTGGGTTGAAAAATGCCGGAGCAACTTACCAGTGGCTTGTCAACTTTATGTTCAAAGATGAAATAGGAAAATCGATGAAGGTTTATATTGACGACATGATTGTAAAAACAGAAAAAGCCCAAGACCACTTGCACAACCTCAATCATACTTTTGCAATTTTGAGAGCATTTGGCTTAAAGTTAAACCTAAATAAGTGCACGTTCGGGGTCCATGGAGAAAAAATTTTGGGCTACATGGTTAGCTAAAGAGGCATTGAAGCGAATCTGCAGAAAATTCAAGCAGTTCTCGACGTCACCCCTTCGATAATAGTCTGAGATGTTCAGAGGTTGGTTGGAAGGATTATAGGCTTGGGGAGGTTCATTGCAAGATTGGCCGATAAGAGTTTACCCTTTTTCAAAATTCTCAAAAATGCCAAAAAATTAGGTTTCTAATGGAGTAAGCAGTATGATCGGGCGTTGGTTGAACTGAAACAGTACTTAGCCTCACCTTCCATGTTGGCAAAACCTGAACTGGGAGAAGTGCTCCAAGTATATTTAGCGGTCTTCGTAGCATCGATCAACTTAATATTGATCTTGACCCGAGATGGCAGCTATAGACCAATCTACTATTACAGCAAGTCAATCTACGGGCTAGAGCATAATTAATTGGAGATTAAGAAATTTGCCTTAGCATTAGTGACTGCAGCTCAAAAACTACGACCATACTTCCAGTCTCATTCTGTTATTGTGCTAATCAACCAACCGTTGAAGCAAGTATTGATGAAACTAGATACATCTAGAAGATTGACCAAATGGGCAATCAAACTGAGAGAATTTGATATTACTTTTTAGCTTTAAATAGCCATCAAAGCACAGGTCCTAGCTGACTTTATTGTCGAGCAAATTAACCTACCCGAAAAGAATTTTGAAGCCCCTATCATTTGGACCTACACATCGATGGATCATCGACCATATTCAGTGGAGAAGTAGAGGTTGCTCTCTGCTCCCCAGAAGCAAAAGAATATGATTTTGCAATAAAATTGGACTACGCAGTCACAAATAATGAGGCAAAATATGAGGCCCTTCTTGCGATGATGAGAATGGTGCTTGAACGGGGGGTCAAACACGTAGTCGCAATTATCAACTCCCAGTTAGTAGCCAAACAGGTTGACAAAAATTTCAAAGCTAAGTACTTGATAATGAGCCGGTACCTAGCTGAAGTAAAAAAGTTGCAACAATCATTCAGCAGGTTCATTCTCAGTCAGGTTCCTGAATCTGAGAACGAACGGGAAAATGCTCTCTCGAAGTTTGCCAGCTCCACTAGGGGGATGAGGGATAGGAAGATCACATTTTTTGTCTCTGATAAACTATCAATTGGATCCCATGAGGAAAATTTGATAATAAGCATCAAGGAGACTACAGCTTCTTGGTAGGTCCTAATAAAACTGTATCTAAGTTAAGGCACCATCCTGAGAACAGGAATGAGGCTTGACGCCTTTGAGGTCAAACCTCAAAATTTACACTTGATGAGCATGGTTAGTTGTATAAGAAATCATTCTCTAGACGCCCTTGAGGTGCCTAGACCACGATCAGGCTCTAGAGGTATTATAAGACATTCATGCAGGTACATATGGCAACCATTATGGAGGAAGATCCCTAGCACACAAAATAATCAGGTATAGATACTTTTGGCCAACATTGTTGAAGCACTAGGTAGATTTTGCACGCAAATGTACATCATGTCAAATCCATTCAAATTTGCCACACCAACCTACAGCGCCAATGGTCAATGTCCAAATTTCTTAGCCATTTGATCAGTGGGGAATTGATATTTTGGGCTCGTTGCCAAGATCAATGGGGCAGTAAAAATTCATAATTGTCATGATTGAGTATTTCACTAAATAGGTTGAGGCTAAGGCTGTTCCCAAGATAAAGGATGTAGCTATCAAGAGTTTCATATGAAAAATATCATATGTTATTTTGGTCTACCTAAAGTCCTTATTTCAGATAATGGCACTTAATTCTAGAGTAAAAGCACTAGAGATTATTGTGACACATTGGGGATCACACAATATTTCACTTCAGTGGGTAATCCTCAATCGAACGATTAGATGGAGGTAACCAACAGAATGATCCTCAACCATCTAAAAACCAAGATATAGGGCACTGGCTCAAATTGGACAGATGACCTACCCAGCGGGTTATGAGCGTACAACACAACTCCTCGAACAGTCACTAATCATTCCCCTTGCAATCTAGTTTATGGATCTGAAGCAGTCATTTCCTTAAAGCTAATCTAGCACATGACTCGAGTTATTCATTTCTATCCACTAAGAAATATGTCATAGAGGAAACTTGACCTTGAAACTATCAACGAGTGTCGCCAAGAAGCCTATAACACCATGCCGCGCTATAGGTCAAAGATGGCTAAGAACTATAACAAAAAGATCAAATTAAGTCGTTTTAAGGTCAAAGATCTCATCCTAAAAAAGGTAGAGGTTTTCAAGAATGTTGGCAAGCTCGACCCAAAATGGGAAGGACTATACACTATTGTCAAAGTATCATAGCACAATGCTTATAGACTAGCTAATATACAAGAAGAGGAACTTCCTCGCTTGTGGAATGCCATTAACCTCAAGAAATTTTACATTTGAAAATATGTTGTACTTATATTTGAAATCCTTCTGCTTGAATAAAATTTCAATAATAGATTTAATTTGTAGGCATTATATAATCAAACGGCTCCATGCCGCTAGGATCTTAGTCAATCCCATAGTCGATGACTAAGCAGCCCCTCACTGCCACTTAAGTGGCTTCAAGCCGCCAAGACTCCAATCGACCCCATAGTCGACGAATAAGTAACCTCTTGCTACCACTCAAGTGGCTTCATGCCACTAAGACTTCAGTCAATCTCGTAGTCAATGACTAAGTAGCTCTGTGCTACCACTCAAGCAACTATAGGCCGCTAAGACCCCAGTTGACCCTGTAGTCAATGAATAAGCAGTCCTTCGCTGCCACTCAAGCGGCTTCATGTCGCCAAAACTTTAGTTGACCCCGTAGAAGCTATGGACTTGCGTCGATCTTGTTAACCTTGTAGTTGACAAAAAGATAATTTTACCCAATTTTCTGCCTAAATCCAATAGTCGACCTAGTAGTTGACCAAGTGGTGTTAAAAATTGATAATGAAGTTGTACAAATGAATTATTGCACAACAGACAACATTAAATAAAGTTGGCAAAGTCGACAACAATGTTGTTAAATTTTCTTCATCATGATGGTGATAACCAACTATTTTATCAGGTATCCTCTGCATTATTATGACAGTTGAATTAGATATCATCATATTCAATAGCTATCGTTAATGCAACAAGATGGAAATGAAAAGCAGTCTTTATTCATCAACTAGTTGATCATAATTACATCCAAGAGAAAAGAGAGAGATTAATTTAATTTTGGCTCACCCCCGCTTGGTTGCCCTCAAGCCATTCGAAGTCTGGCTCCAACATCGCACACGTAAGAGGTGAAATAGCCTAAGATGGTTTGGAAGGCCCCATGACATCACTCATGAAGTTGGTCAAGCGTAGCACGTACTGCGCCACATCAACCTCTTTCACCCTCAGTTGCACCACAAGGTCCTCAGCGAACGTGAATTCCTCGGCCAACTGTTCTAATCTTATGTCAACCTCAACCTTCTTCTTCTGAGCTTCAATCAAGGGCTCATCCAATGCAGCAGTCATAGTTTTTTTTCCCAGGGCCTACTTGATTCCACCTTCTTCAAGGTCAGGATAGGCCTCTAGTTTCTCGTTCAGTGCAGGGCTTATCTTACTCTTGTCTTCAGATCAGAAAGCATATCCTAGATGCTCAAGCTACTTTATAGCCCTATGAAAGGCTTCACGAGCGTCGTCAAGGGACGTGATCACGCTTGCATCCTGAAAAATAGAGCTAAAGATAAATTGCTCGACCACCTCGCACCACATCGTCAGGAGATAACGATTGAAGGTCTCCTTCGTTTCATTGGTCACCTCTGCATGGCCTTAAGCTTGACTAGAACTAAAGCTCACTTGTAAGTCTAAGTGGACTTTTTTTATTATGGAGTCCATTCGACTCGGCTCTTCAATCGCCTTAACTAATTGTTGATCTTTGGAGTTAAGCTGTTCTTGGAGATCGACGACGTTCTTATTCAGTTACTTGACCTGGAGTTGGGAGGACTCAAGCTATACCTGGAGGGTTTCCATATCCCCTCCTCTTTACAGCTCTTCTCTGTCCGCCTGGGCCAGCTCAGATCGGCAAAAAATATTATAGCCCAGTTATCCCACCTGGAACATAAGGATGTTACTTTATAATGCTATAGCGAAAGAGAAATTTAATGCAAAATTATTAACCTTGTGCTGACCATATTACAGTGGTATGATAATGCCCAAAAAGCCTCTATTTGATTAAAGCTCATTAGTTTTCGCTGGTTGGCTATGAAAAGCCATGACATCAGCCATTTCAAAGTATTACCGCCCGTCATTCCTCCCTGGATGATGAAGGTCGAGTCAGTTACCTCCCGGGTTTGGTCGATGGTGAATCGGGGAAGAGGTAGCCGAGGGAGTTGAAATAATACTCCATCATCGAGTTCTTCGAGCAAGTCATAACCTATGGCAGCTTTCTATTTCGTTTTGTTCTCTACAGTCTTTTTTGGTGCCGAGCCTCCCTGCTCGACCATTTGCCTTTTGCCCCAACCCACGGGGCTACTGGGAATAGGCTCCTCTTAACGAGCAGACTAAGTTTTCGCCGTTTGTTCAATTTGCGGAGCTGACATCGACCATGTCAAACCTACTGGTTCTACGGGAGCTCCTTCTCGTCGAGCAACGGCAACTCAGCGGCACTCCTTATTTCTTAGAGCTCTGGCTTAGGTTTCAAATCGACTCTGAGCTATTACTTCTCTCGATCTGCAGGCACAAACAAAACAAGCAAACATCAAAGTTGAGCAGAAAGATGAGCAATCATAATTAAAACAGTCGACGAGAATCTCTACCTAGTCGATCACCCACAGGCAGATCGAGTTATGTTGACGATAAGCTAACTAATACCAGACACCTTTCTTCAGTCAAAATTGAGGCCTCCATATGCCCAAATCCAACTAAATCCCTGATGATATTTCGATAAGAACTGACTTAAACATTGGAGTGCCTTAAACAAGGGCACCTCGACTAGTTTAACCTGTGTTACTGTTGCAGATCTCAAACTTCAAAATGAACATTAGTTGGATTACTCGACCTCTCTGGTCGAATCTACCTCAAATAGTACCCTTTCAATATAAATGACTTTCAACCTCATCAAATAATAATAATCTTTTATGACTTGAATTCAAGGTCTTGAACATTAAAGTCTCATAATGTGAAAAATGGTAAGGCAACAAATTTGTTTATTTTTGTAGTAGCTGACTATTAATAGCTTTCTATATTATAAATTGATTGCTAATTAATTATCAATTAATATTATAATTAAATGATGTGTTTAACTATTTTATTTTAAAATAAAAATGTGACTAGATTGATAGAATTGGATTTGCCTAATCCCTTTTGTGAGATTTTCAATCCTACTAATAGAATTTATCTTGCACATTTGAATTGGGGTATTATTGATTAGTGGTATGTATAATAATTGAAATTTATTTAAGTAAGATGCATAATTCTTATATATATATTGATATGGGATAGCTCAGTAGGCCCAACAGACCCAACATCAGGTGGGATAACCTAGGAGGCCTAACATCAAGTCTGGGTGAGATCACTTATCAAGGATCATTTGGTCGACCTGAATCGACCTTACTTGGCAAGGCCCTCAATCGACTAGCATTGACCTTGGGACCACTCCAGATGTTCCAACAGTCAGGTTTGGTCAACATGTATCGACCTCAAAACCCACTCCGGCATTGACTCAGATCTTCGCCGCATTTATTAGTCTGATAGGCAACATGCCTCCGCATTAATGTTGCGTGACAACCGGTACGATCGCTGCCACCAACTCTACCAACCCTGCCACCACCTTTAGCAGGAAGGCGCCTCCAGAGGTACTATTCATCTTGAAAAATAGAAAATTCAGCTACCTGGACCAGTACCGGGATCTAGATATGGAATGACTATCAACCCCCTGGCAAAGACAAAAGTCAGTACACCTAATAAGAGCACCATGGTCAAATCACGCCAAGAGAAGGCTATAAATACTTCATACTCAACCACGCTCAAGATAATGCCAAATACACTATAAACCTTCTATACTCTCGGTATTTTGTTCAATTACTATATCTCGACCGGAACTAACTTGACCATCGGAGTGCCTTAGCCGATGGTATCTCGGCTAGTTTAACGTGTGTTGTGGTTGCAGATCTCAGACCTCGAGAGAAATACAGCTTTAAATACTCAATCTCCCTAGTTGAATTCATCCCAAACACTACCCTTTTCACTATAAACGACTTTCAACCACATCATATATATATATATATATAGAGAGAGAGAGAGAGAAGTCATTAGTGAGTTGGGTTAGGCTCTTGTCAAATCATACTTTATATTAATATTAAACAAAAATAATTATAATATAGGCCAAGTGTCATACTTGGCAGGCTAGTTATATGCATAAACCATTGATTCACAAGTGTTTTAAAGATTAAAATCCCAAGAAAAGGGTTTACCTCTTTTAACTTCCCTACTGATATGGCTCATCGCTGAGGTCGAATCAACGGTCTTCAGGTCGATTAGCTCTGTCGCTTGGCCATCGCTCAATCCCATGCAAGGCATTAAGAGGCCTAAAGTGCCTTCATGACCGTCCGCCGTCCGCTCGACCAACTCCGTGGAATGCTGAGACAAACAGTTATCACTTGGTCTTCGCTCATCTTCAGGGCGCTAAGCTATAATGGATCAATCATGCCAAATGCAGTCTAAGTTATCTCCTTTGATCCACAATCTTTTTAGGAGTCAATGACCAACGATATTATAGGCATTTATTTGTAATCATAATCATTTAATTCATTAGTTGTCTTATTTCCTTACTTACTTGACCATCCCATATTGTGGTAATCTTTATTACTTGACCATCCCCTATTGTGGTAATCTTTATTTAACAAAGAATATGATCATACTGAAATGTGTGATACAAAAATAAGTTTTCTACCGTCTTTGCTTATCTTGTTTCTTTATGTTATCAAGAGTCAAGCAGGTTCTCAACTCAAAAAAGTAAATCTACAGTTTATATTTTTTATTTTATTTTATTAATATATAATGCGTATATTAAATATTTTTTAAAAAAAAATAATTAATTGAGAATCAAATATACTTGACATTTATTTATTTATTTAAAATTTGAATCTCTTGATATGGCTACCAACGCTAATGCCCCAACCAAAACAACAACGTCGTTCTCTTCTCCTCCCACGACGACTTATCCACAAGCCTTTTTCAATGTTGGTTCTATACTACAAAGACACACTCCACTTATCACATTTAATCCGGCCTTTCAATTACCCATTAAATTGACCGGCGGCAATAATTTTGCTGTCTGGAAAAGACAACTCCTCACACTCATATGCGGTTACGGCCTTTACATCGCACCAGCACCAATAATCAAACAAGATGATCGATATGTGCTCAAGCCTTTGTATGAACATTGGTTTCGACTAGACAACTTGAACTGATCGAAACACTCTCATTGCATCTGTTGATGCAGCTCTTGCTTGTTCTATCACTGAACATTGCTTCCACATCCAAGCTGGCTTATAAGGATGACACCTCCACACAGCTTATGCAAACAAATCTCATTCTCGCATGTACACTCTTCATTCCTCTCTAGCAAAATTCACAAAGGATACCAAAACGATCTTTGACTATCTTAATGAGACACGATCGGTAACGAATGAAGCTAAATAACTTAACCATTATGATCAACCTTGGGCGATCGACAATGTCACGTCAAGGACCTGATGGTTGCCTTAAATGTGTGGCACTTAAGTTATATTTTTCTTACTTAATTTAATTTGATGCTACAAAAGTACAAAGTGTTGCACATTCAAATTATTGAAACCGTACTCTGCAATAGCATCACGGCTCTCATGCACATATTAAACCAATAATCTTCATAAAAAGACCAAAATACATTGTTGGCAATTAAGAGACATTAGAGCAATACATTAATCTACCCCAACTAGCAAAACATAATCCCTGCAACTAGCATCTTTACATCCATCAAATGAAGAACATACATGTTTGAAAGCAGGGGCTAACTCACCTCACGTTGATCTCTAAACAATCAAATCTCTGTACAATATGCATATCAAATTAAAATGCAACAGCCCAAAGAAAATGGCAGCTAGCAGCAAAAAAATTGTCAAAGTTTTAGATTTAAATCAGGAAGAGATGAATCTGTCCTTGCAGGCGGAGCTGTTGCTACAAAGTTTATATTTGAACCTTGACCAGAATCAAGGCCTGGATTGCCATGAACTCCCTCCATCTGTCGAAAGCTCCCTGGCCACGTCAGCTCTCCTTCATCATACTCCATATATACGGCCGGCAACCCAAAATAGCCTTGATCGACAAACCGGGCTCCGCCTCTGATCCCATGCAAAGGCCTCTCTGAATTTTGAACAATTTGTTGGTGTACCGAGGCATGAGCTTCAATGCCTAGAGAACGGAATGCGGATCCGTGTAGCGGAAGTGATGCCAAACTTGCACATCGATCGGAAAACATTCCCATCCTCATGGCCCTCTTGGCTAGTGTCCTCTCTCTCTTGTGTGCATTTTGATGCCCTCCCAATGCTTGTGAGCTGTAAAACTTTCGCCGGCAGTAGTTGCAAGAGAAAACTCTGGAAGTTGGAGGATGGTGTGGTGCTGTAGTGGCGGGCTCGGCCGACCCTTTCAGCTCAGAATCACAGCCATCGATGCCAAGTGTGAGGTCGAGTTTGACGGGGACAGTGTCCTCATGATGATGCCTTGCGGAATCTTCCAGGCTGGAAGATGTGTTTTTGCTATCCTTGGAATGGACAGGAGAAATTTCTTGGATTGATACATTGGAGGCTACTTGGCTGCTGACTTCAGATTCATCTTCGGATTCAATGTTGAAATTTGGAGGCATCATAGTGGGATAAGAGTGGCGATTTCAACCGTCTTCCTGGAAACACGCTAGAGAATTACTGATTCAATAACGGCCGCCGTTACTGAGTCACCTGAAAGTATGAATGGATAAGTTGCTAATGTGTGTGTTTCTACCAAAAGCATCTTACAATATAAAAGAATAAATAATAACCAGTCGACATTAAGATCGTAATGCTATACTCTGAGGGATGTAAGAAAGTCTGAATAGTCTTCAGACAATCGGTACTGACAGAACTACACTTCCTGAATCCAGGCAGGAACGTATTCCTTGTATTAGCACCAATTGGTAATATGCATGTTGTAAAATAAACTAATATTAAGAATTTCACTTTTCTATAGTTTTCCAATTTGAGAATACATTTCATTGATATTATATTTTAATGAGATTAGACATTCATTTCTAAGACATGTTAGCAAGGAAAGCACCATCTCATCCATGTTTCCTGTCAACACAAACTATCAATTATACAACAAGAATGGAATAACCTGCTGTCAAGAATTCCTAGTACCTTGTCTTGAGTTACCAAGGTCACAAAGCATTTCTCATCAATCTCATAATATGGCACTACATAATTTGGAACAGTTGGTGCAAAGTTCTTTGACAATGGATATATATACTTCTACGAACAAGGTACAAAGAAAGTACAAGTAAAAGAAGGATTTTGCTCATCGCATCAAAAACGACAGATGGCGGAGGACAAATGGGGCTTTAATTGAAATATATAGAAAACATGAACAGCCAGGAAGAGGAATCCCAAAACAATGAAGAAGAAAATGGCATTTATAACAAAGACAGTCTGATGTATATGAGCCACTTCTTGCATTGAGTGATTTTCAGTTCTTGAATTCAAGTAGAAAACATTTGACACAGCCCGGTAGAAAATTCAATTACAACGGTTAAACGCTGATGTTGGAAATTCAGAGTTTATAACTAAAACATTTCTGAGATCAAGTAGAACTCAACCCAATGTGCACAATATCCAACTTTCTTACTCCAGCAGCTAAAATAATGAGTTCTGCTGGAGATACAGTCATACAGGAGAGTGCACAGGTATCGCTGAAGCTTTTGACTGGTATATTTTTAACAAATTTTCTCTATATACCAGCATGAAATATTTTTTAACGGAAATAGATCTGCACATAAGAAAGACTGGATAATTAAAAAGTTGCGTGATCAAGGGTGTCCATATAAACTATAAAGAGGAGAATAATTTACAAACTATTTTGAAACTCTCAACTCCTTCGATGCGAGACAAATCAGACATCATCAAATAGAATATCAAACTCGGAGGAATACTCAAGATCGAAGAAGTTACTTAGCACATGGACAGTAGAGCAAGATTTAGGAATCCAATTTGTGAGCGACTGGGTTCAAAAGTACTAGTGAAAAACTATAATTCCTTGATACCTCTAGATTCATACTGAATATGATGAGTACATATAAAACAGAAAAATTAAAGTTAGAAAACTTTCCTAAGAAATACCCCTCCCTGGACTTTGCCGAAATGAGCTATAAATGCACTATGTTGTGTCCTATTATTGTACCTGTGTTGTTGTATCCTATTATTGGTACAATTATAGTCTTTTCCAATACTTACTTCCAATGACCCTAAAAAGTAACCACTGAGGAAAATCAAGCTATTTCCAAAGTCATAACCCAGATCAAGAATCTTGTTAAAAAGCATCAGAATTTCAGAGGTACAAGCCAAACCCATTAAAGTTACACAAGAAAGGAACACACCCCTTAACAAGAAACAGCAGATTTCTCAAAGAACAACATAAACAGCCAACATATCTTTGTTTAAGTCGCAAGAAAAATTACTTGTACATCAGATTATTATCCAATCATCAGCAAGAAAAAAGAACACCCTAAAAAGCAATCAAAAAAAGAAAAGAAACAAAGAAGAAGGCTGCCAAGCTAGGTAGCTAGAAAGCAAGAAAAGGGCTTTAATATGTATCCGAAGTACCTTCAATCTGCAGGGGCCTCAGCTTCAGTGGTGAAAAGACAGACTATGCAGGATTCTAGTTTTTACCATATATGGTTTGAGTAAGTAAGGAACACAGGAACACTAGATGGGGATAAGATCGTGAGAGAGAGAGGGAGAAGGGGGTGGAGGGGGGACAAGGTGAGAAGGTAGTAGAAAGTCAGATAAGTCAGAAAGAAAAGCAGATTATACAGAGAGAGAGTAGTACTATTTTTGTTGGTGCCTTTTAACTACTATGTAAGAAAAAGAAATGAAATGAAATGAAAATGAAAAGCATTGTGCATTATAGTGTCGTGCATATATAGATAGATAGATAGATAGATAGATAGATACATTAGTAGTAGTAGTATAGGACAGAGGTAGCAAAAGGAAGAGGAGTACCAAAGTGCAAGTCCCCACTTAGCATGGAAACGAGTGTCTGTACCGTATTCCCTTAAGGATCATTCATCCAATTCCTTGCACCGCCCACCAGGGCAAAAAGCATGTTGAGAATCAGTTTCGGAGTCTTGGGCCTTCTTTCTATTTATTTTCGTAGATACTTCTTTCTTGTTATGCCTTTCTTTATTCTTTTTTTTGGGTTTTATTAAAGTTGTATAACCACACCAATTATTGTGTGGACGAGTTGAAAGTTTCAAGGTATTTTATAAATTGTTTTTTTTTTTAAATTATTACAATTATTTATTAACATTGTACGGAAAAGTGGAGAGTTTCAAGATATTTAATATTTTGTTTTTTATTTTAACTTATTAAAGTGCATTTATTAGTGTGTGTGAAGGGAACAATATTTTAATATGGTTTAATTTTCGTACATGACATGAATTTTTTGCGATATGGACAAGAGAAATATTATTATGACTTTTAAATGAGGAATTAGAAAAAAACATATGATCATCTTTTATAAAAGACGTCAACGATGATGATTAAATTCATTTACAATCATAACTTATTCATCTGTTCACATATTTTGAAGAGAGTTTTATTTTAAATAGGTACCTCTTTTTGGGAAGGGTATTGGTCGATTCAATTTGAAAATTTGTGTCAAGTGAACCAAACTGAAAATTCAAGTGGATGCAAGTTTGGAGGATAAGCTTGAACTACAACCACTCGAGGAGAAAAAATTATTTCATTTAAAATTGGTTGTCACGATGCAATTAAGTAGTTAAGTGTTAAACAATTAACATTTTCTTGTAGCAATGAAAAATTAATCAATAAAGGCAAATTTGATTTAGTTTAGATGAATTTTGCTTAACCTAACTATTTAAAAAAGTTTCATCTCCATGGGGTTCACAAAATCCACAATGCAACAAGCATATAGAATTTTAAAATTAACGATACAATTAAGTACATAGCATTCTCATTAATTTCAGTGTGCCATACAGGAGCAAATGATTGGTTGATATTGAGTATGAAATTCTATTTATGTCCTTTAAATTGTAAAATTGTTTGAATTAGCATTTATTATTAGTACTCGCATTTAATTAGAAAATTCATAATTGCTTATGAATAACCACTTAAACTAATCGCAACTTTATATGGTACTTTGTATTGTAAAATATATATATATATATAAATAA
This sequence comes from Jacaranda copaia, assembly GCA_014898725.1. Lineage (NCBI taxonomy): Eukaryota > Viridiplantae > Streptophyta > Magnoliopsida > Lamiales > Bignoniaceae > Jacaranda > Jacaranda copaia. Next base: position 496,185 of record JACGDI010005231.1, on the reverse strand, counting down.
AATTATATCTTTAATAACAATTATAATTTTTAGTCTACTGGTTATGAGGGTTTGACCTTTACAGCTTCTCCCCTATCTTGTTAGAATTGAAAATCTTGTATGTCCATATCCATATGATTGGTTACTTGGTTTTCTAAATAATATCGTGAAAATATAAAGATCAAAGCATTAAATTCTCAAATTCTTTTGTTATTATGTTTATAATTATTGTCCATGCAACACAACTTCCAATGGAAAGGAGGGGAGGGGTTGGGTGAAAAAAGAAAACATTTTTTACTAATGATAAAGAGAAAGAGAAAGAGAAAGAGAAAGAAAAAGAAAAAGTAACAACCTGACAAGTGACAACTATAACCAATACACAACGAAACCAACCGATCATCATTACTTCTTAAAATATTAAAAAAAGAAAAAAGAAAATGGAAAGCAGCATTATTAAAGTTTACCCTTTCTGCCTTTGCATTTTCCCCCTTCAATTCATGTTATTCACGACTCTCGCCACTCTCATCAGCCGTTAGTGAAAGTCGAACCAAAAGTACATTTTATCAGACCAGATTTTACATTAACTGAATCCTGGTTAACGACAACACCCGGTACGAGGTCTGGTTCAACCAATTAAAATTGAGTTCCTTCCCTGCATTTAAAAAGCCATGAATTCTTGCATTCAAGTCCTAGCTTAATTATGATTAGTTTAATACAATCAATATGTTTGAAACAACAAATTTCAGATTATTTGAAAATTCTTGGACAGACACCAGGTCCATATTTTTCAAGACAACAAGTATTGTATAAAAGAAAAAATAGCCTCTTTTTCTTCTCAACCCAAGTCAATTATGCAGCATACCATTTATTGTGCACGTGTATTTCACGTGCCCATGCGATTTTGACGGATATTATCTCTCAAATTTATTACAACAATACCTTGGACAAATACAACTAGCTGGTAGCATAGTCAGCCCAATAATCTATATTTATATATTTATTTATTTATATATATATATATATTATAACCATATATATTATTTAAATATATATACATCAAGAGCATATTAAAATTCAAATTTTTATTTTTCATATTATACGAGAGATTTATGTCACTGAATAATAAGCCTTTTAACATATATTATAAGCATACATATTGTTAGGTCCCAAGCTAGCAAACCCATTGGAGTGAGAATTGCCTCCAAATTCACAAAGTACATTTTGAAATTGAGTTATAATTAACTTGTCTAAAAAAGATATCCAATAAATGCATATGAATTTTTTGACAAAAAATTATATAATACTCATTTTTTTCAGTATTTAGTTCATATGAAATAGAGATCCAAATTACATATATATTATGAAAAATAGAATATATATATATATATTGTGGTGACAGAAAATGGTCACCCATAACCTCCCCCATTCCCCATATATATATATATATATATATGATATATATCCCATGCTTCTGTGTGATGAAAATTCATTGTTGAAATGGCCCTTTGCAGGCCATTTCACAGCAGATCACATGTTTCATCACCCCATTTATATATGTCTCTATTCGCCCACACGCTACAAAAAAGCTGTGGACCACTGCCACTTGCCAACCTCATAATTCCATCTCTCCAAAAGCATTGGGTCTAACAACATCATATATTAATTTGCACTATTATTAATTTCCTCAAAAACAAATAGTTGTTTATAAGTTGAATTTATCGTCTCTTTCCAATAATGTCCAATCCCACTTGGCGACACATAATGTTACAAAGTGAACGGTTGACAATGATGGAGTGACATTGTTACATATACACAAACATACAGATATATCCTCAAGCCCATCAAACTAACGTACACTTCGATATATATATATATATATATATTAATTTTAGAATTGAGTGAAATATAATCATAATACATCACATATACGTATATAAGAGTTTCTCTGTTCCCCACAAGTATGAGGCAAGGTCAGTTCCATATATGTTGTTTTGGTGGTTGGGAACTTCACTTAGTAGGGTGACTATTGACTGATCTAGTCAATGTCCCAAGAAGTTGTAACCCACCAAATCGAAAATATTTTTCAAATTTGGCGATCGAAAAAACCCCTTGACAAATGTAACATGTAAAAGAACACAAATTGGCTATGTGGCTATGGTTGCCTGTTAAAAAAAGTCTCATTTTTCCGTATGTGGGATTTTGAGATAGAGTGAGAAAATTATAATTCATTATTTATTTTTTCTCTGCCCCCTACTCCGACGAGACGGCTCCCCCTCTCTCTCTCTCTGCCTCGCGCCCCACTTTTATCTCCATTTTTATCTTCATCCCACTATTTTTCTGCTTGGGCCTTTTGAAATGTCTTTGTATTCCGTCACTCTTTGCTACTTATGCATGTGGTTGAGTTTATATTCGTTTGTTTTTAAGAAAAGTGTTATTCTCAAAATTAAAACGCGTCATATAATTATTTTTTTAAAAATAACTGATGCAAAATAAATTTGGCCACAAAATAAAATTTTAATGCAAAATTTTAAGTTGTGCTTGCACAATTATTTGGTTGAAAAATTCCCATTTAATTTCAATGTTAAGAAAAAGTGGCACATTTCATTTTCGAAAAAAAATAATAAAATAAAGAGAAAAAATATGCCTTGTTTGTGTGATTCACAAAATTTATTTTAATTTTTAATTTCTTTGATAAATTCTCTAATTTTGTAACTATGCCAATGCACATAACATGTTTTAAAATATTCCAAAATGAAACTTTATTTAATTTTTTCTTTTTAACTAAATTAATTTGCTATCAAATTTTCCAACAGATTTTAAAAATAAAATCAAAATTTATATAATTTTGATTGTTAATCAATTTTTTTATTCACAATTAAAAACAAAACCCAAAACACATATTTCATAAAAACAACCTCATTCCCTTAAATATATCTCTCAAACATGCTTACAAACAATCAGAAAATTACATTACATCACATCACATCAACACAATCATTACATTTTATCCCACAATAAATCACAGCTTTATTTCTCAATTTCTTATATCTAAAATACCAAAATAAATCCAAAATCTCGAGAACATTAAAAATGAGACATGGTCTAACAAGCAATCACAACCAATGGTTTTCTTTCTCTTTCCTTTTCATTTTAGTCGTTTTTATGAACTTTTGATTAATCCATGACCACTATGAGTTGGAACCCTCCTTCGTAACTAACTTGGAACTTCTTCCTTGTGGTTCCCTTTCATGCCTTATTTCAGAGGGAACCTCAATGTTGTAGCTAATATATTCAGTATCTTACTTGGGGAGAACGTTCGCAAGAATAAAACTCAAAGAAATTGATGGAGGTCCGCATATGTGGTGGAGCATGTGGTTTAATTTAATTCAAAGCAAAGAACCTTACCAACGCTTGACACGTTGTCATTCTTCTTAATAGCAAGGCGTGCCTTTGGGAACATTTTGTGCCTAATGGTATTAGTTTTGAAAATGAACAAACAAAGCACTATCTGCTAGATCAAAGAACCTTTTGGTAAAGTCATTACTCTTAGAACAACTGACTTACACATGCGTTGCTAAAGATTCAAGGGCATTTTATTTAGTGGATGTACTTTGGTCATTTTTCACATTTTTAGATTTTTTGTGTGTGTATTTGAGCCTGAAATCATTGTTTTTCATTTTTAGTAGTGTAGGTTAAATGATTTGCCATTTCAGCCTAACTTCTTCTATGTAGGCAATTCATGGAATCATGTAGTGCATTTGTAGGCTATTTATATTATTTTCAACAATTTTAGAACTAGAACGACTCTCTTTGTGTCATTTATTATATTCTTAGGTTATTTACAATCTTTTTAATATTTTTAAACATCATTAGGATTTTTATTTTATTTAGAAAGTCAAGTTGATGTTACTACTCTAAAATAGACTATTGAGGCTCCAAAATATAGTGCTCGTTGTTGCTTAATTAAAAAATAAAACAATGAAGAGTATACAATAATGTTTTGTACTCTCTTTGGTATTTTTACATTTTTAAGTATCCATGATAATTATTACATATTTAGGCCGTCTCCATGTTGTGTCATGGTTGTTGCCTCTTCACTTAACAATTTTACCATTTCTAGGCCCTTTTAATAAATTTGGCATTCTTAAATTCCTTTTAGCAATTTCGGCATCTTTAAGGACTTCCAGTAATTTGGGCATTTGTAGGTCCTTGTTACTAATTTTTCACGGCACTTGAGGATGATGATCCACTCAGTCACTTGAGCATATTTGCATTTTGACCTTGCATTGGTAGCATAACTGCATGTTTATCACATGATAGAAAAACATGATCCATCCAATATTTTGGTACATTTAATGTGCATATTAAAATTTTATAAAATAAAATAAAATAGAACATTTATGTTTTGTTATGTTGTTATTATTTTAAATATTTGTAATGTATTTAGTTAAATTTTTATGATAAATAAAAAATAAAAATGAAAAAAGAAGAAGTGAATAATTGGAGAGAGAAAAAATATTAGAGAAGAGAAAAAGAAAACTAACTTGATGGTTATGAAAATTAAAAAATAATAAAAATAAGTATTTTAACAAGACAACCTGAAAATATATCAAAAGAGAAAAAGTATTTTATATATAATGGACATACAATTACTTTATCTAAAATAGCACTATTAAAAAAATATTATCTTGCAACGAATTTTAAAATGAGTGTTTAAAAAACATTATCATAAAATCAACTTTACAACTAATAAGATACGTCATAAAAAGATGGGTGATAAAGAGAAAAAAAGAAAAAAGAATTACGAAAGGAATTGTAATGAATTCTTGCAATGAGCCCTAAAATAAAATATTTTGTAATAAATTTGCAATGATAATTTCTTTTGCAAAAAATTGCCGCAAAACGACTATTTTCGAATTGTGTACGAACCAATTCTCACATTTTAGTCAAATTAACAGATGAAAACAAGAGAAAATTTTATCTGAATATATAATTGCTTAAATTTAATTCGAAAACTATCTAAACCAAAAAAGACATAACTGCAAATTTGTACCTCCCCAAACTTAAATTTGTCTCGTCGCCTCGGACTTTATTGTACTTTTCAAAGACAAATTGGAGCACTAGCTCAAAAGTATAACTCCACTAATTGCGGCAATAAAATAACATTATCCTAACCATACCAAGATTTGGAGAAGATCGCCTCAATAATAATCTTTTCTTTCTTTAGTCGTAATTATTAATCCAATACATTTATTATTAATCGCTAAGAAGTCTCGTAACCATAAATTATTTGCTAGTGGAAGGAATGTTGATTCCCATCGAGCCCCTAACCCTAAAATTTTATATTGTGTTGTACTTTTTTCATATTTTTTTATTTTAAAAATTATAGATTCTCGTACTATATTTGTTACCTAAGTTGTTTACAACGTTGTTTAATGATCTTTGTGCATACACATATAGTATATACCATAGTACATATGTGTGTGTGTATATATATATATATATATATATATATCTCAATGAACGCGAGACGGCAAATTTCTGTGTGTATGTGTAGCGTGATGATTGAGCAAAATTTAAGCTTAGCTATAATTTAATGTTTCTTTGACCTTCTTTAGTATCATTAATGATCAATATTTAATTTTTAAACATCTCTTCAATTATTATTTAAACACAAACACAAGATCGTGCAGCAACAATGACTAAATAAGAAGATAATAACAAATGTACACAAAATGTATTTTCTATGAACTTAAAAGACCTAGAGGAGGCTCTAAATTGTACAAGGATATAATGTCCAACAACGTAATTTAGCTTTAAATAAAAACAAAAATTACACAAGGACGTGGAATGTCCAAGCCCAAACTAAGAAAACGTATTATCACAATAGATCAACAACATTCAGCTTTTCTACATGGGGCCCGACCCAATTCGGCTACTAATACTATGATGATAAAAATAACTTGAGAGAAGCTTAAAATTTTCAAATGTTTTTAGAATTTAAAAGAAACTGTTTACATCCGAGTAGGTCTTGGAGACAAATCTCCATAAGATTTGCTTATAGAAAAGTTTCTTTTTCTAGAATTTAAAATTTTGATATTATGAATGATATAATTATTTTACTTAATGAATTGTAAAATTTAGTGTGATAATTGATATGCATTAATTTTTTTTTCAATAAAATAAAAAAAGACAACATTAACTATGCTATATTCATTTGCAGGCTTAAACAAAACGCAGGGCCCAACCTTTGTTGGCTCAACTGTTGCTTAACTGGGCCTTCAACCCATTTAAGGAGACTGACCAGATCACATTGTTCTTTAACAAATTGCATGCGCAAGTCACAACCAGACCGGCGTTTTTAATTATTAACACGTATTTTATTGCTAATTACTTAACCTTCAATACTCTATTTCAAAAACTAATTTAAATGTGCAAATCTTTTCCCTTGAGTTTAATATATATTAAAAAGAATTATTATTATGTTGTTGTTGTTGTTGTTGTTGTTATTTTTACGTCCAAGAACCGTGCACATGTAATACTTTTTTACTTTTTTAAATTGAGCCCAAAAGATTAGTATTTTATTTTTTGTCAAACCACATATCTTTCTATGTGATACTGTTACCAACTTTTTTAAATGTATTTTGATGTGACTAAAATGTTCTTCAAACTACAATTTATGAAATAATTGCTATTTACAATTTGCTCGCTTTAAATTTATCTTTATCATCATTTTTTTATTCTTATTTCTGTAAAAAATTTAATTTTATATATTAAAATTATCATAGAAAATTTAACATTACACAAAAAATAACTAAATTTTTCTTATTTCATATTGTAAAAATTTTATTACACATATAAAATATGCTAACATCGCTGGTGTTTATAAAGGTCAAGGTGATAGGTGAATTAATTCGAAAACAGAGACTTTACGATATATTGAGGTTGACGAACGTGATAAGATTCCACATTTGATACGATTAAGATTTTGTGCTAGAAAAATCCTACATATATTGTTCTCATCTTGTGTGGATTATTGACTTTGAAATTTTCAAATAAGACAAAATGCATGGAATTTTCTGTATCCATAATACATATATAAATCAGCAAATTCAAGCCTAGTTGTTCTAATCGTTAATTCCCATTAATGAATATTAATTAAATAAATACTTATGCAGTGTATAATATTATTTTCTCAATAGTATGGTGGGAGGTTCAACAGTGATAGAAAACAAAATTGGTGGCATATAAGTTGTTTTTATCAAGTTTAAGCTATGTTAATAAAATTCTTTTA
>JACGDI010005231.1:435205-479686 GCA_014898725.1 Jacaranda copaia | reverse complement strand
TTTTTTTTTTTTCTTGATAATGTTGTACAATTATATATGTTTGTGTGGGTGGGTGTGCTACTGCTAGGCTGGTCAAAAATGAAATCTTCGGTGGTTTGAGTTTTTGTGCGGGTGTGAGAATCTCAAGTATTATTTTAAGGGGGAGAAGGGAGGCAGGCAACGTGCTTTATTTGTCTGGTGCTCTTAAACTAAAACTTCACGCTTTTGAAGAGAAAATCTATGCATGATTAGAGGTCTTGTTCTTTGTTTTGCCATTTTCTTTTCTTTTACTTCACATCCCTCTCTCAGGAGCCCCTTTTGGTTAGCAAACAATAGGCATAGTCTTTGAAAGAAAGAGAGAGAGGGAGAGAGAGAAGGGGGAGGGGAGGTTCTTTTTCTTTATTTTTTTTCTTTGGAATTTGGAGAAGTTTTCGTCTTTTGAGGTCTGTAACAAGAGCATGCTTTGTTCCTTCCATCATGGAATTGTGAAAAAAATATTACCCACAGAATTCTTTGAATGAGAGAAGCAATTCTTCTTATGTTTTTTTTTCCCCCTGTTATGGGTTTTGTCTCTCCTGTTTGTGTGAAATGCGGATGATTCTTGAGTCACACAAGACAATTTTGTAATCATAGAGACTACCTGGAGTTTGAAGAGAACCCTTTTTCTTTCTATATATTGCAGTTGCAGGAAAAAGTGAGTCTTGAAAAGTAGTAGCACAAGCTCATGGTTTTTTTCACTTTATATCTTTTCTGGGGTTCTTAGATTTCGTTTCCTTTGAGGGATTTAAAAAGGTGGGAAGTTTTAGTTGAAGTGAAAACAGGGGAGGGTTTTGTGAGATGGGTGAGAAACGGCAAGGGTACCACATGGTGGCTGTGAGGGTGAATGAACAATTGGGCACAAAGAGAAAATATTCATTCATCCACAAAGCTTCCAATAGGAGAATCTTGGGATTCTGGATCATGCTAATGTTGTTCTTTAGTAGACAAATTTATGATCATATGGATGATGAGCAGAAGGAGAGGAGGAAAGAAGTGCTTGTGAGCATGTGTGATCAGAGGGCAAGGATGCTGCAGGATCAATTCAATGTTAGTGTTAATCATGTCCACGCCCTTGCCATCCTTGTCTCTACTTTCCACTATTACAAAAATCCTTCAGCAATTGATCAGGTTTGTTGCATTCTTGTGTTCTTTACTTTCTTGGTGCTGTAATTTGGGTAATTTTGTGCAAGCTCAATAAAATTTTGCCTGTTTGTGATATAAGGACTTTGTAGTTTTGTGTTAGAAACTAGAAATGTGGCTTTATAATAATATGTGTTTATTGTATTTTTGTGTTGTTTGCTTTCTTGTTGCCAAAATTTGTGTGATTTTGGTGAAAACTGTGACCAAGGTCTTCGATTTTTCTATGGGTCTCTACAGTTTAGCAGTCAAAAGATGTGTTTATTTATTTTTGATTTTTGGTGATCTGGATTTTTTAGGCAGTTGGTTGCGCGTTGTATAGAAAATTTCACCATTGTGGTCAATGCAGGAAACTTTTGCTGAATACACAGCAAGAACTGCTTTTGAGAGGCCATTGTTGAACGGAGTGGCGTATGCACAGAGGATTCTAAATTCTGAGAGGGAAGAATTTGAGAGACAGCATGGGTGGACCATTAGAACAATGGAGAAAGAGCCCTCGCCAATTAGGGATGAGTATGCTCCTGTGATATTCTCTCAAGAAACTGTATCCTACATTGAATCACTTGATATGATGTCAGGGGAGGTAAATGAATTTTTTCTTTGATGATATTGATTTTATATACTTATGGCTTGTGAAAATTTTCATCTTCTGGTTGCTAAGTGCTTTTGTTGATACAGGAGGACCGTGAAAACATATTGAGGGCTCGAGCCACCGGTAAAGCAGTTCTTACTAGTCCATTCAGGTTGCTAAATTCTCATCATCTTGGGGTTGTTTTGACTTTTCCCGTGTACAATTCCAAGCTTCCTGACAACCCAACTGTTGAAGAGCGCATTGATGGAACAGCAGGGTAAGCACTCGGTGTCTATCTTTACCATCTGATATCAGTCATGCATCTCCTTATGGAGCATTTTATGTGTGCTTGGCAAAATTTTGTTATAGGTTTTGGTGCGTAAATTGAACACTTCAAGTCTTCAATACATTTAAACTATTCAAGTCAAGTAGTCAACTGAAAGCTGCCAACTGGCAAATGAAAAATGCCCTGCGCATGAGGTTAATGCACATAGAACTCTTCCATAGGTGCAACTTGTTCTTGATGAATTTTAAATAATTCATGTGTGATTAAGTTGAGTTTCAAAATTTTTTTAGAAAGAAAATCAACTACTGGAAGCTCTAATGCTTTGATAAAGGAAGAACAACTTGATGTGTTGTGCTTTCCACTAGAACCATCGTCGATACTGCATTGGCAATACCATTTTGATTTCTTTGGTATTTCTGTGTTCATATGTGATATGGCATAAACAAGTATATGTGTCAACTTCCAATACCATCTGAAATGGTTGCTTGTTTTCTATACTCACAATTCCTCTGTAGCGTCTACTACAAAAATATATTTTATGTTTCACTAAAAAAATTGGAATAAGAATTGACTTGATTGATCAAAAAGTGAAAATGATATAATCTCTTGAACTTGTAAAATGTTACATTGTTGCTTCTGTATAACCTTTTTTTAATTATTTATTTATTTATTTTATTTTATTTTATTTTATTTTTTTGTTTTTTGGTTCTCCTCTGTTGTAATATGCCCTGGTTGAAAGAATTATTCTTTTCAAATTTAGAATTAGATTGCTAAAACCAACTCCATGTTCTCCACAGTTATCTTAACACTTCATCCTGGGGTATTTACACAAATATATTTTAAACAGAATGCATGATGTATTGGGCATTAAACCTTCAGGTTTTTCTTGAATGGGAAAGATTCTAGCTCCAGAACCAAATTTTCAGAATTTGATGCTTAGATTGCTTTTTCCATCATAAGTTACTCTAGTTACTTCCATTTTAGCAATTGAACATTTGTTCATGCTTTTGCATTCTGGGTGAGGGAGATGATCTTGCTCATATGCCTAAAGAGCAATTAGTTGGTAGGACATAGCTGGCTGGTCTATGATGAATAAATATAAATGCTATCTGATCTAAATAACTCAGTTTCCAGCTCGCATGATCCATTCAACTTTCATTTGTGGAGGTCCGAAACATTAGTCTCCACAATTCAAACATATTGTATGCCTTGATCTCTACTGTGTGATGGCTGTTTCTTGCTTGATCTTGTCCTCCAGGATGTGACTATTGTTTACAGTTGTAGGCACCAGAATCCTGTGGAAACTAAGAAACTGCATCATGTCTAAATTTTGGTCTGTTTGATTGAAACCAAGCTTGATTCATAACCTGGTCTACCTAGTTGAACTGTTTTGCCACTATAGTAGCATTAATGCTCTGCCTATAGTGATGAATGTGTAATAGCTCAGCAAATGATTACTCTATGAGGCCTTCTTACTAGTAGTGATTCGGATATATACTATTATTCAAGAATTCCCAATGTTGTTATTAATCACGAATTAGTTACCGAATCACTGTTGACTGACATCATTGTCAATGTGTCATATATATTATATCTGCTATTCTGGACCACAGTAGAATATATAGACATCTCAAACTTGTTGATTAATTGAAATTCTAAAATAATTGAAATAACAAATTCCATGCTGGGACATGAAATGATGAAGTCTGGTCATTACAACCAAGTTCAGAATGTCTTAGTCTTGATTCTATTAGTTGTTCCTCAGGGGGTGCTGGGGTGGATTAGAAAGCATTTTAGATTGGGGATGTCATTCCTTGTTATAGTTTGAAAGGATTTCACTAATTAAATTTGAAGAACTCGACAGGAACTTAATTTTTTCTATTAAATTTCAAAGGAGATTTACTGCTTCTATAAAGGATATTTCCTATTCTTTATGGGGTTATATGCGAGGGATATTCACATTAATATATCCATCACCAAGTAGTATCTTTCGATGAACAGTTTGTTTGGTTTTGACGCTTGACAGAAGGCCATGTATTTCAATTTTTTAATGATTTAAGTATGGATCAATATTGAATTTCCAGTTCTGCTCTCCCTCTGAATAGAGGCTATGGACCAGAGCTCTACTCTTCTTTCTGATTCATGTAAATATTATTCCTAATGATTTTCCTTTTTCTTTTCTTTTTTGTTTGAATAATTTCTATGAGCAAGCCAATATAGTCATTGTGCTTTCCTTCAACATTCATGCAAAGATTGTTCTATCCATTGTGTATGGATTTCCGCAAATTTGCAGTTTGAAACAGAGATTAGAAATAAATGTTAGAAGGCATTAATTAGCTTTTTGTTGTTATATTTGCCTTATTTTCTTATCATCAAACTGATACGTATGTCAAGCAGGTACCTTGGTGGAGCCTTTGATGTTGAATCTCTTGTTGAGAATCTACTAGGGCAACTTGCTGGAAACCAAGCAATAGTGGTCAATGTATATGACATTACCAACTCTTCCGATCCTTTGATCATGTATGGGCACCAGTATCAAGATGGCGACATGTCCCTTAAGCACGTGAGCAGGCTTGACTTTGGAGATCCATTTCGTAAACATGAGATGATATGTCGGTACGTGCTTACAGCCATTGATCATTACCTAATAAGCAAACAGAAGAATAAAGTAAGGCATTCTTATTATTTGGATTTGTCTGTAGGTACCTTCAGAGGGCTCCTACATCTTGGATTGCGCTTACAACAGCATTCTTTGTCTTTGTGATTGGCTTTTTAGTTGGATATATGATATATGGTGCAGCAATTCATATTGTTAAAGTTGAAGATGATTTCCATAAAATGCAGGAACTGAAAGTTCGAGCTGAAGCTGCTGATGTAGCCAAATCACAGGTTTTGATTCAGTGCTTGTTCCTCATACAATATCTCACAGCTGCTTCATGACTCGTCACGATTTGAATTTTAATCTCTCTATTGGTGCAGTTTTTAGCCACTGTTTCTCATGAAATAAGAACACCCATGAATGGCATCCTAGGTACATTGAAGTCTTTTGATTGATTGAGTTTGTCACATTTTGAGTGAGAATTGGCAGGTAAATGCCAAGTTTTTTCTTGGGCTTGCAGGAATGCTACAACTGCTACTAGACACAGAACTAAGTTCAACCCAAAGGGACTATGCTCAAACAGCTCAAGCTTGTGGAGAAGCACTAATAACCTTGATGAATGAAGTGCTTGACCGTGCAAAGATTGAAGCTGGCAAGCTTGAGCTCGAGGCAGTTCCATTTGACCTTAGGACAATTCTAGATGATGTTTTGTCCTTGTTTTCTGAAAAATCTAGACAAAAGGGAGTTGAGGTAAGTCTACAGAGCTTTAGCAGCCCAATCTATCACAAAAGTACTGATGCATGGCATATCTTTCTCTATTCTCTGAATGCTTTCAGGTGCTAATTTGTTTGGATCTTCTGCCCACAAAATTTTTTAATTAACTGGAAAGTGCAGTTGGCTGTTTTTGTTTCAGATAAGGTACCTGAAATTGTTGTGGGGGATCCAGGAAGATTCAGGCAGGTGATTACAAATCTTGTCGGAAACTCAGTAAAAGTAAGTCCAATAATCAAATATACTTCCTGTCCTGACCATTCTGTATTCTCTCCAAGATATACTGGCAAGCGGGATGATCTTTCCATTCCCAATCCCTATGGATTTGAAACCTCAGCCTTTAAGAAGGCTTGCCTTCCTTATTTTGCACGTGGATATAAGAATCACTGTCTGGCTTTGAAGTCCATGGCCAACTACAGGAACCTGAACAAGCAGTTATTGTGTCATAAAATGTTTTTAACTGTATCAGCCTTAAGCCTACTTTTGGTGGATCATCATACCCTGTTCATGATTCGTTTTTTATTCTTTATGTTTTAACAGTTTACTGAACAAGGACATATATTTGTTCAAGTCCACTTAGCTGAACAAGCAAAAGCTATCATGGATGCGAAGAGTGAAAGCTGCTTGAATGGAGAATCCGAGTGCATAGCACAATCTTGTGCTCGACAGTTCAACACACTCAGTGGTAGACAAGCTGCTGATGATCGAAGCAGTTGGGAAACCTTTAAGCATTTAGATGATGAATTCCGGTATGATGCTTCCAGTAACATGATGAATGATAACACTCATCAGAGTGTCACCTTGATGGTGTGTGTTGAAGATACGGGAATTGGTATCCCTGAGCAAGCACAAAAAAGAGTGTTCACACCATTTATGCAGGCAGACAGTTCAACATCTAGAAATTATGGGGGAACAGGCATAGGATTGAGCATCAGTAAGTGTCTTGTTGAGCTAATGGGTGGTCAAATGAACTTCACTAGCCACCTTCATATTGGAAGCACATTTTCCTTCACTGTTGAATTCCGAAGATGTGAGAGAAGTGCTGTTTTAGATCTGAAGAAATCTCTCTCTGATGATCTGCCTACTGCATTTAAAGGATTGAAAGCACTTGTAGTTGATGGCAAACCTGTTAGAGCTGCTGTCACAAGGTACCACCTGAAGAGACTAGGTATCCAAGCTGAAGCAGTTAGTAGCATCAGGACAGCAGCTGCCGTGTTTGGGAAAAACAGCTCCCTGATTTCTAAGTAAGCATTTTTATTTCTTTTTTCCAATTACATCATCAGCTAGAATTTCTCTATTGATCTCTTTCTTATATATATGCATTTTTTGGCTAAACTGCGATATTCTTTGCGAATGACATTTGAGTTGAGACAAACTGATAAATGGATTCTATGAGAAGTCATCTGGCAAAGATGTTAACAAAAGATTTATTCTTAATGTTTTTTTGACTTCACAAGATAAAAGAAAGCAGTTATTCTGGTGGAGAATTTACAGTCTTACATGAGAGAGAAAGGAATACTTAGTCTTTCAAATCTTTTTGTTGCAGTAGCTATTTTATGTTCAATCTCCCTTATATCCTTATTTGATTTTAGACAAAAGTTAAATCATGTGAAGAAAGGATTTTTCAGGCAATGCACCATTTTTGAGCCTCTTGTGGATTAAAAACTGCTTTTGTCTGGGTCGTCACACTTTGATGCCCTTCTCTTCAACCATCCTCTTTCATTATATTTCTCTTTTATTTTGTCGTTTGTACTTTTAAGTGCAGTTAATCTCTTCATTCATGAAATTTAGGGGTAAAAAAGAATGGTGCACTTCTTTGTCTTTCCTACTACCATCATGCATCCTAGTAGACTGCTGTAGTTTTAATTTTGCGTTCATCTAAAGAAAGTGATTAAAGAAGTCAATGCCAAATAGGAGATTTCAGTATTAAGCTAGGAGGATCCTAATCAAAATGTATTGCAGCCATAAAATTGAAGTTGCGTGATACCCCTGAAAGACATCTTAAGGCTGCCCAATAAGAATCACAAATTAACTTGTATTACGCATCCAGTTCCTGCTGCTGTGGATTTGTGATTCAGTAATATATAATGGCAGCTTTATGTCTATTCATTTTGAGTTTAAATTTATCCAAGAATTGTCTTAAAACAAATGGCTAAGTTCTATATATAAGTAACCTCATGTAGTACTGTGATTTTGTTTTGCTTGTATTTTGAGGCAGAAATGAAAAGCTGCCAGAAATGTTTCTAGTTGAAAAAGATTCATGGATTTCTGGCGAAGAAGATGTCTTTATGCAGTTATCAAGCCGGGGACAAAATGGTCACTCATATAAACTGCCCAAGATGATCCTTCTTGCTACAAATATCACTGCTGCTGAGTTTGACAAAGCCAAGGCGGCTGGCTTTGCAGATACTGTGATCATGAAACCTCTGAGATCATCTATGATAGCTGCATGCTTGCAACAGGTGTTTGGAGTTGGTCGAAAAACCCAACATGCAAGAGATGTACCCAATGGATCTACTGGTTTGCGTGGCTTGCTGTGTGGCAAGAAGATATTGGTGGTTGATGATAATATAGTGAACCGCAGAGTTGCAGCCGGCGCCCTCAAAAAGTTCGGGGCTGATGTACGGTGTGCTGAGAGCGGCCAAGAGGCTCTTACATGGCTTCAGCTACCACATGACTTTGACGCCTGCTTCATGGATATTCAAATGCCCGAAATGGATGGGTATGTCCTGAAACATTATAACAATTATTCCCTTGTTATGTTGTTAGTATTTGCGACCTTTTTTCTTCATGCAGCTGATGTTTCATCCCTCCTTGTTTTTGAACTTCAGATTACTGTTCCTGCCTTTAAATTTTTACTCCACTATAATAATATTACTGAAAATGTCCCTGTCCTTTGCAGTATCCTTGTTTGTTTTGAGCAATATGTTCATATGTGATCTCATTGGAACTTATTCTTTCATCTGTTTCAAAGAATCTTAGACTTTGTTTAAATTTTGGGTGACTTGTGGAAAGTGTTATGTGAGAATGTGTTTTGGGAGGTGTAATTAGGGAATGTGCCAATTTTTTGTTTTTTTTTCGAGGGAAGGTGGAAAATGCTTTGGGGATGAAATTGGTTGTTTGGAAGTGTTTTTTGGGGAATAAATTTTTCTGTACATAGTAAATTAGTTACTTTTTTATTAAGTTTGTACTGTGAAATTGCTTTTTTTTTTAAAATAATTTATTAATGTATATTTTTAATTGGATAATTGGTGTATGTATATATATTTGTAATGATTGGTATATTTATATATTAATGATTGGATAATTGGTGTATGTCAAGGATATTTTAGATAGACAAATATATGTTTTGGGAGTTGAAATTGGAAATTGTGCCATTATGTTTGGTTCTATTCTGAGAATTGGGAAACATTTCCAATAAAAATAAATAACCAAAGCCTTGCCTTTTCCAATCTCTTTCATCCATTCATTGTAGGTTCGAGGCAACACGTCTCATTAGGGAGATGGAGAACAAGGCAAATGCGCAGATGAAAGGAGGGTGCTGCATGTCTGAAGAAACTGCAAAGAAGAGAGAGTGGCATATGCCTATACTGGCAATGACAGCAGATGTTATACATGCAACATTAGACAAATGTTTGAAATGTGGGATGGATGGGTATGTTTCAAAACCTTTCCAGGAGAAGAGTGTCTATCAGGCTGTTGCCAAGTTCTTTGAATCAAAGCCCGTCTCAAACTCATAGCAGCTTTTCTTGGATCCCAGCGAAACCAAGTGCTTCTCAGCTTCAAACTGATGTTTAGTTGATTTAACAGGGCCAGCAATTTTTCCTCACTCTGCTGGTTTCTCCTGGCAGAACCACGTGGTGGATATTCTTTGGCGGTTGAATTTGTTGACGAGTGTTGATTGCAGGTAAAGGGCACTCGTTTTTCTAACTAGACTTGACTAGCTACTCTTGATTAAATGTATACACACTATCAAAGAACCTTCTTTCCCCTTGTATGTACATTGATAGGGAAGGAGGGAGCAGAAAAGATGTAAATTCTAGGTGGTTTGTACGAATTCTTCATCCCATCTGTTAGGAAGAGAGCCCATTTCTTCGTATGCAGCCGTCTTCAGTTGTAGAATGAGCTCGATATCATAGAAAGCAATAGTTGCCAGTCAGAAGAAACTGTTGTCGTTTGTATCTGTGTGCTTTACCTTCGTGCATTTGTACGAGGTTGTACATGCCATGATATCAAATGTGTTTCCCCTAGTTCTATACTTTGTTCAAGGTTAGCTTGAGCGGGGCCATTTGTGTACAAGTTTGTATTCTTAACCCTGCGTTGTTGGGTAGGTGTTCAGTGTTGAGGTATAACTTTAGCCGATTTTGAAGTGTTTGGATGATGTATATTTTATTTATTTAACATATCAATATATGTTATGATCGAGATTCAAGTATTTAATTGAAAAAGTATTTTATATACTTCATAGAATAGAAGAAGATAGCCAAGCAAAATAGTGAATATGAATGATGCGGAGTTTATCATCCTTGCTAATAGACTGATGCCATTCCTTGACCGCAAGCTTCTTTTAAGACAGTTTACCATATACATCTGGCAACGAAATCCATCATTTGTAAAGACAATTGTTGCATTCCATTCTAGCTAACAAACTTAAATGCAATAAAAGTTATGACGATACAAACATTTGTGCAACTTACAGCTTCAGAGAGCTATAGACAAACTTGACGGAAGCATGTAAAAGACAAAACGTGCACATTCTAATAGACATCCCACACCTACTAAAGTGCACATGGAAACAACGATTTACAGAACATATACAGATCAAAGCACGCAATATTAACACAGAAAAACCTTTTTCTCTAGCTGAGGGAACCACCAAATCAAGGTGGTGTTGATTCGTTGGGGGAAACTGCCTCCATCTAGCGGTGAGTGGCGCCTAAAAGAGAGAGAAGGAATGTCCTGTAATGGCTTGATGTTTCCGAATGAACAGCATCATTCAGGGACTTTCCATATTTCTTTTGGTACTCTGCTTTTATATACTGCATGTCAATCTCCACTCTCGTCACTATTACTCTAGTAAGGGTTGCATCATCAGTTCCCATGCCCTTCATTGCCTTACGCAGCACCTTAAGGTGTTTCAAAGTGAAATTCAGGGTCGTCACGCATTAATAATGACACAAACTAAAGAAGGCGACTTATATTCTCTTTGAAAATAATTTGGTTATGTTGCATTTGTAATACTATCTAATTTTTGTCCAGTAAAACACCATATTAGTATTGTTAAGTATGACAACGAAACAAAAGAAAGAACATTTAGAAATTAAAGAAAATTCAAGAGAATTGTATTTGAGGAGAACCGCAATAAAGGGAAAAAATGACTCCAAAATTTTAAGGAATATCGTATTTTACCTTGGCAAAGTACTTCCCTGGGTTTTCAGCACAACGTAATATAGTCAAGAGCGCAAACTCAAAGAGTCCTGAGGTTTCACTTTTTACAGCCTGCAAGAAGATGCTCATTTAGCCAACAGACGGATCGGAAAGCATATAAGGATTAATGTTTAAAGGACAAGATTTACCTTTTCTAGTGAGCTACCATACATGCTATGATAAGCAGAAGCAACAGTGGCCAAATGCGCCTGGCTTCTTTCAGAAAAAATGTGTATGAAAGTTTTCTCATCAGTTCCTAACCTCTTCTCCCCAGCTTTAAAGAGAGATTTAGCATCATGCTCTGCTATTGCCCTGTCAACCTCTGGACCTTCGTACCGCGTTGCAGCAATGTAGGCAAGCAGCAACTGCAAGATGGAATAGAAGAACAGTGAAGTGGATATAGAAAACAGCAATGCATATTTAAATATATCCCCTGCCCAGAAAATGAACCCCATGGATGATGATTTGGGAGTACTTATGATTATTTTATTTTTCTTTTTGAGTTGCAAAAGGTAAGCTTTATTAAGTGTATATTTTAAATTTAAAATGCTTTTTTCAAATGATATATATAATATAAATATATATGTTTATTAAAAAGACCTGTATTCTTCCAAAACTACAAACTGTTCCTAAAGAAATATTTTGAAAATAAGCATCCACAACCCATTGTAGGCATCAATTCCCTAATCTTGTTCGTATATTCCTGCAGCAATATCAAATTGAATAATAGGAGTTGCGATAATCAATCTAAAAGATTTTATTTCCCATATCATACATTTGTTAAAAGTATCTAAGAAATATATGAATAAATTGAGCAAGTGACCTCATTTGGCTTATGCATTTTTACTTACGATTTTTAAACGATATCAGTTTACAGTGAATTTATAAAAATAATTTACTATCTAAAGAAACAGAAAATTAAGAAAATACCGATGCTCTTTCATTCATAACTTAATCAGTTAAAGTGAAGGAAAAAAAAAACCCTAGTACGGACAACCAAATTTTTATTGATGAACAAGAGATAAATGAAAATTCAAAACAAAACGTAAAAATTTATGAAAACAAACACAAAATAACATCACAAGCAATGAAGATCAAACCAAAAAAGGACTAAACAAATTAGGAATTTTAGAAAATTTTCTTTATAGACGTATTTACTTAGTTGAATTTTACTAATGTTCTGAATATTCAATAATCTTATTTTATATTGTATTTCAATCATTTGTATTGATCTATTATTTTTCCAACCACTACATTCGAATATTTTAATTTATTAAATCAAACTATATGTCATACAATAATTTTAGAAAGTTTGTATATTAATCATTAAATCATCATTGTTTAGAAAACATCAATTTGTTTCGAATATGACTAGACCTTTGTTAAATAAATCTTGAAATTAAAATTCAAAATATGATGGTAACAATTTATATTCTTTTTTATACATTAGTAGATTTCTCCATTAGGAAAGATATTCTTTAATGTACAGGCCACATATTTTTCAGGGTTAATTACTACAACCTCGCCTTAGGTTTGGTATAATTATAAAAACTTTCCTTGTGGTTTGGGAAATTACAAGTACTTCTCCTATGGTCTGTTGTTGTCAAATAATTGGGTTCTGCTGTTAGTCAAATTAACAGAATTTGTTGCTATCAACATTGAAAATTGTTTAAAATTCAATTTTGCCCTTCATTTGATTGTACTTAAATGTTGACTACATTATTGGACCAAAATACCCTTATGCATGAGTGATGTAGTTGTAATTTAAGACACTTGAAAGGGGTTTAGTGTAATAAATCAAAGTTTAATTTTCCTATTTATTTTATTTAATTAGTTAAAAATCTAATTGTACAAGTTAATCCTTGTACTACATTTATACATACCTATATTAAGGAGTACACAACATTTGTTACTTTTCAATATCTTAAAATAGTTAATCAAAATAAACTAGTTATAATTTAAAATTATTTGACAAAAACTTCTTAAAAAATAAAAAATATACTATTTTTTAAATTACTGTAATTTTAAC
Source organism: Jacaranda copaia (assembly GCA_014898725.1). Taxonomy (NCBI): domain Eukaryota; kingdom Viridiplantae; phylum Streptophyta; class Magnoliopsida; order Lamiales; family Bignoniaceae; genus Jacaranda; species Jacaranda copaia. Next base: position 466,848 of record JACGDI010005231.1, on the reverse strand, counting down.
AATTTTAAATTAGTCATTATTAATTTATGTATATAAAAATATTAATAAAATTTTATAAATACTAAAAAAAAATTCATAAAATAAATAATATATAATTTAATAATTTTAAGTACATGAAAAATTTGAAAATAATTTAAAAATTTTTTAAAATTTTTCCTTCTTTTTCCTCCCATCTTCCCCAACTTCACTTCCTCCTTCAACCTCCACCCCATCCATATGCACGTGAAGGTCATGGCAACCAACTACGGTAGATTGGTGGTCATGGTATCAGCCAACAATGGCCGGATCTAGTGAGCGGCCACCAGCACCAACCCTCGCCCCCACTCCTCCCCTTGCATCCCCCCACGTGTATATATATGTTATAACATATATACATATTTTTATGGGTATATATATGTATATATGTATTTTATATTTACATATATACATATAATTATACAAGTACATGCAAATATACATAAATAAATTTTTTTTATTTTGGTACATCAAAGAGTATTTATGTCTTTCTATTTTTGACATTTTTAGGGTTTTTTTTAATTATTATTTCAAATTATTAAGGGTAATATGATCATTTTACATATTCCATTAGGGTTTTTAGACATTTGTCAATGATAGGAGAGGCACATATAATTTCCCAAACTACAAGGGAAGTTTCTGCAATTACTTTAAAACTCAGAGGAGGTCGTGGTAATTAACCCTATTCTTTTACTAATAGGAGGGAAGCGTGAGTTATCATGCTGTCTCTTGCTTTATTCAGTCCTAAATTTGCACTTTCACCCTTATCTCTTGGATTTTAAAGAAAATATGAGTTCTCAATTTACTCATAAAAGCACATAAATATTTGCATCAAGAACAGAGAGGAAAAGCTTCAGAAGAACACTACTTATTTCACGTCACCTTGCATGTGTGTTGACATGAAGGTGTGTGCATCCATCACAGAACCAGATCAATAGATAACAGAATTATGTCGTGTTTGTGTGTGTGTGTAGAGAGAGAGAGAGAGAGAGAGTGAGAGAGAGAGCACCTTTTTGTGATCACCGGTTGCTTGGTATTCAATATCTTGCTCAAGGTAAGCATGAAACCGTGCATGGTATATTTGTTTAAAGTGTTGTATTTGTGCTGAAGTACGGGAACATATTACTTCAGTAGCAGCTTTTAGATCAATGACATCACCAGCCAAAGCTTTCCTTACTATTGTTGCATCCCGCAGAGCAGGATCAGGCATCCAAAGTAAGATTGCTCTCTGAAATCATTTCAAAACACATAATTTAAGAAAATTACTTTCTCAACTCTCAACTACTGCATGAAGCACAATGCTCTAAATTAAGTATCTACAAAAGAATATAGCATTGGACAAAAAGTAAGATGCAATAGTATTATTGCAAAATTAGACAAATATTTGGTAATGTAAGTATCAGCCAGTGAAAGAAAATATCATGCCTAAGTCTCATTAGTACCTCCACATTACCACTGAGTTCTGAAGCCAGGCGTTTGGAAAGTTCTTCAGAATACATAGTTCTGTACTCTTGTTCAATAAGTGATCGCTGTGTTGCATCCCTATGAGCAAGGATATTAACAACTGCTGCAGTATCACACCCAAAACCTAAACAATGCAATTGATAGTCAGAACTAATAGTATGCCTTTTCAACTCAGAAAAACACAATACAGTAATTTTCTCTGTTTACAAGCTTTGGCGTAAACTGAACAAATTGAGAGAAAAATAATAAGTTTTTCACAAAGTGCACTGTTCTTTTTATAGTTGATCTTATTTTCAGAGGTTTTATGTCTTTTGCATAAAATTAAGGTCCCGTGAAAATCATGCAATCCAAGGAATTTAACAAATTAAGAAGCAGATAATCTTTGCTTGTCAGGTTATCCTAAAATGGAACATCACAACCTAATGCTACGGTGTCTACATGAATGCATAAAAAGCAAACCCGTTTCTAGGCATTTACATATCAAACAGAGAGCAACACTTAACCAGCCAACAAAGAGTTAAAAGTACTGACTTCCAAAAATAGAATACAATTCAAAATTCAAAATGTGGCCTCATATCTACGAGAACTTCATCTAACACTAGAAATTAAAAAGTAAAAAATAAAAATCCCATAACAAAATAAAAAGTAACGGAGCGAAAATCAAAGCAAAAGAAATTACTACGATGAACTATACGAACTCCCAAAGCAACTTTTAACCTAAAAAATTCAGGAGGGAAAAACACTTGATTTTGCTTCAAACATCAAAATAAACTAAAATAAGTTTTCAAATCACATAACACAAACTATAAAGCAAACAAAATCAAAAAAGAAAAAAAAAAGAAAACAAAAATAATTACCTTTAAAAGCACGGTAGAGTTGCATGGCATCATCCCTAGGGGAAGTTAACACCGGCGGCACGGTCAACGTCGCCATCTCCGATTTTAGTGTCTCTCTTCACTCTACTGGAAAAAAAATTTAGCAATGAACAACTTTTTGGTTCAGCCAAGCAAACGAAGACTGTATAATTTAGTTCACCTACCCAAAGGAGTATATAGATATAGACATAGTTAGATGGATGGATGGATAGGAATTTGGAGAGGCAAAGCGCGTCAGATGTTGACGTACAACTTTGGAAGCAGAAAGTACAAGATTCGCACTCGTCCATGGTGACATTGGGGTACATGGATTAGAAAGGATAGCGCGTTGATTGAATTGGACCTATCAATTATGAACTGTAAGCGTTAGGTGCAAGGGGGCCCCAACTAATAATTGGTTTAAAAATAATTTTTAAATTCATAAATTTAGCTCAACTTTTACGCCACATTTGACTTCAGCTATTACCCCCATAGAAGCAGTTAATCTCTAGTTATTGCATGCTTGATAGGTAACATGAGACCTGAAGATACCGGGCCGACTGATTTTATTTCAGGGGGGCCATTTGATTCGGGCCAATAGCCTTAATTGAAGCAGTTAAATGGAGGCTAGTTGCATGTTGGATTTATGCTATTGAAAATGCGGGTTGGCCTAAAATTTGCAACGGGCAATTATTATTTAAACAAATTAGACACGATTGAAATCGTGCTTTGGGGAGTGCGACTAAATAATCGCACCCCCTCACACGGCTTCACAACCCACGCAGAAGACAAGTTTGCCTAGATATAGGATCTGCAAATTTTCCCCCCGCCTTACCCAAACCCCAGGTGCCCACACACGTCCAAAATCAAAACCATTAATCTAAAAACGCCAAATTCCAAACAAGGGTAGAAGGAAATCTAACCCTCTGTCACCACCTTGCATTGAATCTAACTAGCCGGCAACGCTTTGTGCTAATAATGTAGTGTTGTGTTGCCAATTATTCTTGTCAATCTTGTTTTTTTTTCATTGCTGCTTCTTCGGGCCCTTGCCCTTAAATATTTATCTGTTAATTTTTATTTTTTTTTGCAACTTGTTTTGTGGTGTCGTTTGATAGGCGCAAACAACTATTTGAGCTTTTGAAGCTTGAACAAATTGGGCAACAGACACTTGAAGGCTATATGAAGTGCGTTGCCATTGGAGACTGATTGAGGTATGTCTAATTATTTGACTTTTTTTCATGGCTTTGAAGTTAATATTAGTTGCCCTTTTTGACCTAAGGCATCCTGATTTTGTGGTTTTCATTTTCCCAGTCCTCGTAACATATTATGCAAGGAAGACCTTCCCTTTCGACTTTGTCTCTGACTGTGAATGCGGTATCGACCAAGTGGCAATTTTTAGAAGGTAAATAACTTCGTCAGATGTGTTTCCCATTTGATTCATACATTGTTAGTTTATTTTTTTTCCAAAAGTTTTTTACCTTCTTACTGTACATCTAAATCTGTTAATCCCAGATGATGACTTTGGGCATTTTACTACTTTTACATATCAATAAGACTAGGCAATTTTTTTCTTAATTGAATGGGGATTGCTAGTTGAACTGGCATACTTTGTGAGTCACTTTGTTTTATAGCATCACCTGCTGGGAAAATTTCACAATATTTTGTTGAATGTAATGTGATTGACACTCCTTTAAGAAAATGGTGTTTGGTATTATAAGTTAGTTATGTGGATGTCACAATGGTTTACATGCCAACTTTTATCCAAAAACATTAAATTTCATACCCCATAAGAATGATTTGCTTTCCTTGAGGGTGGCATAGTGACTATATAATTAAGAATCACTAGCGTTGTACCAAAAGTCCATTCTTTCAATATATTGTACTCGTCTTGGAAAGGGACTTCATCCATCAAGTCTCTTTCCAAATCTTTCTTCTTTGATGTTGAATTGTGATTGTTTCAACCATACTTGTGTGGTTGATCAATTTGGCTTCCAAAAGGGATATGGAAAATATATTGAATTGAAAAAAATCCCTGAGAATAAAATATGGTCATTTGATCATATAATAAAAATTAAGGGGTGTTGGAGAAGGCAATATCTAAACTCTTCTTAATATTTCATTTTAGCACATTCTAGTATGCATAAGTGTCTTTTTTTTTTTGTTTTCATTACCTATTGCTTTTCTATGTTTGCCTTACAAGTTTATTTCTTTCTTCATTGCAATTAGAGATGGCTTATGTTATTCTTCAATTTCAAGGTCCCATCTTGCATTAACTAAATGACTACCATATTTTTTGTAATTTAATCATTCTAGATTTTTATGTAGGACGTTGAAATGGATCATGATATGAACATTTGTACACTTCTGTGGACTTATTTCTTTTTACTACGACGAATTCTTTGCATATATTTGCTTTATTGAGCATACATTATACATGTTTAGAGACGTTTCAATAGATGTAGTAGGGTTAGGAGTTGGACTGTTATTAGTAAAATTCCTGATCAATTAAAACACCTGAAAAAAATTATAGAGGATAGTGATGTGGCGTGTATAAATAATCTCTGTATGGATAGAGTGTCTTTTGGAGTCTGTGCTATTTATTGGAGCATGTTGGTGGGCTTCAATCTGAGAAATTTGTTGGCACAGTTGAGAAGGTAGCAACCTCTGTATCCATTCTAACTCATCATAAGAAGAATAGGATTGTTAAGTATAAATTTAAGAGATTGGGCCAAACTATCAGTAAGTATTTCAAGTAATGCCTTAGCGCAGTTGTGAAAATTAGTCCACTCTTCCTTGCTGACCCCCAGCTTATGGACGATGATTGTACTAATGACACTTGGTGATGTTTCAAGGTCAGTTTTTTATATGCTATTGTACTTCTACTTGTTTTAATTTTCTTGAAATTTTTTCCAACTTTGCACCTCACAATCTTCGTTTTTAGGGTTGTCTGGGTGCACTTGATGGCACGTGCATAGCGGTACGTGTACCATGTACTAAAAAAAGTTGATATGGCAGTCAGAAAGGTGAGATTGTTGTGAACGTACTAGGTGTATGCAATTGTGAGATGTATTTCACGTATGTCCTTGTACGATGGGAGGGTTTCATTGCAAATAACTGGATATTCTGTGCAGTGATTAACAAATGTAATGGTCTTCAGGTGCCTCTTGGTATACAAATTTTTGTTTCACTCCCATTATGGTTTGTCCATTGTTTGCGTGAATTGATAGCTTTTGCCATTTCATAATATTATTCATATTCATGTAGGAAACTATTACTTATGTGGCGTTGGCTATGCTAACTCAGAAAGCTTCTTGACTCCATATCATGGAGTGCAGTACCACCTTAGTGATGAGTAAAGGAACGCTTGCACCTCAAAATGCATGTGAGTATTTTAACATGAAGTATGCAAGAGCACAGAGTATTATTGAGAGGGCATTTGAGCTTCTAAAAGGGTGATGGGCGATCATGAGGTCTACTACTTACAACTTGATCAGAGAACATAACTTCATAATTCTTGCTTGTGCACTTTTGCACAATTATATTCTCCACCAGATGCTCGTTGACCCTATGGAGAATAGTATATTTGATGCCAAAGAGGCAAGTCAACCAATAAAGGTTGACTACATTGACAGTATCGAGAGTTTATCAGAGTGAAGCAATTGGTGTGATACTTTGGCTGCCAATATGTATTGTTTGTGGAGAAAGGCCGAAAGGATGAGTTAGATTTCATTATGTAATTGTAGTATTGATCTTAACATTTATCTACGACTTGGTTAACCTTTTTATGTAGATTATACACTACACTTGTGTGCTCTGAAATATGTATGATGTTTATGTCTTCTTTTGTGTAAATAATTACTTTATGCTGCTGTGATTATTATGAAACTCTTATTTGAGGGTGTGATCATACTAATATTAGATTTCATCACGCTTGATGTTTCATATGATATGTATCCAAGTTGCATGTTCTTTTGTGTTTCATTCAATCATCCATTCCTTTGTTCAATTGATTCTTCATATGTTGATGTAACATTTTAATTTTTTTCAAAACTAATTAGTATACATTATCTTAAAATAGTTCATGGCGCAATCTAGTTGCTCATTGCAAAGCATAGATAGGTCATTGAAAGGAGTGGCTGTCCCATGTTGTTTTTGGACACATCAAAAAGAAGAGGCCCTTATCCATGTATTAAGAGCTGGCAGGTTGATGAATGGCAATGCGATGGGTCCTTCAAAGGTGGCTATATAGTACCGCTAGAAAAGATGTTGTGTGAAAAGTTCCCCAGTGGTGCAATCCTAGTGAAGCATATTAATCAAAATTGCAGGTATAGAAAAAGATGTATTCGATACTAAGGAGTATAATTAGTTGTAGTGAAAGAAAGGGTGCTACACTGGACCCTAGTACCTATATGATTATTATTGAGTCTGATTCATGTTGGTTAGACTATGTGAAGGTAAATATCATATTTTAGTTGTCCCCAACCATTTTTGTGTATATCTGAATGTTATGAGAATTACTTTCTATTGTGAAAAGGTCTAACCTAATGCCGCAAAGCTAAGAGGCAAGCTACACCCATGGTATAGTAGTTAGATGGAGATATTTAGGAATGACAGGACCACTGGTGATCAGGCATTTGATGATGTTGACATCGTTCAAGAGTTATTGCATAGGAAACATACTAAAGCTTGTGAGAAATCTAATGAAAATAAAGATACACCACCAATAGGAACTCTTGTGCAAACTACTGATACTGATGCTGTCTTCGTGACACCACTTTAGTCGAGTGGGTTGAAGAAGAAGTCTTCATCTTCTGGAAAGCATAAGAGGATCAATCCAGGCACAAATCATTTGGAGAAAATGATGGGGAGTTTGATCGAAGAGACTAAGACAACCATGGGGGTCAATAGTTGAAAAGCTACGTCAGATGACTAGGCCACAAACTGATTTGGACTTATCATTAAGGACAACACTATTCAAGGCACTTAGTGATATACTCGACCTATCACTTGATGATCGAATATTGGTGACTCATCATTTGTGCCATAATAAGCTCAACATAGATGGTTTATGAGGAATGACCAAAGAGACAAACGCACATTTTGTCTGCCTTATCCTAAATGGTAGACGTGAACCTACGATGAGTGACGACTAATATGTATATGAGTATTGCCTCTTTCATGGTAATTGTGCATAGCTGTTAAGATAGCTGTGAATTAATGTGTCCATATTGCATAAATGTGATGCTTTGAAGTCAAATTTATCTTGCCGTTATTAGGTAAGGATGCAAGTTTCAAAAATACATCCTTATGTTAACCTGTTGTAACTGAGGAAATGATGCATAAATATTCTGCTTGTGAGACTGTTATTGACAGCCTTTGTTGGTGTTGTGTTGATTAGCATTAAGTCTAACTTGATCTATACTTCAATTTCCAAGTTAATATGCTTTCTATTAGGGCGTAAAATTGAGGCTATTAGCATGCAAAATTGACTGTTTCAACAAGTTGCAACTGGGATTTTGTCTGTGGATATTTAAGTTCCGTGCTTGTTGATCAATTTGTCAATTTAGTATTTTGTTAATCGACCGCTTGACACCTTTAGTATTAGTTACCCATTTTCTGTGTTTGAACTGATTATAAAATGTATAAACTATTCCTCTTGCGTAGATTGTGATAATGATTGTGCCGTGGTGGCCTGGACTGTGTTGTGCTTAGCAACAAGCTTGCTTATTACATGTTTTTTGGAATGCTTTAAACTTGATAATCTTGGGTCTATCTTGAAGTATTCTAATTACATATGGCGTAATTGTTGTTGAGGAGGCCATTTCCGAAAAGGTATAAAGCTTTCATAATTTCCATTTTTTTTCGTTAATTTTTATTTTGGTCAAAACCTTTTACCAGAAGAAACTTAATTACATTAAGTACTATTAATGTGTATTGGACTTATATATATACACATATACATAGACAAAATAAATTATAATTCACAAAAATGTCATATATATCTAGATAGATATATTTAACATGTGCACATAGAGCTTATAAGCATTGTATCAAACTAAACATGGTTTAATTGCAATATGATTTAATTTGGTTCTTACATTTCAATGTATACCAAATTAAATAACAAGGACATGTACCCTAGTGGATCTCAATGATGGAGCTACTCAATTTTTATATATCTGAATGTTGCATTATTAAGGTCGCACTTCCTAGAATAGGAAATGCAACCTTAAGAGTGTTTGTTACTAAAAGTGTAAACATCATCAGGAATTAAGCAAACTGTAATTTTTAATTTAATTTGCTATAGATTTTTCATTTAGAAAATCAATAATTAAATTTAGATTAAAAATATTTATATGTAAATATATATAAATATATTATATATAAATATTTAATATATATATAGATCAAAAAATATTCACGGGTTACCCATGGTGCATTTGAGTTGGCCAAAAGACAGCGGATAAATTGAGTACGAGTAAAATTAGCCACAATTTTTTGGGTTGTGTATATACAAGTTCGATTAACTATATTTTTTTGGGTATCCACAGTTACCTATGAGTATGGGTTCAATTTGCCAAATCTAATTGTAATAAAAAAATTAAGGACTATTTGAAATTAATTTAAAAATTTATACAAATGTAGGAATAAATATTTGATAGCAAACTAAATATCTTTCACTCAAAAGCACAAGTAAGGGACTAAAATGCTATTGCCAACATGGTATATGTGTGTATATATATATTTGCACACATATACTGGCTTTCATTGCCAACATTAGTTTGAAGAAACTATATAGGCATTAAATAGAGGAATTGATCAAAGTCTAGAGCATAAGCACGTAAACAACAACTTAAGGCAATTAAAAAGAACACTCAACAATTAAGTAATAATCATAAGACTAGGCTGTTAAATTGCAACAACAACGACTGACACTACGAATCAAATTATAATATCTATTGCCGCTTATTTTAAATAGAACAAAAATAGGATGACAGATATGAGGCGTTTGGTATCTTTCACATCATGTAATTGGAAAAACATCACTACTTGCCGTGGCAATTTGGAGTCCGACTAGTAGATGCATTTGAGCTCATTGGCCCATTGCTTGGGAAGAGATTCATAATTCCAACATACTCACCATCATTACCTCTAGTCCAACTATTATCATAAAAATCCAACAATGGCGGAACAAACGAGTATGGCAAAGATGGGGGAATGGTGTAATTCATCGACTCCTGGCTTCTATCTTCATGCCCATATACTGTTCCTAGGCTATTCCAGAAACTAGTGTCCAAAGTAGACAATTTTGTAGGTGACATGGTCCTGTGCACCACGTTACCGTCATGTGTGATAGGAGGATTAGGCACCGTGGTACTATCATAAAAAATTTGTATCACATCCTTATCTTCGAATATATCAATAAATCTCACATAATTTGCACCTCTTAGCTTCTCCTTTCATCATGTATGTTTCCAACAATGGATACTTCAACAAGATAGATAAATAATCGGATATGAAAATTAAATAGTATAGGATAATCATTTGATACACTAATATCAAAATAACACTTGCCATGGAATATAGTCCTAAATATATGGGTCCGTTCTAACGATGTTAACGCTCTCGTCATAGGTCACTGGGTTGAATGAAATTAAATACCTAAAGACTAATATCTTTGCTGAAGGTGTTTGAAATGAGTGCTCTCATTTTTATAGGAAAATAAAGTACTAAACGTAGTATTGACAAAGTCGATGCTTGAATTAATCACATCAACATCAAAGCGACAAAGTGATCTTCCATCTAATTGAGCGTATTAGGCTAGTCGGCGTATGAAGTTTTTGTCAATCTCCTCAACCTACGGGGCCAAATGTAGGATTTGTGATTGAGATCGGGGATTTTTCGGGGCCACTGGTTGAAGGGTAAGCTTATGGGCTTAGGCAAATTTTGTATAACAAATGTTTAGGTTTGGAATATTAGGAGCACTACTAATATTATGCTCAAAATGGTCTTAAATAAGTAAGATGTATTGCACTAGCCACATGTGAACCGATGTGATAGTGAATGGTGAACATTTTAATAAATTTCAAAACTAGATATGCAATTGATGGTGTTACTTGTGGGAAGATGAGAATAGGAAAAAGAAGGTAAAAGTTGATCAATTTGTATACACATTTAGGGAATCTTAATCTTTATGGCGCTGTAAATTGAAAAGAAGATTGGACTTAGGCATGCACAACCTACATAGGCATGAAACACGTTGCTGGGCATTGTCTAAGTAGCTGTTGATTGACCAAAACACATAGCAAGAAATAAATAGCCTTCATCTAATTCATATTGAAGGTGACTGTAGATGTGGCAAATTTTGCTTTAAGCAAGAATAATGTCACCATGTGCTCCATATTCCTATGAGTTGCCCACTAACTTCATGCTCATTTTTTAAACATCACATCATCTTCCAAAATCCTCAAACTACCGTCTTTTCTTCCTTAATTGTAAAATTCATTATTTAAGCAAACATACATATCTTTGGGAGTTCGAATACATGGTATGTACCAATTTTAAGTTAATTATGTGCAAATAGTGAGATGTCTATGTGGTTTCAAAAGGAAGCATACACGTAAATCACCAGATTACCACAATTATAACAAGGGGATTGTACTAATAGCAAACTGGGGTAAACAAGTTCAACTTCATAAATTCATATCCCTATGCACAACCTTAAAACAACACAATTGAATATAAAATAGGAGTCTTCAACCTAAAATTGAGGGCCACGGGGTACCAAAAGTTGACTAATATGTATTCATACATACTAGATGTACCCTCATATTTGAAGATGCTAAATTTATACAAGAGTTAACATTTAGCCACTAATAGTTGTCCCTACAGCACCAATTTGCCGATCAACACTTCCATGAATAGGCCCATAAAGGCAACAATCATAGCAATACCACAATCAACACATCCACATAACAGAAGTGCATTTTTAATCTGAGATGGTGGGGCAACTTTAAGTATGTCGTGCCTAATCTGTACAGGGGATTACATAGACGGACCTATGACGAAACTTGAACCTTTATCAATTTGCTCAACAGTACCACTTTCATGGGACATTCTATCTTTAGAAATTGGTGGAGAATGGCGTTGCTTAGTAAGGATGAAAGAATCCAAATGTAATGTCTTAGGTCCAAAGTTTCCACACCCCCTTCCGCCAACAGACTTTGTGGTATACATCCCACCATATGAAGTGCCCTTCGTAGTTATCCCCAGTAGGACACTTATAGAACCACCATCCAGGGTTCTTAGATGTCTGAGATTGGCAAATTACCATTAGGCCTGCACTGCATTGACAATTTGGCAGTTTCGTCACTTGCATGATAGCTTACCAAGTTAAGCATAAAAATAAAGTTAAAACTTTGTAACACATCACTCAACTAGAAACTGAATACTACATATATATTGCAATACGTATATTACAACTACAAACTAGAAATTCAATTGAGGAATGGACCAAGTGGCTCTACTAAAGGTTATGTACAAACTACCATGTAGTTAAAGCAACGATGACACTGTTAATTTGAACAAAAAAAATGCAAACTATTTTTATATCTTGTGCATGAGCAAAGTTTGTTGTATTGTATTATGTTCTTCATGCAAAACTTTCCTCAAGGGAAGTAGCATACGTAGATACCGAATTGTTAATAAGAAAGATGCACCTCTGTATCTTTTGCTTTGTTAAAGTCCATATGATCTCAACATTTATCAGGTGTCTATAGTCATTTGATACATGAATATGATAACCTAATTGTGGAAATATTTTGATTTTAGAAACACTACGCACAAATTCATTAATCTACAAATATGATAGTAAAAAGTTTTCATTTCTTCAATTTAAAAGCTGAGATATCTGTAAACATTATCTCAACCATTACCTATGAAAATATGCAATACATTATACATCCCTTGCATTTCAGCACAATGATGTAGTTCACTAGATGTGGAGCCAGATAATGTCTGTCTATATATACATGTAATTATTTATTATATAACCCTAGCCATATTAAGAAGTTTGATCCAAATAGAGCAACTAATTCAAAGGAAACAAGCATATAGCAACAACACCCCCAACTACTACTAATTTCACACAATAAGTATCCAGTTTGTTCATTGAAGACCTCTCTGTTTATTCTGATTTCTATTTACATTTTCCACGACCATGAAAAATGTCTCATACGTCTTTTTTTTTTAAGTTAATGAAAAAATTAATAGAGATCCTAGGTTAAAGAAAACAAATATGTAAGAACTTAGACAATCCTGAGAAGTGAACACAAGCCCAAGACCTAATCTGATTAAATTAATGTTCAATATACAACATTGTCAACGGCAAAGAAAGCCATTAACATATCCCTATTACACTGTTAATCTGAGTATTAATATACTCAACTCGACTACTGAAGCACAATCGGCCTTCAAAAAATCAGTTGAAGACATACATTCTCACAAAACTTGAATTTCAAAATATAAACGAATGTAAATTCGTACCCAAAAAATGTTGGTGCTTACTTCAACATTACTGTCCTTTCATCAATAATATGGCTGGGATAGCATCCCACCAGAGAATTGTTGCATCAATAACTACAGTGGGATAACTTAAGTAAATACAATGATTTAATAACACATCATGGTAAAATAAAAGACTGAGGGAAAGATGATTTACTGAGAACAAATGTATCCACTTGCCTCATACACAAATTGATTATTGAAGCTTCCTTCTGTGAATTAGAGTTTGTGGAAATATTTGTTGGAGCTTACACTTCACAAGCCTGAAAATCTACCGTTCTTAGGTTTAAAAAAGGGAGTACGAGTTTGGAGGATGGAATTTTTTTTGGGAAGGGGTGGGGGAGAATAGTCAATTCACAAATAGAGGATTGAATCAAATGGGAGATGGATATTAGGCTAGATTGGAGTGCCCTCGATAATGTGCACGCACCTGCATCAAACAAGCCATTACAATAAGTCTAATCTCACCTAGTGTGCCAATATAACAATAGCTGCTACTAGCCATCTATTGAATCAAACGGGTCCCAAAGACATTTTCTATTTTTATGTATTTTTAAAATTTGAAAAAGTAATTACAGAATAGAAATAAAAATTAAAATGTATTTGGATGAATGTTGGAAAGTAATGATTAAAATAGGTATAGGTTTGAAAAGTAGGTTGATTTATATTTATTTATGCTTAAAAAGATTTATTTTTCTAAAATATATATGTATTTTATTAATTTAAAATGATAGTGGGTAGTTTATGCCAAATCAAATTTGAATTTAATTGATGTGAGGGTAGGATGATAGGATAGACTTAGAAAATGTTTGAAAATGAAAAAAGAAATATTTTGAATAAAAATGAATTTAATTTGACATTTGGCCAAAATTGCACAATTAAAATCAAAATTGCATAATTGAATAAGCACAAAACTGTGCAATAAATAATAGTATAGATAATATGAAAATATCTATGTTAATATATGCATAAATATATAAGAGGAAATGAGAGGGCATGCGGTTTGTGGATAAAAAATAACTAAATAAGGAGCATTTTTAGGGAAATGCCATTTTATCATTTCTTCTCCAAAATGAGTGATATATTTGTATGTATTTTTGAGGAATGATCACTATTGTTGTTTGAACATTTCAAAAGTGATTTATACTTTGGATTTCTTTATATCTTGTAAATCATGGTTGATCAGATTACTTTTGAGATTGTTACATACCCTTATAAACCACTGCAAAAGTCAAAAAATAATTTTAAGCACTTGAAATGTGTCGCTAAACTTATGCTTAATTCAGATGAATTTACAAATTAATTAGATTTACACATGTCATATAATTAGTTCGCATTTTAAAGATATGTTTATCTTTGTATAATATGTTTGAATATATTATTATATTTGTAATAATTAAGTATGCTTTTATCTAATAATAAAGGTTTGCAATGAAAAAATAATTCTGTGTGATTTCATAAAACTATTGGGTGAAAAATTCAATTCAAAAGTGTGATATATCAATCCAAACTCTGGACCTCCTTTTATATTCTATTAAAAATATATACCTTATTCCTTGATCTCTAGTTGAATTATTAGGCTTATCCTTATATATCTTAAAATTTATATACTTTAAATCATATTATTAAAAATAGTTAGCTAATAACTAAATCGACACAACTTTTTGATCTTTCAAAATAATCATTCTAGCTTTTATCACACTAAACAAAGTAAACATGCTATAAAAATATAAAATTGCCAATTAACATTTATGTTCATGTTAGTTGGAATAGATTAAATCAAATTTAAATTAGAACTTGATGGAAATTGGTCATCCTTGACCATAGTTTTAAGTGTGCTCAAAGTTTTAATTTTTAAGAAATTAGTGATCGTTGTAAACTACCCATGATGATAATGTGATTAATTGGTCAAAACTAATTTCGGGTGAATGAGAAATTAATGGTCAAAATAAGCTAATGATGTTTGACCAAAAAGACCAAGAATGAGCCAAAGGAATGGGAGGAGTGACTCTCCATCCCACACTGCAAAATGAGTAAAAGATGGACTTGAATATGTGTCTCAATTGTGGAGGTAAGAGTTGGGTCCCTTTCGATCCCACAAGTGTTTAGAAGGGAGAGGATCTATATGGTAGCGTGCTCAATCCAAATTGCACGCACTGTCGCCTGCTGGCCTAGGCATGGTCTTGGGCTAAAATTAAATTAAATTAAATTGGGCCTTCAATCCAATATTAACTTTTGAACCAAATTTAATCAGAATTTTATTTGGCCTACTGATACAACAAGAAACCTTCAAGATACAATGACCAAATTTGGACTGCATATGTATTTCCTTATCTCCAGCATATGAATTTAGACTGCGTCTTTCCAACTTCTACATTGGAAAAATGATAGTTGCTTTGGAAATTTGCAACAACATTAATGCCATCATTTTGACCATCTTTTCGGCTGCTACTTTGGCATTATAAAATATCAGTCCCGAATTTGCATATTCATACAATATACTAAAACATTTTCAGCATAGTCCTGAGAGTTCAGTATGCTTAAAGTTCGAGAGATCAAATGGTTTGCAATGCTGCTACCATCTGAATAAGTCACTGTATCCTAGGAGATGATAGTCATAGTTCCATTAGCACTAATGTGGGGCTAATTTATCATTAAGACAGAGAGCCTAACTCTCTCCTCGACTAGTTGATCACAGAATTTCATATACCACAATAAAAATTTTAAGATAAATTATTCAATTGGTATCAAACCAAGTCACTGTTTTGCCAACTATTGCTATTGCTCAAGTTACTGCACCAGTTCCTGCCCCTGTTCTTGCTCATGGAGAAAGACCAACAAAATTCACTAGACTGGATTTTAAGGGTTGGCAACAAAAAAAGATGTTTTACCTTATGACTTTAAGCCTTGTTAGATTTCTTAAAAAGAATGCACCTACTATACTCAAGGACGATACTAATGTCCAAAAATGGGTAGCTTGGGATGCCAAGAACCAAAGCGATTTCCTATGTCGGAACTACATTCTAAATGGACTGGATGACTCGTTGTATAATATATACAGCCCTTTTAAGATAGCTAAAGAGCTGTAGGAGTCGCTTGACCAGAAATATCGAGCAGAAGATGCTAGTTTGAAGAAATTTGTGGTGGCCAAATTTCTAGGCTATAAGATGGTGGATTTCAAATCCGTTATGAGTCAAGTCCAAGAATTGTGGATTATTTTGCACGAAATTCATGCTAAAAACATGATTTTGAGTTAATACTTTCAAGTAGCTACAGTCATTGAAAAGCTACCGCCATCATGGAAAGATTTCAAGAACTATTTCAAACATAAAAGAAAGGAGATGAGTTTTGAAAATTTGATTGTTCGATTAAGGATTGAAGAGGACAATTGGATGTTTAATGTTAAGACAAGCAAGAACAAAATATAGGCCTTTTCTAGGTAGAGGCTATGTATGAAATAGGCTATTCAAATTTAATGTAATATCTGTATTGAAAAATGTTCAAGTGAGTGAAAAAAAAATCTCTGGTTTTGCTTACGTGATTAAGTGTTGTTATTAGACTACGACATGTTAATTTCAACACTCTATGCAGATTAGTTAATTTGGAATAATTGCCTCCATTTTAAATTGACACAACTCATAAGTGTGAAATATATATTGGAACCAAAATGGCTAAAGCTCCTTTTCACTCGATTGAAAGGAACATGATGCCTCTAGAATTAATCTATAGTGATATATGTGATTTAAAGTTTATGCAAATTAGAGGAGGGAAAAAGAATTTTATTACTTTTATTGCACATGATTTTGCTACGTATTTCTACTACGAGGCAAAGATGAAGCAATAGAAGCATTCAAGTGCTATAAAACGGAGGTTGAAAATCAACTTAGCAAACAAATAAAAGCTATCTAACGTGATAGAAGTGGTGAATATGGAACACCACTTGAAGAATTCTACCCAAATTCTGATGGCACTTTACTCATCTCAATCAAATGAATAGCTAAATACAAAACCCAAACTCTTAAGAAACTGATAAATACTATGTTGAGTAAGTCTTGGTTACCTCAGAACATGTAGCGGTGAGCTATCCTTTTAGCTAACCACATTTTGAGCAAAATACCCCACAAAGGGAAAGATGAAACCCCTTTATGAATTATGGAAAGGTCACAAACCTTCTTACAAATATACGCAAATGCGGGGATACTTGGCCAAGGTAGAAGTACCTAAGTTAGAGTAGTATGTATAATGGTAAATCTCCTTACATCAAATGATGACATAATATCATAAGGTAATTAATCTCAAATGTTGTAATTTCACTTAACTATGTGAAATCCAAAGAAAACTTAGTGGATCCATTAACAAGAGACGTGCTCAAAGATCAAGCGAAATGCCTGCCAAGAGAAATAGGACTAAAACCCATAAGCCTAAGGATCGACATGGCAGGCACCTAACTATGATGGTTGGAAATCCCAAGAACTTGGTTCGATAGGACAACTAAGTTATGAAGGTTCATGTGAGCACTTCAATGCATTCCTATGACATGGAAGTGCTGCTTGGTAAATGGGTACCATGTTAAGTTTTGACTTTTAATGATTCCTAGAGCTAGAACAATGAAGTATGGCAGGATGTTGTTTGTGGGAAAATCACTTATGTAAGTATGAAGATGGGATACTTCATTGTAAACACTTATGAATCTAAGATCAGTGTCCATGGCCAAAATGGACACAACCGAAAAGAACTAAAAAGTGTAAGAATGGCTATTGTGTGAGTACTGTTGTCTTAGTTTACACCTATGGCTGAATAGTTTAAGATATCATGTTTACTGATTAGCCAAGTAAACCCGATAGTGCTTCACTAAGGAAGGTTCAAAGCCACAAGCTACCTATCCTAATGCAATAGTTGTTTGCTTGAACTATCTTGCCTCTGAATAAGCATATGCATTATCCATCGCATTAATTTCCATTCATACGGGGGACTGTTGGAAATTGGTCTTCCTTGACCATAATTTTAAGTGTGCTCAAAGCTTTAATTTCTAAGAAATTTGTGATCATTGTAAACTGCACTGTAGTTTAATGACGATAATGTGATTAATTGATCAAAACCAATTTTGGGTGAGTAAGAAACTAACAGTTAAAATGAGTTACTTGATTTTGACAAAGAAGACCAAGAATGAGCTAAAGGAATGGAAGGAGTGACTCTCCATCCCATATTGCAAAATGAGTAAAAAATGGACTTGAATATATGTCTCAATTGTGGAGGCAACGGTTAGGCCCTTAGAGGGTACTACGAGTGTTTGGAGAGGAGAGAACCTATATGGTAGTGGGTTCAATCCAACCTACATGAGCATAGCACCACCATCGCTGTTCGCTCGGCTAGACTGGGACTGGGTTAGGCTTAGCTTGGCATGGCGTGGCGTGGTTGTGGGTTGGAACTTGGGCTATAATTAAATTAAATTGGGCCTTCAGTTCAATATTAACTTTTTGACAAAATTTAATCAAAATTTTATTTAGCCCAACAAATGCAACAAGAAACCTTGAACTTTCTTTGCCAAACATTAAATTTCCAGCGTTAATTTTTGGAAATTGGATAGCAACATAATAAATCCTATAGTGGATTTATTTTGACTGCATGTGTATTTCCTTATCTCCTGCAAATGAATTTGGACCAAGTCCTTCCCACTTCTACTTTGGAAAAATGATAGCTACTTTGGAAATTTGTTGCAACATTAATGCTATTATTTTGACCACCTTTTCGGCTAATACCTTGGCAATATAAAATATCAGTCTCAATTTTGCATACTACAATATTTTTAACATAGTTTTGAAAGTTCAGTACGCTTAAAGTTTGAGAGATCAGATGGTTTTTAGTGCTGCTACCATCTAAATAAGTTCTTGTATCTTGGAAGATGATTGTCATAGTTTTGTTAGCACCGATGCAGGCCTAATTCATCTTAAAAATAGACAGCCCAACTCTTACGTCGACTAATTAATCATAGAATTCCATATATTGCAATAACATGACTTTCTTTAAAGGGCAATACAAGTTTGTCACAACAAGGGAAGAGCCCTTGATTTCCTTGGTCGAAAACAAGGGATTAGTATGTTGATGTGGAAATCACTATCCTAATTGATATAACTTAATTATATTTCAAACTAGTTGTAACTTTGGTGCCATAGCATGGAATTATTGCAGACTAACTTGTATCTCTTTAATATATTTATACTATCATCACTTTGTCTTTACTTTATTTGAATTACTAAAGTTTTAATACTTATTTTACATTATAATAAAAAATTGATTATCTAAAAAATATTTATTATTTAATATAAAAAGCAATTCATCAATAATATAAACTTTCAAATATAAATAATCAGTGAGTACAAAGTTACCAAAAAAATTTATACTATGTATAAAAAGTTTAAATTTAAGTTAAATGATTAACCAACCCATCTAATAATATAAATATGAAAGGCCATATATAATTTAAAACACAATATATGTGTATATATTGGTAAAGCTGCTAGTGTGGTGGTGGGATTAGGCATAGGTCCCCATTAATTTATCAAATCAAGAAACAAAATGTCAAAAGAAAAAAGAATTATCTCACTGCAATGTATGTATTCAAGTAATTGGTAGCATACACTTGTCTATTTGAATGGTCCTATAGTTCTCTTGGAATGCTATGGAGATAGTTATCTCCTGACAATCACACACTCAATTGGTTGATAAATCTGTCGATTGATTACCCTTTCAAAAGATATGTATGTAACGTTGATAATAAAGGTGATGAGGTTGAAAATTATTTATAGTAAAAAAGGTGGCGTTTAGGCTAATTCTACCAAAGAGGTTGAATGATCTAACTGCGATATTTCTTGAGATTTGAGATCTGCAATAATAGTAAATGTTAAACTAGTCGAGGTGCCCCCAGCGAAGGCACTTCAATGCTTAAGTTAGTTCTAATCGAAGGACGATAATCGAATAGACTATTAGGAGCTTATAGTGCATTTGGCATTACATAGAGTGTGGTTGGCAATGAGATATTTATAGCTTTCTCCTGGTGTGTAATATGTCGAATGTACCCCTATCAAGTGTAGAGGGCTCTTGTCCTTGCTAAGGGGCTAATGGTTATTTTTGATTCTGATACTATTTCAGGTGGCATCATCTCCTACTTTTTAGGGTGAACAGTACTCTGGGTAGGTATTTTCCTGGTAGGATTGGTGGCAAAGACTGTACCGACAGGCATGTGCTATTAATGCGAAGACATACTGCTTATCAGAATATTAAATGCAGGGAGGACATGAGTTAGCACTAAAGTGAAGGATGGAGGTCGATAATGGTCGAATAGATAGGGCGATCGACCAGAGGGATGGTTGAATAGGCCAAGTGGTTTGAAGCCTCCAGCTGAATGCAGTCGAGAACAGTTCGCTCAACCAAATGATTGTAGTTGAGTGGTCCAGCCCAACTGGGCCCAGAACTGATGTTAGGCTATGCATGTTAAATGGGCCTAGGTTTGTTAAGCTACCCCATATTATGAGTTCCCCCCACTCGTGATCTTGATCGAGCTTGTCGAGGAGCAGGAGTAGGGAGTAAATAATTAAATGATAATTTTAACAATTACGATGATTTTATGGCAGTTATGCGCATCGACTAAGGTTCTGTCCACTTGACTAGGGTTTTTAAATATTTGACCCAAAATTTTAAGTTCTTGACTAGGATTTTTGATGATTTTCACACATTTTATGAGCCGATTACATCACAAAATACGAAACGCCAAGGATGGTAGTGCAATTATTGCTGCTGCTTAGGTTCCCATGTCCAAATACCTATAAATATGGGGGGTGGATACATCCATTTACACTTTTGCTGAAATCATCTCTAGTTGAATTCTTGCTTGTCAAGCTCTCTAAATCCTTCACGCGCTTAGAGTTTTTAGGATATCTGTTGTAAGTTCTTCTACTCATTTGAACTTTTCTCTGCAAAGATGTTTAGTGTCTCAGATAGCAAAGACACTAGGTCCGAGGTTATAGCATTCCAGGGGAAAATTGAGGTTGGGAGTACGTCAGAGAGTATGCATGAGAGTGGTCCTGATAGTTCCTTGAGCAGCTCGAGTAGCTCGAGCACTAAGAGGGCTATCTTTGGGGATGATGCTGGTCCCAGCGAAGCACCTGTGTCTCGTGGTTGGTTATTCACGCTGGACCACTATTCTAAAATAGTCTCCAAAATATTCCCAATAAACCTAGTGCAAATTAGGGAGATGTACTATATCCCTGAAGAATATAAGCTCTTAGTGCCTATGGCTTGGGGTAGGATGCATCAACCTCCTAGGGGATACATATTAGTATCTGAGGAGGGGTTAAGGTGTGGCTTTAGGTTTCCTCTAGCCCAAGTAATAGTCAACCTCTTTGTGGGTCTAGAGGTCTACATAACCCAGCTGCTTCCTAATTGTTTTGCTACCCTTTATAGCTTTGCTGTTTTGATGTACTTGTTCAACTAGCCAATGTCCTTCACCAATTTTTTCAACCTTTTCATTTACCAATGTCCTGAAAGTCGGGCAGCACAAAAGAGTCCAGCTTCTATTACCTAATGGTGCGCCCGCATAGAAAATTCTTAGTATCCCCTTTTTCCTCGTATAGCTAAGAGTGAAAAAAATATTTCTTTTATGTTTGGGGGCTAGGGGATTTTAACATTCTGAGGGCGTGGTGGAAAAGCCTATGGAAATATCAAGAAACTAGACACCTAGTTGGCCCAATACCTTTATCAGGGATTTGGTCGAATTTAAGCATATGGAGGCCTTAGTTTTGACTGAAGAAAGGTATCTAGTGTTGGCTGGCTTATCGCCAGCCTAGCTCAATCTGCCCACAGGCAATCGACTAGGTAGAGATCCTCGTCAACTCTATTAACTTGTGATTTTTGTTTTTTTTGCTAAATTCTGATTTATTTTATCTTTGTTAGCAAATTGAGAAGAGAAAATAGCTAGACGTTGAGCAGAAGCTCAAGCCAGGGCCCTGAGAAATGAAGAGTGCCATCGAGTGGCTACTGCTCGATGAGAGGCCCTCACAATAGAGCTTACCACCTTGACCAGATCAACCTTTGCTCTTGTGGCATCCTAAATTGAATAGGTGCGTGAGACCCAATCCATTTAACAAAAAGAGCCTCTACAAAGCAGCCTCGCGGGTCAGGGCAAAAAGTAGTTGGCCAAACAGGGAGGCTCGGCGCCCAAGAGGACAATGGGCAATAAAGAGAAGTAGAAAACAACAACAGGCTATGACCTGTTTGGAAAATTCAAGGATGGGGTGCTTTTCTAACTTCCTCGACTGTTATCACCTCATTTTGGCACTGACACCAACATGGAGTGACTAACTCGACCTCCATTCTTCAAGGGGGAATGACGAGCGGTGGTGCCCTAAAATGGATGATCAATGGGCTCTTCTCGACTGACTAGTGCAAACTTATGAACTTAAGTCAGGCTGGGGTTTTTTGGGCACTGGCCTACCACTGTAACATGGTGAGTATAAGGTTGACTATTTTTGGTTGAATTTTTTTTCCATCATTATGTTGTACACTAACACTCTTATATTTTTGATAGGCTAAATAGGGTACAACATCTTTCGCCAATCGAAATTGGCATCAGTAGATCAGGAGGAGCTATAAGGGGGGGTGATGTGGAAACCCTTAAGGACCAGCTCAAGTTCTCGTAGGTTCAGGTTGACCAGCTGACTAAATAGGTGGCTGAGCTCAAGAAACAGGTGAACTCCAAGGACCAGCAGCTCATTTGGACAATCGAGGAATGGAGTTGTATGGACTCAATAATTAAAAAAGGCTCACCCGGACCTACAAGTGAGCTACTCCTCTGGTCGAGTGGTAGGTCGTGCAAAGGCCACCAAAGAGATGTGGGAGGCCTTCACTCGATATCTCTCCATAATGCAGTAGAAGCAGTGGAGCAGTTCATCTTGAGCTTGGCCTTTCAAGATACGAGCGTAATTATGTTACTGAATGATGCTCGTGAGGCATTCCATAGGGCCATAAAGCAACTTGAGTGCTTGGGTTATGCTTTTTGGCCCGATGATAAGAGAAAAATAAGTTATGCACTCAATGAAAATCTACAATCTTACCCCAAACTGGAGAAGGGCGAGACCAATCAAGCTGGGAAGAAGGACACCGCGACTAATGCACCCATTGAGCCCTTAACTAAAGCTCAAAAGAAAAAAGCTGAGGTTGATGCAAAGCTAAAGGAGTTGGCCAATGAATTTACTTTCATCGAGGACCTTGTTGTCCAATTAAAGAAGGAGTAGGTCGATGTGATGCAGTATGTGCTGCGTTCGACTAACTTTATGATTGACGTCGCAGGGCCTTCTCAACCACCCCAAGCCATTTTACCTCTCACGTGCGCGCTGCTGAAGCTCGATGTAAATTGGCCAGAGGGTGACCAGGCCAGGTTTAGCCAGAGTTGACCTCAAAGCTTGCTGCTGTTTTTATCTTTCTTTCCATTTTTATTTATTTTTTTTGGCAGAATTATAATGAACCTTTCAATAATTGAAAAATATTTCTCATATCTATTTTTTCGAATGAATTTGATGCCTATTATCGAATGCAACTTTATTATCGCGATAGTATGGGGAATAGTTGACAACTTAATCAGTTATCAAGACCATTATCAAGAAAATCTAACAATGCCATTGTTAAATTGGCTTAATGTTGATAGACGCATAGTTTTGCCAAAGCGATTTAGCAGTTTATTTTTTGCCACTATATAGTCAATTCTTATTATTGTATGGTCGACTTGCTGATCGGCTATGGGATCGATTATATAATTTTAGCTAAAAGCCAAGTTTGTAGCATGTAGATACTTTATGTCAACTGCGGAGGGATGAAGTCGACTCTAAATTGATTGGGCAGCGTGAAGCTATTTCTTTGTTGACTATAGGGTCAACATGAGACTGACAGCATGAGGCTGCTTACTTATCGACTATAAGGTCGATAAGGATTTTGAGTGGCAGTGTGGGGTTGCTTATTCATCGACTATGGGGTCGACTAGGTGGCAGCATGGGACTGCTTATTCATCGACTACGGGGTCAACTAGGAACTTGAGGGGATACAGGGTAGATACGGCCATGAAAATATAAGCCAATGACGGTAGTGTTGCTGAAACTTTGTTTATATCTTAAAATATGGGGACGATTACAATATAATTTTTAGATGTAAAATTTTCATGGGTGAGGGAGTTTATCCCCATCATATTATTAACTCTATTTGGCCGTTCAATTAGGGATTGCCCATTGAAGTAAAGTGTTGGGTGATCCCCAAGGCTTCACACTAATCTCTGGTACTCCTACTTTGGAACTAAGTCTCATTATCTGAAGTAAGGACATTAGGTAGACCAAAATGGCAGACGATGTTCTTCTAGATGAAACTCTTAATGGCTGCATTTTTTATCTTGGGAACAGCCTCAACCTCGATCATTTGGTAAAGTACTCGACTATTATGATAATAAATTTTCATTGGCCTATCGACCTCGATGAAGAACCCAAAATGTTGATCCTTATTGGTTGAAGGGCCAAGAAATGTGGACATTGACCTCAGGCACGGCGGGTTGATGCGGCAGGTTTGAATAAAATTGGCATGATGTATATTTTTGAGTAAAATCCACTTAGTCCTTCAATAGTGTTGGCCAAAAGTATCCGTACCTGATTACTTTGTGTGCAAGGGATCTTTCCCCAGAGTAGTTGCCGCACATGCCTGCGCAGACATCCTATAATACTTCGAAAGCCTAGTCGGGGTCCAGGAACCTCAAGGGGGGTCCAAAGATCGACCTCTTATATAATTGACCATGCTTGTTGAGCGCAAACTTTGCAGCTTGTCCTTGAAGGCGCCGAACCTCATTTCTGTCCTTGGGGATAGTGCTTTGACTCAAGAAGAAACTATCTCCTCAATGATTGCTACTAGATTCTCATCGAATGATTCGATCGATGGCTTATCGATGACCAAAAATGTTATTTTCCTATCTCTCATGCCCCTGGTTGAGCTTGCAAATTTTGATAGGGCATCCGCCCCCTCATTCTCAGATCGAGGTACCTGGCTAAGAGTGAACCTTTTGAATAATTGCAGCAACCTTCTAACCTTCGCTAGGTACTAACTTATTGTCAAGTCCTTAGCTTCAAAATTTCCATCAATCTATTTGGCCACCAATTGAGAGTTCGTAATCACAACCAAGTGTTCGACACCCCCATCAAGCGCCATCCTCATTCCAGCGAGGATGGCCTTATATTCTTCCTCATTATTCATGACTGCATAATCTAATTTTATTGTAAAATCATATTTCTTTGCTGCTGGGGATCAGAGAGCTACAACTACTCCTTCTCAAGATGTGGTTGATGACTCATCAACGTGTAAAGTCCAAACAAGAGAGGCTTTGTAATTCTTCTCAAGCAAGTCAATTCGCTCAATGATGAAGTTAGCCAGAACTTGTGCTTGATGGCTATTCTTAGCTGGAAGGTAATATCGAATTCTTCCAGCTTGATGGCCCATTTAGTTAGCCTTTTGGATGTGTCAAATTTTGATAATACTTATTTTAGTGGTTGGTTGGTCAGCACTATAATGGTGTGGGACTGAAAGTATAGATGCAGTTTCTGAGCTACGATGACTAGTGCCAAGGCAAACTGCTTGGTCTCCAAGTAATTATGCTCCAGCTATTAGAGGGACTTACTATAATAATAGACCAGTCAATGGCCGCAATCTTTTGTCGAAACCAAGATTGAGTTGATCGATGCTTTGAAGATCGCCAAGTATATTTGAAATACCTCTCCCTGTTCGAGTTTGGTGAGCATAGAGAGCAAGGACAAATAATGCTTCAACTCGACCAACACCTGATTACATTGTTCAATCCACTGGAAACCTAACTTTTTAGCATTTCTAAGAATTTTGAAGAAAGGTAAACTTTTATCTGCCAATCTTGAAATGAATCTACCTAAGGTAATTCTTCCAACCAGCCTCTGGACTTCTCTAACTATTCATAGAGGAGCAATGTCGAGGATCGCTTGAATTTTTTGTGGGTTGGCCTCAATACCTTGCTGACTGACCATGTGGCCCAAAAATTTACCTTCGCAAAGTCCAATGGTACACTTGTTTAGATTCAAATTTAGACGAAATGCTCTCAAAATTATAAAAGTATGATTAGGTCGAGTAAGTGATCTTGTGCCTTTTTTATCTTTGTAATTATATCATCGACGTAGACCTCCATCGACTGGCCAATTTCATTTTTAAATATAACATTGACCAGCCTTTGGTAAGTTGCTTCAGCATTTTTTAGTCCAAAAGGTATGACCAAGAAGCAATAGACCCTATTAGGAACAACAAAAGAAGTTTTATCCCTGTTTTCAGGAGCTATAAAAATTTGATAGTAGCCTTGAAACACATCTATCATGCTCAAAAACTCACAATTAGCAGTTGAATCAACAAATAAATCTATTTGAGACAGGGGGTAAGGATCTTTAGGGTATGCTTTATTTAAATCTATAAAATCATTGCACATTCACAATTATCCCCCATTTTTTGGGACGAGTACAACATTATAAAGCCAAAAACGAAATTGAATTTATACAATATAACTTGCATCTGGGAATTTTTTGACCTCCTTCTCAATAATCTGAGTCCTTTTGGCATTGAACGTCCTCATCTTCTATCTGATCAATTTGTATGAGGGGTCAACATTAAGGTGATACACGATCACATTGGGGTTAATTCCCTAGAGGTCAGAAGCTTTTCATGCAAAGAAATCAATGTTTCTCCTTAGGAAATTGACCATAAGGCATTCTAGGTGGGGGCCCATGTCTGTCCCAATACGAGTTGTTTTGTTAGGGTTTTCTTGCTCCAGTTCGATAG
This sequence comes from Jacaranda copaia, assembly GCA_014898725.1. Classification (NCBI taxonomy): domain Eukaryota; kingdom Viridiplantae; phylum Streptophyta; class Magnoliopsida; order Lamiales; family Bignoniaceae; genus Jacaranda; species Jacaranda copaia. The sequence continues at coordinate 440,077 of JACGDI010005231.1, read as the reverse complement.
TTTAAAATTTCTCGATCAGCTCCACCCCAATATCCTCCAACTTTCTTTTCTTATTAGCTTGGATCTCCTCGGGTTTTGCTACAGAGGCATCCCCTAAGGTCTTTAATTGTGGTTGAGTCTTCTGCTTATTTGATTCAATTGAGATGTTGTAACACCTCCACCCTATTGCTTGTGCCCACTAGGGTCAAATATTTAATCGTCATGTAATAGGTCAACACAATAGCATGAAAATCATTCAGGGTTGGTCAACTAATGATAACATTGTAAGCAGATGGGGCATCAACAACCAGATAGTTAACCATCAAAGTCTTTCTCCAGGGTACCTCCACTCTATTGCTTATGCCTGCTAGGGTCAAAAATTTAATCATCATGTAATAGGTCAACACAATAGCATGAAAATCATTCAAGGTTGGTCAACTAATGATAACGTTGTAAGCAGATGGGGCATCAACAACCAGATAGTTAACTATCAAAGTCTTTCTTCAGGGTACCTCCCTAATTCATGTCGATAGGCTATGGGTCCTTCTAGATTGATTTTTGACCCCCCCTCCCAAATCCAACCAAAGGGGTTTGCATGGGCTTGAACTTCAGCTAGCCCATGTTCATTCTTTTAAGGGTAGAGAGCAAAATAATGTTGGCCGAGCTGCCATTATCGATCAGGACCTTCCGTACTTCAAAGCTGGCAATGTCAATCAAGACTACCATAGTACAATCAACTTTATGGTCAACATTCTTTCCATTGAGGCGGGCTAAGTCGCTATTAGTGAATGAAATGGGCTCTATGCTCATCGATAAGTGGAATATTATTTCGACGAATGAAGCTTTGGTTAATTCCAGCCTCCTTTGAGTTTACCTTCTGGCTAATTTTAAGTCCCCCCAGTGGGACCTCCTACAATCATGTCAATCACTCCTTGACTAGGCTAGTGATCCTCATAGGCGGGCTTCTTTTCCTTATCCTCTCTCATAGGGCTAACCGACTTTTCTCTATGGGGAGTCTAGTCGATTTTTCCTTCTTCGACTTGTGTATCCATAACTACATATTTTTTGAGATGGTTTTGTCTAATAAGCCTCTCAATCTCATCTTGAAGGTTGAAGCATTTGTCAACGTCATGCCTCTTCTGTCTATGGAAGTGCCAGTATTTCTTTGATTTTCTCATCATTTCAGTCTCTGTTAGTTTTCTCAATTTTCTGAGGAGATTATCATGTTGAATGGCATACATGATCTCTTTTCTTGAGATGTTCAATGGTGTGTAGTCGTGGAAATATTTTATTGGAGATCGACCTCTTTCCTTATATTTTTGGTTATCTCTCTCTTTTTTCTTTTTGTCAACCTCAAAGGATCTAAACTTAAGCTTGTTCATATCCTCCTAGGTCATGTATCTCTCTACTAGGTTGAGCAGTTCCTCCATTGACCTAGGGTGTTCGTGCACCAATGCATTGGCGCATTTCTTATGCCTAAGCCCCAAGAACAACACATCAATCAAGAACTCAATCCTGGGGTTATCTATTTTTAGAATCTCCATGTTGAACCTTGTGAAGAAGTCACAGAGGGACTCCTTTTTATTCTGCTTTACGGTATAGAGATGGGCTTAGAGGAGTTTCGCCTTTCTCCGACTGACGAACTGGTGCAAAATTTATCACAAAGCTGATCATAGAAGTATATCGACAAGGGCTCCACCTTCACAAACTAATCAAGAGCATGGATATACTCATTGTGCCTACGCAATTGCATCATATGCTTGAACTGCATCAAATGCTTATTGGGATCTATCAAGCTGTCGTATCTCGATAGTTTGATTAAAACCTTGGCATAGATAATAATGCACTCGTCGATAATGTCCTGGACAAACATAGAGCCTTTTTCTTGACAAGACCTTTGAGGGCCCTCTATGTTGAGTGCTTTCTTAGTATTTCTCTTTGAGATCTCATCGAAGCATCTATTTAATTATTGAACTTGGTGGAAAACCTCTTCCTAATCCTTCCAATCAACTTGGGTGGCATTCCAATCAAAATAGGATCTCACGCACTCGACCTTATCTCGCTATAGGGCTCGAACGAGCTAGGTTATGAGGTCTGTGGATTCTTCCAATTCCTTATGGTGGTTACGTCTAGACAGTTTGACCTTATCATATTACGGGACTCGATTAGGTCGAATGTGATGGTCAACAGAATCAATAATTTTCTTCCTTAACTTCGATCACCCCTTCTCTCCCTGGGGATGTCTAAGACTAGCTTCACGTCTGATTGTTGGCCACCTAGACTCTTGGTGACCACGACTGTCCCTGAAGGACCTTTCTTCTGGTGGAGGCGATTGTGGGGTGGCACTGCTAGTTGGGACTAGCACAGTAGTGTGCTTATTTAATGCAGCAAAAACTTAGGTAGAAATTTGAGCAGAGATTTACTTGCTTATTAACTGCATTAACTAGGTCATAGTCAATGTCACAACTTGCTCCTGGGGGCGCTGGGGCTTGGAGCATGTGAAACTTGCAGGGGCGGAGGGGTAAGTGGAGATACAGACCTCATGTTCTCTTCCCTTTCGGATGTGGCTCTATGTGTGTTCACCATTTTTTCTTTGTAATCTCAAAGTTTTCCACAAACAACATCAAAATGATAAGGTTGAAAGTCATTTATAAAAAAGGATAGTGTTTGGGCTAATTCGACTAGGGAGGTCGAATGATCCCACTGCAATATTTCTCAAGGTCTGAGATCTGTAACAATAGCAAATATTAAACTAGCCAAAGTACTCTCGATGAAAGCACTCCGAAGCTCAAATTAATTTTGGTCAAAGAAATATAATCAAATAGAATATTAGGAGCTTATAGTGCATTTGGCATTACCTGGAGTGTGGCTAACAATGAGGTATTTATAGCCTTCTCCTGGTGTGTAATATGTCGAAGGTGTCCCTATCAGGTGTAGAAGAATCTTGTCCCTGCCAAGAGGCTAATGGTCATTATCGATCTTGGTACTATTTTAGGTGGTTTTATTTCCTACTTTCCAGGGTAAACAGTACTCTAGGTAGGCACTTTCATGCCAAATTTGATGGCAGAGACGGTGTCGACAGGCACGTGCCATTAATATAGAGGCATGCTGCTTGTTAGAACATTAAATGAGGCTAGGATATGAGTCAGTGCCAAAGTGAAGGATGGAGGTCGATAATGGTTGGATAGATGGGGCGGTCGATTAGATAGATGGTTGAATAGGCCAAGTAGCTTGAAGCCTCCAGCTGAATACGATCGAGAACAGTTCGCTTGACCAGTGGTTGTGGTAGAGTGGTCCAGCCCAACTAAGCCTAGAACTGACATTGGGTTGGTCATGTTAAATGGGTCTGGGCCTGTTGAGCTACCTCATATCAAAAGGATTACATAAGTTGCTTGATTTGCATCGAAGTATATTTTAAATGCCTACAATCTAAATTATGTTCTTAATCATATGTATCATCACCATAGTGCTTAATTTAATCTAGATATTATTAATTTTTCTCTTAATATATATTTAAAAACCTTGTACCATCTTTGAGAGTTCTGCTAATGTATTGATAATGGTCCTCAAAGATTTGTATATTACAAATAAAAAATAAAAATATTTAGTTTTAGCACAATGAAATACAATGAGGTTATTCAAATGTGTGCATATATAACATATACTTATGTTGCCTCAATATTTCAATGATAGGTTTTATACATATTTCAATAACTTCCCTTAAAAAGTTCATGTAGTTGTAATCATCAGGTGGGCCACAAAATTTGGTTCAATAGATCCGTCATTGATAGTTAGGCTTCCATATTTCAATGATTCAATTCAATTGACCATATAAGGCCCAAATTATATAGGTTTGACATTACATAGCCCATTGGCCATGGACTAAATGCAATTTTTACAAATCTCTTTTGGATCAGGCCTTGTATGTTTGTTTGGTTCATCAACGGTGTTGAAATTAAATTTTTAAACAAGGTTTTACGAAATGAAATTCTTTTAAGTTTTCTAATTACAAATACCCCTCCAACTTAACAAAGTTCTGTTAAAATGAAAGAGATGAGGTTGAAAGTTGCTTATAGTGAATTGGGTAGTGTTTGTGTTGATCTAACCAGAGAGGTTGAACATCCAATAGCAATATTTTTTGAGGTCTAAAATCTACAACGAACAACAAACGTTAAACTAGTCGAGGTGCCATCTGCAAAGGCACTCTAACGCTTAAGTTAGTTTTGATTGAGATAAAGTAATTGAATAGAAGAGCAAGAATGTATAGTGTATATTGTATTACCTGGAGTGTAGCTGAGAGTGAGGTATTTATAGCTTTCTCCTAGTGTGTAATATGTCTAAGATGCCCCTATCAAGTGTAGAGGGCTCTTGTCCATGCTTGGAGATTATTGGTCATTTTTTTATCCTAGTATTATTTCAGGTGGCATCATCTCTTGATTTTCAAGATGAACAGTACTCTAGTGGTGCACCTCCCTGTTAGAGTTGGTAGCAAATACTATACTGGGTAGCACGGGCCATTAATGTGGAGATATACTGCTTATCTGAGTATCAATTGCAGTCAGGATATGAGTTAACGCCAGAGTGAGCGCTTTGGTCGATAAAGATCGAATAAATAAGGTGGTCAACCAGAGAGATTATTGATTAGGTCAAGTTACTTGAAGCCACATGTTGGGTATGGTCGAGAATAGTTCATTCGATCAAGCGATTCTAGTTGAGTGGATCAGCCCAATTGGGTCCAGAGGTGACATTAGGTTGTATATGTTAAGTGGGCCTAGGGGCTTTCTTTGAGGTCGATAACTTGTTGGGCTAAGCCTATTGGGTTATCCCGTATCATAAGTCCCCCCATTGGCAGTCCTAATTGAGCTTGTCGACGAGCAGAAGCAAGAAATAGAT
>JACGDI010005231.1:417763-435105 GCA_014898725.1 Jacaranda copaia | reverse complement strand
GCTTGACCTATCCACGAGCAATCGACTAGGTAGAGATCTTTGTTAATTATGTTAATCGTAAATTTTATTCTTTCTGCTTGATTCTATTGGCTTTTATTTTATCTTTATTAGTATTCTGGTGGCTTTTGTTTTATCTTTATTGGTAAATCAAGAAGAGGTAATGGTCCACAATCGAGCAGAAGCTGCAACAAGAGCTTAAAGAAATAAAAAGCATCATCGAGCAGCTACTCAATGAGAGACAGCTATGGCGGAACCTGCACCCTTGACCCAATCAACCACTGCCCCTGTAGTGCCCTAAATTGAACAGACACCCCAACCTCAACCTACTCAACCAGAAGAGTGCATTCAAAGTAGCCCCACAAGTTGGGGCAAAAGACAGATGATCAACAAAGAGGTCTAGCGTCCAAGAGAATAATGGGCAATAAAAGAAAGTAGAAGGCAATGATATGCTATGACTCGTTTGGCAAGTGTGGCAATGGGGTACTATTTTAATTACCCCAGCCAGAATCGCCCCACTTTCGGCCCAACCTTACCATGAAGGTGACTGATTTGACCTCCATGATACAATTAGGGATGGCAGGCCCCAACGCCTTCAAGTAGATGGTTACTGGGCTCTTCACCAAGGACCAATGGAGACTCATGCAGTTGAGTCAGGTTGGAGCGCTCAGAGCTCTAATCTGGTAAGTGTAAGGTTGACTGTTTCTCATTGAATTCTTATTTTAGAAAGTTGTGTTGTTTGCTGATGCTCTTTCTTTCAAGTGAGCTAGCTAGGGTATAATTTTTACCGCCAGGCGGAGTTGGCTCTGCCTAATCGAGAGAAGTTGCAAGAGGGAAAAGATGCAAAAACCTTCAAAATTCAGCTTGAGTCTTCCTAATTCCAGGTCGACCAGTTGATGAAGGAGGTGGCGGACCTCAAAAAGTAGTTAAGTTCTAAAGAGCAGCAACTTGTTCATGTGGTCGAGGAGAGGAGTCGGATGGACTCCATACTGAAGAAGGCTTATTTGGACCTATATGAGAGCTACTTCTCGATTGAGCGACTGGTTGCACGGATGCACTCGAGGAAGCTCAGAAGGCCTTCACTTGATAGCTCCCCATAATACGGCGAGAAGCAATGGAATAGTTCATATTGAGCTTAGCCTTTCAGAACATGCACATGATTATGTCGATCAACAATGCTCGCGAAGTATTCCACAAGGCAGTCAAGCAGCTTGAGTGCCTGGGCTACGCTTTTCAACCCAAAGACTACAACCAAAATAAGCCCTACGCTTGATGATAATCTGCAGAGAAATATGGGGTTGATGGGGCTAGGGAGAAGGATACTGCGACAAATGCCTTCTTTGAGCCAATGACTAAAGCCCAAAGAAAATAGGCTAAAGTCAAGGCCATGCTGAATGAGTTGGTGAATGAATTTGCCTTCATTGAGGACCACATCATCCAGCTGAGGGAGGAGCAAGTTAATGTCACACAGTATATGCTGCATTCAACTAACTTCATGAGCGACATTGTGGGCCTTTCTCGACCACCTCAAGCTATTCAGCTACTTGTGTCTGCACTGTTGGAGCCTAATCAAGACTAGCTAAAGGGTGACCAAGCAGGCTCAAGCCAAAGTTGACGCCCCATTTCTGTACTGCTCTTTGGTGTTGTTTCTTTATTTTTGCTTCTTCTTTTTTGTAATAGAAATTTAACTGTAATGAGCTTTCTATTCAATGAAAGATCTTTTTCATATCTTTGTTGTTGAATGACGTAAATTTCACATGTTTTCTATCGAACACAACTTTACTATCACGATTGCATGAGTGAATAGTTGACAACCATGTTGGTTATCCATAAAATTTATAAAATTCAACAACTTTGTCATCCATTTTTGGTTAGTGTTGAGAGATATGCATGGTCCTGCCAAAGCGCGCTTGTTTTTACAGTTGATTTTCATTATTTTATGATCAACCTGCTAATCGACTACTACATCAATTATATAGTTTGGATTAAAAAGTTTTTAAGTTTATAACATGTAGATGTTTGGAGCCGACTGCAAGGTTGATTTAGAACTTTGGTTTTTCATCAATAATGGGGTCAACTTGAAATTTGATTGGGCAGCATGCGGCTGCTTCTTTGTCGACTATGGGGTCAACGTGAGACTTTTGCGTGGCAACGCAAAACTACTTTTGAGTTAATTACTTAATCAACTTGATACTCAAGTGGTAGCGAGGGGCTGCTTGTTTGTCAACTACATGATTAGCTTGGAACTTTAGTAGCAGTGTGGAGCTACTTATTCATCAACTACAGGGTGGACTTGGAGCTTGAGTGGCAGCAGAGGCTGCTTATTTGTTGACTTGATGCTTGAGTGTGGCAGTGTGAATCTACTTGTTCATCAACTATGGGGTTGACTTGATACTTGAGTGGCAGCATAAAGCTACTTATTCGTCAACTATGGGGAAGACTTGATGCCTGCAATGGTGTGAGATAGATGAGGATGTGATAATACAAACAAATGACAGCAGTATTGCTAAAACTTTATTCATATCTTAGGATACAAAAACGATTACAATGTGGTATCATATGTAGAATTGTTTCAAATTGATAGTGTTCCATAGGTAATGGAGCTCATCCCTGTCAACATTAGCAAGTTGATAGGCGTTATGTTTTGATACCTACACAATGGTATAGGGCCCCTTCCATTTTGGGTCAAGTTTGCCGACATTCTTGGACACTTCTACCTTTTTGAGAATCAGGTCTCCAACCTTACAGCAACATAGCATTTGTATAGTTCTCCACCATCTTCGACCTGTAGCACTGTATTGTATTATAAGCTTCTTGCCTTTATTCATCGATAGTCTCCAGGTTGAGCTTTCTTTCTGATGTGTTTTTTAGTAGGTGGAAGTGAATGACTCGAGCCGTATGTTGGGTGAGTTTTGAGAGGATTGCTGCCTCAAAACCATAAACTAAACTGTAAGAGCTGTGACCTGTAACTATTTAGGAAGTTGTTCTATATGCCCACAGCACTCTTGAGAGGTCATTTGCCCAACTCGAGCCAGTATCTTGTATCCTAGCTTTCAAATGGTTGAGGATTATTCTATTTATCACCTCTATCTGGCCATTCAACTAAGGATTACCCACTGAAGCAAAGTGCTGGGTGATCCCCAAGGCTTCGCACCAATGTCTGGTACTTCTACTCTGGAATTGAGTCCCGTTATCTAAAATAAGTATCTTAGGTAGGCTAAAATAATAGATGGTATTTTTCTAGATGAAACTCTTGATGAATGTATTTATTATCTTCAGAATAACCTCGACCTTGACCCATTTGATAAAATATTTGATTACCATGATAATAAATTTTTGTTGACCTGTTGACTTTGGCAATGAGCCCAAAATGTCGATCCCCCACTGGTTGAATGATCAAGAGATTTGGACATTGACCATAGGCATGGCAGGTTCGAATGAACTTGGCAGGATGTACATTTTCGAGCAAAATCTACAGAATCTTTCAATAAAATTGGCTAAAAGTATCAGAATCTGATTATTTTATGTGCAAAGGATTTTTCCCCAAAATGATTTCCACATATACCTGCATAAATGTCTTGTAATACTTCATGAGCCTGGTTAGGATGTAAGCATCTCAAGGGCAGTCCAAAAATTGACCTCTTATATAGTTGGTCATGTTCGTCGAGTGCAAACTTGGCGACTTATCCTCAAAGATGTTGAACCTCATTTCTGTCTTCGAGGACTATGCTATGACTTAAGTAGATTTTGATTGGATCCTGCCACGAAGGGGTTGTCTGCTTGATGCTCCATAACAAGTTCTCATCGAGTAGGTCGATCGACATCCTATCAACCATAAAACTAATTGTTCTATGGTAGTCTCTATTGAGATTGCCAACTTTGAAGTGAGGAAAGTTCTGGTCAATAATGGTAGCTCAACCAACATCATTTTTTTCTCCACCCTAAAAAGAATAAAATTGGGATAGCTGAAGTTTGAACCTATGTGTACCCCTTTGATCTACTTCAGGGGGTCAAAGATCATTCTAAAAGGGTCCATCAATCTCTCAACGTTAGTTGAAGAGGTACCCCGAAGAAAGACCTTGATGGTGAACTATCTGGTGGTCGATGCCCCATTTACTTATAATGTTATCATTGGTCAACCCGCCCTCAATGATTTCCATGCAATTATCTCAACTTGCCGTATGAAAATTAAATTCCCAACCCCAACTGACGCAGGTGAACTGCTTTGTAACATCAAGGAATCTTGGAGGTGTTACAATATTTCAATCAAGTCAAGCGAGTAGAAGACTCGACCATAATTGAAGACCTTAGAGGACGCCTCTGTAGCTGAACCCAAGGAGACCTAAGCCAATAAAAAAAGAAAGTTGAAAGATACTCAGGTGGAACCTGTTAGAGAATTCAAAACTATCAAGTTAGAACAAGGGAACCCCAACAAGACAACTTGGATTGGGATAAATATGAGCCCCCACTTGGTATGCCTTATAGTCGATTTTTTGAGGAAAAAAATTAACATTTTTACCTAGAAAGCATTTGACCTCTAGGGAATTGACCCCAGTGTAATTGTACACCACCTCAATGTTGACCTCTCATACAAATTGATCAAGCAACAGACGAGGACATTTAATGCCGAGAGGACCCAAATCATCAAAGAGGAAGTCCAAAACTCCAAATGCAGGTTACATTATAGAAATTCAATATCCTTCTTGGCTTTGTAATGTTGTACTCATCCCAAAAAATGAGGAACAATGGCGTATGTGTAATGATTTTATAGATTTGAATAAAGCTTGCCTTAAGGATCCCCTATCTTGAATAGATTTACTAGTAGATTCTATAGCTGGTTGTGAGTTGTTGAGTATGATGAATGCATTCCAAGGCTACCATCAAATATTCATGGTCCCTGAGAATAGGGATAAAACTTCTTTTGTGGTTCCCAATGGGGTCTATTACTTTTTGTTCATGCCTTTTGGACTGAAAAATGTTGGAGCAACTTACCAAAGGCTAGTCAATTTTATGTTAAAAAATGAGATAGGCAAATCAATGGAAGTATACATCGATGAAATGATTGTAAAGATGGAAAAAGCCCAAGACCATTTGCTCAACCTCAATCACACTTTTGCAATATTGAAAGCATTTGGTCTGAAGTTGAATCCAAATAAGTGCACATTCGGGGTTCGAGGAGGAAAATTTCTGAGTTATATGGTCAGTCAATAAGGCATTGGGGCCAAGCCATAGAAGATTCAACCCATCTTGGACATTACCCCATCTTGAACTGTTAGAGATGTACAATGGTTGGTTGGAAGGATTATTGCTTTGGGTAGATTCATCATAAGGTTGGCAAACAAAAGCTTGCCTTTCTTCAAAATTCTCAAGAATGCCAAGAAATTAGGTTTCCAATGGAATGAATAGTGTGATTCACTAGTCGAGTTAAAGCAGTATTTGTCCTAACCCCCTATGCTGGCAAAACCTAAACTCAAAGAGGTACTTTAGATATATTTAGCAATTTTTAGGGCGTCGATCAGCTCAGTCTTAGTCTCAACCAGAGATGACAGCCATCGACCAATCTACTACTGCAGTAAGTCACTCTAAGGACCAGAGCACAACTATTTGGAGATTGAGAAATTTGCATTGGCATTAGTCACTGCAGCTTAAAAGCTTCGTCTCTATTTTCAGTCTCATGCCATGATAGTACTGACCAACCAGCTATTGAAGCAGGTGTTGTTGAAGCCAGACACCTCCAGAAGGTTAACTAAATGGGCCATCAAGTTGGGAGAGTTTGACATTACCTTCCAACCGAGGACACCTATTAAAGCACAAGTTTTGGTGAACTTCATCGCCAAGCAAGTCAACTTGCTTGAGAAAAATTGTGAAGCCCCTCTTGTTTGGACTTTACACATTGATGGATTTTCAACTACATTTGGAGAGGGAGCAGGATTGGTCCTCCATTCTCTAGCAGCGAAGGAGTATGATTTTGCAATAAAACTCGACTATGCAGTCACTAATAATAAGATGGAATACGAGGCTCTCCTTGATGGTATAAGGATGGCACTCAACTGAGGCATCGAACACCTAGCTGCAATTATAGACTCCCAATCAATAGCAGAACAAGTTGAGAGAAATTTTGAGGCTAAAGATTCCACGATGAGTAGGTACTTGGCAGAGGCTAGAAAATCGCAACAATCATTCAAAAAGTTCACCCCTAGTCAATTACATTAAAGCATGATTTTGCAAATTTTGGGGCTATTTGGTTTTGTTTTTTAGAGATATTTTTATTTTTTGGTGAAAAATAATTAAAAAAAATTAGTTATAAATATATTTTTTAAAATGAAATGTTGTTTGGAGATTTTATTTAAAATGTAATAATTATATAGGATTGAAAATGAGTTGTATTTGAAAAATGTAATATTTTTGTATTAAAAGTCATGCAAATGTGAGTAGAAAAAAATGAAAAGTAAAAATAAAGAGAGAGTGCAATAGTGCGTTTGGAGAAGTATGTTGAAAAAGAAAATATTTATAAAAATATAAGAGAAGTTGGCAGCTTTCTATTTTTATTTTCAAAAAAAAATGAAAAGGGGCTTTGAAACAAAACCAAATGGCCATTTAATCAATATATCTATCAAATCACAAAAACAAAATAAAATAAAATTAACTTTTTATTCAAAAAAAAGAAGGTTGGATGTATACATTTTTATCAATTTAATTTACATCGGTTCGGAATAATACATAATAATATTATAACTGCGTCTCAATCCGATTTAATAAAAGTTCTATAGATAAACCAATTATTTGGCGCCATCGAACAATAGTTTTAACTTTCAATTCGTCTCACCATTATGTTAGTGTATTTGCAAAAACCCACGAGGAAAAAGTATTATCAATTTTTATAAGTGACTACATTAAGATCCTCAGTGATAAAATATGTTAAATCCAATATTTTTTATTTTAATATTATTATATGTAATAAATAAAATGTAATAAAAAACTAATAACAAAATAATGAGTGATAATGCAAAATTTGTCATTAATTATCAATAGTGACAATGTAAAATATTAGTTATTGTCACTATTAAATTATATTGTGATAAAATAAAAATTATTGTCACTTAAAAAAATTCATTATGGACAAAATAAAATATATTGTTGGCTAACATGTATATCACTAGTGATAATTTTCACATTGCCATTTACATAGGGCCAGTTTGTTATGTTTTATTTTCACTTTCAGCTGTTTTTACTATTTAAAAATGCATTATCAATAATTTATTATTATTTTTACTAACATTCCAACTCATTTTCATTTCAAAACAAATTTTTAATAACCTATATATCCTCTTTCAATAACCTATATATCTTCTCTCTAATCTTCATTATTATTATATCTCTTTACCTATAGTCTATTAAACCCTATATAATCATTACTTTTTTAATATATTATTTAAATACAAATATATTTTTAATTCATTTACTCTAATTAACTTTTTAATTTTTAAAAATATTAAAAATAAAAATACAATCAAACTAGCTGTTATTTATCATTAATAATATATCATATTTTTAGGGCAATAACTATTATTTTACTACAGTAATAACTCATTATTAATAAAAATTAGTATTTTATGTTATTCACATTACAATAAGTAACAAATATACAACGTCAACTTATGGCCAATGTGACATGCAAATGCGACAAGAATTTTGTTATTATTTACATAAAATTTATTTTTATCAATATTATTAAATTTGTAAAAATATATTATAATAAAATATATTTTTATGTACATAATTAATAATAACTTTCATACTATCGTTTGGAACTATAACATTTGAAAACCAAATTAAATCTTTCCATTATCTACAAAAATATATATAATATTAATAAATTACAAGCTTATGATATCTGTTAAATGATATATATATATATATTTGCACATAATATGAGGAATTTTTTGCACATAATATGAGGAGCGAGCGAGAGAGAGAGAGAGAGAGAGAGACAAGAGCATTATTAGGTATGGGGGTCATCGCCAATCATTTGCGTTGCCAAAAATCTCGTAGTGGGAAGTGACATTAATGTCCCATCCCATCCGCAGGCGTGACAAAACCAATATTGCCCATTTCATTTTTTTTTTAATAATATCTTTGCATCAAAAGCCCCACCAACAAATTATTATATAAATATTCCCTCTACACTTAGAGCCAATCGAAAAAGTTACAAAATATTTTTTTGAAAAACAAAAAAGAAAAACAAAGTGGACTATGCCGTTTTCAAACTGGGAAAACATTTTCAACCCATTCAATTATTGGACAAGTACAAGCTTTGATTTGTTGTGTCATTTTCTTTAAAGGATATTTTGACTACTTCATTACATACTCTCCAGTCTCCACAAAAGTTGCTTGACTCGCACAATTATTATGGGCGTGAATAAACTGTCGTTTCTGCAGTTTTTTTAGTAATAAATTATATGTGCATTATAGGTCCGCATTTATTTTATTGGAATAATTCAATTAAATTCCTCAATTTATGGTACTTATTATATATTATTTTTTTAGTACAAATTGTTAACCAATACCATATTTGTACTATTCCGATGAAATGTAACTAATGAGTATTCGACACGTGGGTTGAAGGCAACAGAATATTCTGTTAGATTCCACAGGAATAATGTAAAATGTGGTATTGATAAACATTTTAATTAGTTTAGGGAGTAAAATTGCGTATTTTAATTAATTCAGGAGGTGAAATTACACATCAACAATAGTTATGGAGCAATGTGCAACGAGGACCATGGGTTGGGGATTTAATGCAATTAACTCTATTCCATTAGGGGACGTTTGGATTTATTTTCTAAATGTATTGTTATTTTTTGATGAAAAAAGTAGTGAAAAGTTAGTTATAAATGTGTTTTTGAAAATAAAATATTATTTGGAAGTTTTGTTTAAAACGTAATAATTATATAGGATTGAAAATTATTTATATTTGAAAAATATAGTGTTTTTGTATTAAAAATCGTGTAAATATAAGTAGGAAAAAATGAAAAGTGAAAATGGAGGAGAGTGTGATAGTATGTTCGGAAAAATGTATTGAAAATAAAAATGTCTATGAAAATAAGAGAGAAGCTAATAGTTTTTTGTTTTCATTTTTAAGAGAAGATGAAAAGGAATTTAAAAACAAAACCAAACGAGCACTTAGTTATTGGATTTTTAGGACACACTTATACACACAAAAATTTATATTTCACTTTGATCCCCTATTTTATTTTTTACTCTGTCTATTATTCTAATTTGTTATATTTATACTAAGTATATTGATTTTAAATTAATTAATTTTATAAAAAAAATATCTAATATACGTATCATGTATTTATAAAATAAAATATAAAAAATTTAATGCATGTTTCATATTCATGCATTTAAAAAGTTTTGAGGTTTAGTTCGATTTTAACAAGTCCAAGATGAGATATTGTTTGCAGGGGGAGCGCATCCTGTGCTTACTTTAATCACGGCCGGGTGGTCGTTGACCTAAGCTTGTATTGGACTAAGCCCAATTATCTCTTTGTGTCACAGGGAAATAGTAAAACACCTAGAATTTTTGTTCTCTCTTGCTTTAGGCTTGGCAGTTTTTCAACTCAACCACCGGATGTTATTGTTGTAATTGGCATAATTAGCATAATTAATTATTAATTAATTTTGGATGGATGTCAATTATGGTTGGAATTTAAATATTAATTGTGGTGATGTAATAGAGGAAGGAATTGATTAAGTATTTCTTGTTGAGTTGTCCCACAGGAATGTTTGAAAAAGTGAAGACTTACTTGAATATTATAAAATTAAATGGAGGAATTGAAGGGTTATTCTAACCCTTCACTTGTCACACATTGATTTTATAAACTAATGTGGACTAGTTTATATTGAGTTAAAATAAAAATGCTTGATAAAGTATTCTTTAAGGAGTTCATATGAGTGGATTACACGCGCGCCGCCACCCAGCTCTAGATTGCGGGCATTAGGATGAATGTCTCAGTCTCATTCTTATCTTTTTGGGACAAATTTGATCGGAATTTTGAACTTAACTTGGATCAGATAAGATAATCTAATTGGATTAAGGGCTAACTTGGTCAAGACCCGTTGGATTAGTCTAATCTGATTAGACTAAATCAGATTAAGATGAGATTTGGCTGGATTGATAGAGATTAAGTGGGATTTGGCGGGAAGACGTGGGACACGTGGTGTCATACTAATGGACGTGTGACATGTGTAGGACGTGTGATATGATACTGGTGGACGTGTGTGGGTGACATGTTAAAGGTCATTAACTAACGGACTCTAACCCTAATCCGGTCTATAAATAGACTGCCTCTAGCAGTTTTCAAATATACAGCATTCGCCTCTCAACATGCCTAAGCATCTGACTTCTGCCCACTTTCTTGCTCTCTCTCAAGAATCCTTCCCTTCTCTTCTCAAAAATATTTCCTGTTCCGAATATTTAGATATATATGCCTATCTCATTCTTATTTGGCGATTGAGTACTGTTCGAGGTGAATAAGATGGAGTGCACCTAATCTTTCTGGACCATCTCATCCTAGAAGGAGTTGCGTTGTACCTGTTGCACTGGTGAGTTGGGGCGCATGTTTCTTCAAGACAAACAGAATTTCTCTGTAATTAAGTTGTTCGATTGATTCTGTTACGATACAGAATCCTGAAGATAAGTTTACTTTTAAATTTTGGTATTTACATTAGATAAAACTGATAGCATATTTTATTGTTTTATTGCCTCGATTGATGTATGAATTTTGGCTTTTCCTGGACTCATATCTGATTAAATAATTACTAAAATTCTGATTTACCTTGAATTTGACATATATTTCCGAACACACATGCTGTATGTTTAATTCTGATGACGCATGTTAAATCTGATATCGCATATTTGATTTGAATCTTATATTGATAAAAACACACGTACTGACTTAATTGTAATTATCTGTTCTAATTCCTAATAATCTGATTTGTATATTTATTTGTATGTTGGTATATCTTGCTGCGAATTTATTTACAACTGTTACTCCATTAAAGACTCGTTTTGGGTAGACGAGGCGAGTTTTAATATGAATTTTATGCACAGGGTGGAGACGTTCAGGTTTAGGATCAACTCACTTTGTTCCACCTAAGTATTCATCTGATCATGATGCATAATATATTGTATCTTTGTAGGATTGAATTTTTTCATAATTTAGTTTTTGATTGATATATTTAAATATTATCATATTGAATATAATTTCGTTGATATTTATATTTTGGTTCTATATTGATATAATATTGACATAGCGATTGAAATTTTTTGTATTAAATTTTATGAGACTGTAGTTAAATTATTAATTTTTTTTAAAAAAAAAATTGATAGGTGTGGGGCTGGTTTTATATATTTAACACGGGACATGTTAGTATTTCTAAACTTTAAATTTGCAAGGCAGAATGGGATAAATTTTTTTAATATATATATATATATATATATTTAAATGCGGGACGGTTTGGTTTTAAAGAAAACCCTCCCAGTATCAAGCCTATCTTGTTTAAATGGAGACACAAAACATTTTGTGCTACCTTGAGTTGAATTTTGCGTAGAAAATTATCTAACTTTGTGTGGAAAAATAAGAAGATAGGGATTTTCAAATAGTTTGAATTGTATATTGGTGTTTTTTTTTTTTTTCACTTTTCTTCTTATTAGATGTATGTTTTAGTTAAAATTATTGATTATATTTAATTTATTGTTAGTATTTTAGCATTTTATGTAATGTAATTGACCACTGTTATTAAAACAAAATCTTGAAATTTATGATGATATTTTTGTTCTTATTAGACATAGGTTTGTGTAAAAACTTTTTGCGTTGCCTTGAGTTGAATTTCGCAAGTTTGAAAAATAGAAATTATCTATTTTATGCCGAAAAACGGTTGATATATATATATATATATACATTTATATGACTGTTCTTCAAAAAGGCTTGAAATTTGTAGCAAGATATTTGTTATTAAACATTAATTAATGTAGAAAAATTTTGCCGCTTTGAGTTGAATTATGTAAGTCTGAAAAGTAGAAAATTATCTAAGTTATGTTGAAAAAAAATACGACACTTTATCAAACTTTCACATCATTTTAATTTTTATATCAGTATTTCTTTTACTAGTTTTCTTATTATTTTTCGTAACTTTCTAATTAAAAGTACTAATTATATTTTTCTTTATTTTTCACATTGTGATATTTTTTTAATGATTCTCTTTAAGAAAATAATAAAAGGGTCTTTGAATTGGCGCATCAAAATGAAAAGACCAAACATACTGAGTCCTGAAAACACAATAAAAAGAAGACATCCGAAGATGTGAAAAATAAATAAATAAATAAATAATAATAGTAAAAATGAGGATACTTACGAGGAATAAAGAGGCAAATAATAGAAGGAATAAGTACACGACTTACACTGCAAAATCAAATCGTCATATATATGTTCTTCATGTCTAAACACGAGTTACGCCATAATGTCACATCATTAATATACAAACACGCTTTCTCCTAGTTCAGAACTTAATCAAAGAAAGGGTGAAATTCACTTTATCCTCTTGTATTTAAATTTTGTTTCACTTTACTCACATATTTTTAATTGCATTATTTTGTCTCTATTTATTCTCAATTTTATTTAAATTATTTAATTTCATTAAATTCTCTTCATCTTTTTAGCACCGTTAACTTTTTCTTTTTAAATGACGAAGTTGCCGTAATTTTTAATTATTTATTAAACAAATAAAACACATCTTTTCCATAAAAAAGAAAAATTTATATTTGAAGATTTAGAAATTTAAGATCACCAAAGACATGTAACATAAACACGTTTTTTAAAGACCGACGTCAAATGCCCATATGAAATCTCAATTACATTTAATTTTGTTGCTATTTTGTACAAAAAGCAATATTTTTTTATTTTTTAATTTTTAATTTTTTATGATTTCATAGAGGGATGTATTACGTAATAAAATAGGATTAGTAAAGCAATTCTCCGGAGAAAAAATGGGATCTCTATATTATTAATTGAGTTTTCTTTAATGGAAACCATTGTTTCGTCTAGAGATGTACTATTGGTATATGATATAAGTTTTTAATATATTTGTAGTATAGTTTATGGTGATATCTAGGTTTGATCTTTTAGCATTCAGCTGGGATATTTTAATTTAATTTTAATATTATTTTGTATAAAATTTGTATATTCATATAAGAGAAGAGTAGCTAGGAGATATTGGTAAAAAATTATTGAGGCATAGACATTTTGGATATATTAATATAAAATATGTTGATAATAACCATTTTTGCTTGGTTTTCTAACAGAAATTGAAGAGGCTTTAACATTATTAAGGTAAGTGAAGTAAAATTGAGAGTGTAAAAAGGGAAAGTGATACAATTAAAAGTATAGAGGAGTAAAGTAAGACGAAATTTGAGTACAAGGAAATAAAATAAATTTTACCCTAAAAGAAAATGAAACAAGTAAAAACTAGAAAATGTGATAATATTACTTGGTATGTTTAATCTTTTCAACGTTTTTCAACATAGAGGAAAAGAAAATGAACTAAATGTATTAATTAACAAGTATATTTTTAATTTCTATTATAATTTAGAACTAAATACTTGACTATTTTTGCTATTTTAATCCATGATCCAAATGATTCGATGTTTTCTTTTATAAGGAAAAAGAGTTCAAAATCCAACATTTTGCTCCACAAAAAGGAGAATTAGTGATGATATATTAAGCGGTGTTTGGTGAGCTTATTAACTTTGCAAAAAGTTCCATAAAATATTTTAAAATTTATAAGATGTCGTAAGTATCAGGTAAATTTTTTAAAATAAAAATTTATAATATCCCAAAATAAGTTGATCGGATCTTATAAGTTCTTTTAAAAAAGTATTGTATTTGTAATTTATTTTTAAGATTTTAATAATCTTTTAAATATTAACTATATTAATTATAAAATTATCATTACCAATATTTTATAAGCTATAAATTTTATTCTATCTAGACACTTTGGAAACTTATTTTTAAAATAAGATTTAGTATCTTATAAGTTCCAAAAAACATATTTTAGAAGATATAGAAATTTATTATAAGATCTTCTCAGCAAATTTTGTTGAACGCTTCCTAAGAGATACACTAATTATACAAATTAAATATGAATAAATTTTTTATTTTATCAAGATAATAATTTCACAAATAAGAATTATATTTACAATAACAATATTAACAATTAGCGGCACAAGTATTTTTACATAAAAATATTTCAATAAATTATAATAATAAATTTTGCTGTCGCTAGATTGTCCCAATACATATCTAATTAATTATCAATAGTGACAACATAAAATATTGATTATGGTCACCTATTAAATCATTATTGAGACAAAATAAAAGTATTTCTTGCTAAATATATATTCTTATAATAAAATAAAAGTCATTGTCTGATATGAGTTTGTGAAATGCCTTCTTTTAGTCACAAAGTGTGTCGAGTTGAGTTGGTGAAAGATATGGTCCATTCAAACTTGACGGACAACCTAAAAATACAAATAAGATTGGGCCATTTGAATTTAAATAATTAATGAAAATCATCTAACACTCAAATCACTATTTGAGGATTTGAAAGTTACTAATATCTCGAGATCATATACAACATTTATGATTACTTACATATTAAATATTTAGAGATAGCCATTGAGTCACTCGAGAGATAAACAATGAATCCACTTAGTTGAAATATGTCAAATTCAAAATATTTTCTTTTTGGTTCATGGGTCGGTTCATACTTGATCAAATTAATCTAAGTAAAAACATAGTGATCATTCTGTTACATGTTAAATGATTATTTATTTTTTTGAAAATATTTTTGAAATTACTCATATAATTGTTACTTTATACCTATCTTTTCTCACTAATATTATTCTCTTTGGTAGTGTCAAACTAAGCAAGAACAACACAATTCATTCATTTATTAATTTGGATCTTGGATTCACCACAATAAAGGGGAAAGACAGTAAGAAAAGAAAGAAACTGTGGATCAGACAGATATGCCAACATGTTTATAGGTAGTAAGAAAACTGGTGGGGTTGTGACCAGTTGAAAAGGTTGAGCTTTAATGTTGTGATCCAGATGGGATGGGTTTGAATATCAGGAAAAGGTGGGGAGGGGGGGTGGTGAGGTTCAATAGATACACAGTACTGTATATATAGACACATTGATATATAGCAAGAATTAAATTAAAATGAGAAAGTTATGAATGGAAGCAGGGGAGGTGGTGAGCATGATAAAGAGCAGAAATAGTTGGTGGAAATGGGAGCATCATCATCATCGTATATCCATCCTTGAGCCTTTAAACCACCAGGACTAATTGATGTTTTTTTCTCTTTGTGGGCCTTCTTTTTCCTCTCCTTTTTCTTTTTGCACTACTTTATTCTTTACCGTTCTAAGTGTGAGACTTGCATCAAACCTCTATATGCTTAGTATCAATCATCATTGCCTATTGTTTCGTCTATTTTTTATTGTTTTTCTTTGGTAGGGGTGGGGTTAGTTTTCTTGAAAAAATAAAGATAAAGTAAAATTTTCAATGACTGAAAAATTGATCATAAGTTATTGTTTTAATCAATGACCTTAGATTGTATGGGATCATTTGGAATTATATTACCGTAAGTAGTTGTAATTACATATATTTTTATATAAAATTTATAATATGCTAGATACTTTAAAAAGATCTTTTATATTTTTTTGAATGTTTTTCGAACATAACTTTCAAAATTACTTTTCATATACCATATTTGACGTGTCTATGAGTTAAAAACTAACAAAAATTACAACACTT
This sequence comes from Jacaranda copaia, assembly GCA_014898725.1. Lineage (NCBI taxonomy): Eukaryota > Viridiplantae > Streptophyta > Magnoliopsida > Lamiales > Bignoniaceae > Jacaranda > Jacaranda copaia. The sequence goes on along the minus strand of JACGDI010005231.1, from coordinate 419,229 downwards.
TCAATTACATATTGGACACACTATCAAAGACATGTTCAATACATGTTGGATAAATTGAATCTTTTGTCATACATTTTGGAAGTATATTAGTGTTAAAAGAATTAATTAAAAATTAAAACTAATCTAAAATTACTTGGAAAAATTAAAGAGTGTTGTCAAATTCAAAATCACTCTCTCTCTCTCTCTCTATATATATATATATATATATATTTTATCAAAATAAAACTTTCCCCCAAAATGTGTAGTATATATGTCATATTAGTAAAATTCAACAATATAATTGATATAATACATATATATATATATATATATTTCTGTTGAGATGTCCTTTTAAATTTGTTCTCAAATGTATGTGTACACACACACACATACATATATATTATACTTATTATACTCATACAATAATAAAATTATATAAATTAAACAGCTGTATTGAAATTATATCGTGTACTAGATTTTTAAAAATTTTATATCCTCGTCCCCATATCGTTTTACATTTATATCATCATATCTATTTCTGTACATTATATACAATGCAAAACGCATATTTAAATTCAAATAAGGTGGGAACCCACAAGTATCCAGTCTAAATATTAAGGTCTTACTTTTCTTTTATTATTATTATTATTATTATTATTATTGTTATTATTTTATTTTTTTTTGGCCCCGGCTGGAGTGTGATAATTAGGATAAGATTCCATCCAAAATAGTTTTTCTCATTACGTTGTTTCCCTATAGACATGGACTGGAGCGAAAACGCAATAGACTCTTCCATCGTAAACAGTTGATTGGAATAAACTTTTTTGCTTCCTTTGATTATTACACCATTGTTTGTGCTAAAATCTATAATAAGCAACCATATATTTAAATATAAAATTTTCCATACTATGATTACATTAATGTTTACACACACACACACACACATACATATATAGTCACACTGACACTATGCATATTATGTTTTCGGGCTTCAATAGTATGTATATTTTCAATATCATTATTATACATACTATTTTTAAAAATATATGCACATATATACATGTGTGTTATAAATATATATAGTCATGGATCATACATATAACTGTGTACGTGTGTACAATGTTTATTATAAATGAATAAATAAATTTATATATTGAATTTATAGAAATAAATATATTCACATGCATTTGATTATATATAACAATTCAAATGCATGTTCAAGATATGATGTAAAAATATGATCTATATCGTTATGGATAGTGCATATAACTTTATATGTGTGTATACTATCTATAAATGAATAAATGATTTATATATTAAATTCGTTGCATATAAATTCATACATTTGATAACAATTAAAATTAAAAAAAGTGTGTGTTGTGTGTAAACACATATTGAAGAGATCCTCCCCGCCCTTCATCCCTCTCTCTCTCACACACAATTAGCTATTTTATTTGATGAAAATCGCAGTTCAAAATTTGGAACGG